>BSBN01001437.1:1240000-1840000 GCA_027924645.1 Cunninghamia lanceolata
CCCTAATTTTTCCTTACTATTTTTAACTCTAAGAAAGTCAAAAAAGTATTTTGAACCCCTTGTCTCCTTCACTTAGCCAGTTGATCTTGGCCCTCACCTTAGCCCCCTGAGCTTTAATAGTCTGCAATCTCAGTTTATGTTTCACTTTCCTAATATGCCTCACCACCTCACAATCATTTGGATCTTTCTACAATAAGTCTTCAATTTTAAGGTATTCTAATTATAGAAGACTCTCTTCTTTCCTCCCGTCCATAACATATTTTTTACCACAAACTTGAAAAAGCCTTTTATTTGCACACATAAAGTCGTTCCAAGACTAAATAGCATCCATCGTAGCAGACATTGATTTCAAAATGAGTCTCAGGTTACATATCCCATCAAGACAGTCCCTATCCAACAACTTGGTGTTTAATTTGAACAAGTTGTCTCTTCTGAATTTGGCCTTGGTCTCTCTATTAACAATTAAGATAAGAGCGTAAATAGGATGGTGATCTGACAAAGTATTTGGAATGACTCTAACATCATTAACACTTTTATTGCTTTGAAAGTGAGAAATTTTTATTCACATAAAATATGTCAAGTCTACAGTAAATCCTTTTATTTTCTTTCTGAGAGTTGCACCAAGAGTACCATATACTTTGGCTACTAGTCTTCTTTCCCTCTAAAGGATCAAACAAGCATAACAATTTTTTCATTCTTACCCAAAAGAATTATTCATTACCTTTCCAATCTGTTGGGTTACCTCCTAATTTGTCTTCCCTATGCTCTACCATGTTAAAGTCTCCAACAATCCAAGGGACTTTAAGAAGCTCAACTACCATCCAATTCCAAAGTTTAATCCTATTTCTATATTCATTAGGAGCATAGATGGAGCATATCCAAAATTTACTTATCTTTCTCCAAAATAACCATAGACAGCTATTGCAAAGTGAACACCCATTCTGAATGATATATTGTCCCTACTTTCTATTAATTAAGATAGCATTGTCTCCCTTACCTTCCTCATGCTTGTATGCAAAACACGTAGCTTACCTCCAAATAAACTTGAGGTTATTTTCCATTTGGAAACCCACTATCTTAATTTCTTGTAACAGTAGACAATTCATATTTTTATTCTTATTACAGAACTCCTGACAATATATTTTCTATCCGGGTATTCAAGTCCTCTTATATTCCAACTGAAGCAATTTATGGTCAAACATTAGGTCAACTATGAGGTAGACCCCCCTTAACTTATTTTATTAATTGCATAGTCTATCAAAACACTTTGGCAGTTTATCTCCTTTACCCTTTTTTCTTGGTTTTAAAGAGCTATCACTCTTGCTTACTTGTTTGTGCTTTCTATTTTCATCCTCTGTATTTCAGGAGGTACCTTCAGCCTTCTTTGAGGATTCTACCTCAAGATTAAAATGAATGATACTATTTGGAGCTTCCAACTCTAACCCCTCAAGGTCTGTTGTTTTAAAACAAATTGGGGATCCAATAATAGTTACAACTTTCTCCATCTCACTAGCCAAAATGTTCTCCTTTAGTTTCCTTAAGGCTAGTTCTTGAGCATTTTTCCTTCAAACTGCCAATTTAGAAACACATTGGCATTTTTGGAAGGTCTTAGAGCTAGGAAGGTTTTTCTAATCATAATTGCAAGACCGCCACCAACCTTACTCTCATCCAAGTCTTTGGGCTCATTATCCATAACTTTAATGATGTCTAGAGGCACTTCTTTGGGTTCCTTGAAAGGATTATCTTCAAAACTAGGATTATCAAAAACCAATGTCCCTTGACCCCTCAAATTATCTTTTGACAAAAATTCCTTGTTTCTCTCCTCATTGCATTGATCCTTAATAAGAGGACCAATATAGTCAGCATAAACAACCAAATTAGGTTTAGAAGCCATCTCAGGTATGCTTCTTGGACCTTCACAAAAAGGCTCTCCACCTAGGCTTAGTTTATCAAAACTGTTCCTGACCACATTCAAGGCAAGATCAACTTCTTCCATACTGGAAACTTTATCATTGACCACCACTAGCCCCATTTGAAGCAAGAAATCCCCAGTCATCTGGGGTAGCTCTTCAATAACCAGACCACAAACATTTGACTCTTTCATTTTTTCCACTATATCATTCTTCTTTCTTCCACTAATAGGAACACTAGACTCAAATTTCCTACAAAAAACATTCGTATGAAGACTAGGAAAGTCTTTTTTTATGACCCTCTACTTTGCACAGGAAGCAAGAGTTAAGGCCACCCAACCCTACTACCTCAAAAACATACTTCTTCTCTCCCACACCTATTTCAATAACCTTCAGTATATTGATCCCATTGTTTAGAGACAACAACACCCAAGCATCCATGTTGGGAATTAAAGTGTCTCAACCTTTGCAAGTTCCTAATGTTATATTTATTTATTTAGCACTATGTTGTAGGATCCCATAGTCGGCACCTTGTAAATTTTGGTGACTTTGTTAGCCACGGTTTCCCCCCAAAGTAATTAACAGTTGCCCTCGAAGAAAAAATACCCTATATTTAATAAAGGCGTAGATAATTAATTTGTTATTGGCTGACATGGATAAAGTGATATTCGATAACCACCAAAAGGCTTGATAAATAAGTGGTTGGAGAATGTGAAAGGTCATGAGATGTGAATGAGAATCGACATTGTGTACTCCTAAAAGAACTTGCATTGCAAGTGTGTTGTAATCATCTTTTGATTTGATAATACATTGTGCAAGTTTTGGAGTGTGGAGTTTTTTACCTGAAAGGGTTTTCCCCATGTATATCTTGTGTTGTGAGTTTTGTATTTGCATTTGGATGTTGTTATTACCTTTCTATTAATGTGCATCTTAATATGTAACTGTAAAAGTTAAAATTTGCATAAATCTTTCCTCAGTAGATCAATGTAGGAAGTTTTTTCCACATACCTTGCTTCCTTTCAATCCATATGAGGTAGGGTAGATTTAGTTTCATCAATATTCAAAACATTTCCAATAGGTTTCAATAGTTGGGGCAAAAAATCCCATAGTTGCTTTGGGACATTCTTAACAACCATCCACCTAGGAATCAAACAGAATAAGATATCCTTGTGAGAGGCATTAGGTATCCAAGGAAATGCTTTGAACATGGTTTGCCCGACAATCCAAAAAATCTTGTCCAACACCCTTTTTGCATAGCATGATTTCTTAGAAAAATAACAAATAACCCATTTTGCAACATTCTACAAAAAGAAAAGTGTATCCCCAATTTTTTTCCCCACATCAAATTAAGCCAATTATCAAAAAACAAATTTGGAGGGCAGCTTCTCCAAACTAAGGCAAGTAAAGAAAATAGCTATGTTTTTAAGCCTATTTTTCTCTACTTTAAAAGTCTTTTCCATATCAACATTAGGGCACAAAATGAGGGTCTGGGGCAAGAGAGGGATCTTACCTTCTTGCACTTCTCTATGATCTTCCTCTCCTCTTCTATCGGTGACATCACCTCTGGCTCCAATGTCTTCGACCACATCCCCGACCTCGAAGCTAGCATCTTTGGTCGATGTTTCGACATCTTGTAAGTTCAAGGCTTCCCTAAAAGTTTTCTTATTATCTAAATCATCTAACATTCCTTCTATAATGTTATTAATCTCCTCCATTACTCCTCACGATTGAGGAGTAAATTCCTCAGCTGGTAAGGTACAACCCCTATTGGTGTTTGAGCATAGAATGGGCACCTGGACCGAGACAAGATTCCCTCCAACTCCATACGCAGGAACAAAATTTAAAATGTAAACATTCAAAAGATACTACATCCAATGATAAAACAACTAGGGTGACAATCTAAAAATCCACAATAATTCAAAAAAGACAACAAATAATCACACATCAGGGCTAGTATCACGAATGAGAATTGTCAGAGCAAGAGGAGAACTGAACCAGGTTGATCATGGAGGGTTTCTTTCTCCACCCTCGATCAATCTCAGAGCCTCCTCCAAACATTATGTTTTAAAAACATTGGGAAGCTTATATATTTCACATACTGGTTGTGTAATATTTTTTGGGGAATGGGGCATTGTGCTCCATTTTTGCTCATTAATATAAAGTAAATGTGGCATTAATTCAACTCTCTTCTTGTTATGTTATTTATTATTCTTGTTTTGGATTTATAGCAAGTTGGGTACAATACTTTTTGCATATTACATGTGAGAAGTATTGTTGTATTTTCTTACCTTATACACATACTATCAGAAACATCAGCAATCTTATGTCTGATATTATGGTGGTGTGGCAATAATTGCAATGGTTTGTTATCTAGGTTTTTCTCCATTCTTGTGTCTAGGAGAAATTGTGATAATCTTATTACATTAAAGGTCATGTTATTTTCTTGTTGATGTATTGGGTATTTGTAGGCATTTGTGCATCTTTATATTTGAAATATATTCACAATTCGTTCAATTGTTAATAGGATGGTCACTATTTATGGGTGAAATTTTTAAAAGGAGTTCAGTGACAAATCTGTTCACTAACACATACAAACTGAGTTATTGTGCAACCATAAAAGACAATGTAAGTTGCATTTTATAAAGAAGACAATAGGAAATGAGAATAATAAATTATCCTTCAGAAATAACAAGATTATCTCAAAACCTATTTAGAGAAAATTAGGAAATAAAGTGAACTTATTTTAGAATTATTTAAATTATTTAAAGATAATCTCAATAGTATTCACTTAAACAAGATTTAATATAATCCAATTTGCAAAAATGTATTATTCACATAACACTCCTTAAACATAGGTTAGTTGGGTGAAAATAATGGCCTACAATAGCTAGGCCATGTTAAGTACCTATGTATAAAATAGAGCTCCTTGAAGGAGAGAATCCTCCTCATTAAGAAAGAGAAGAGATGCCCCCATTAAAGAGATAAGATATGTCACTCCAAAGTATACCACCACACTTCAATATAGCCCCTCCAAAAAAAGCAAATGTTTTTTGACATTATATGTAGTGTATTTTAAAAATGCCATAATCACATGCATATAGCTGCATAGAAATTCTACACAATTTCGGAAAAATGGTAGAGAATAATTTAATTCTTGTAATAGATTTGGATTCTATGCAAAAAAATTTAGGGTAAAAAATGATGTCAAAGTTCAAGTTATTGTTCAAAATTTATGTTGTGTTAAAGTTTTCCTTCCTCTTGGAAGGCAAAGAGTGACAATGGTAGGGATGACATGCTGGCATGACATTGTTGGTTGTACAATCCAATTGATGTGGCAATTTTGACTTGTAAATATTAACGTGGCAATTGATAGTGCAATACATTTCTTGACGTGGTAGTTGAATGTGTAATACAAATACATACATAACAGTTGACATTGCATGTAACTATTCAATATAGTCTTGTTGATGTGGCATTTGACAATGTATTATAGTCCTACAGATGTGTTAGAAAAATTTAGATGAAATATTATGTCAAGCACAGGTGTTAGGATAAGTGATGGTGGGGATCTTGTCGTAGTGCCAACTAAGTTCTACTTAGGTGGCATTGAAGCAGAGCAATGGTGGTGGAGTTGTTGATGGGTGACAACTAGGTGGCCGATGGGTAACAACTAGGTGGTTGATGGTGAGCAAGTTGCAAATTGATGGTGTGCAAGTGGAGGCCAGGTTGTAGTGATCGATGGTGGTGTGTGGGCAACATGTATGCAACATGGCGGTGAAGCTAAGTAGTAATGACAATGTTAGTGGATGACAATGATGACATATGATGTAATAAAATATTCAGTTGGCAAAAAATTTACAAAGTATTCCAAGCAATCGTGGGATCACAAATTCTCAACTGCATAGGTGCTACACATTGCCCTACAGATTTTTATGATTTAAAAATTAAATCTACCTCATAATGCATTTGGTATGGATTTGTATAGATAGAGACAAAATAAATGGGTATAGTTCAAGTTTGTAATGAAATAAATTTTATAATAGAAGAATGTAACAATAAATACTTAGAAAATGGTGACTTTGACTCCATCTCCAACTGGCTATTTCCTGCCCAATGCATGTTTGAATGGTGACTTTGGTTCGGGAGGGCAAATCTCACAAGATTTTTGTGCCATTTTTCCTAGAGGTTCTATAGGTTTAGAGCCTAGAAATGGCCCTTCCTTGGCACCTGTAGAATGCAAGAAGGGTCCAACTTTCTGCCCTTTGGGATCCCATGAGTAGGGTTACACTATACCTAGATCTCATGAGCACAACTACACTCTACCCTGTGTGGATGCTTCTGGAACGAGAGCTCAAGGCTGACCTCAAAATTCTTTCATTGAAGTTGTGAATAGTTTGGGAGCTCAAGCCCGCCCATCACAAAGTGGGATCTTTCAGCCATTTCTATGTGCCCATTTGTCCCTGGTGGTGGTGTGTGGCCAAGATGTTTTAGAGAATGAGGAGTTTTATCATAATCGTGAGGTGATTTTCAAATTCGACGGATTATGGCCCTCTCTTCCTAATCTTCACAAATAATTCATGGAATCATGATAACCCTTTGTGGAGGGAAAGATTGAGCTCTTCCCCTATGCAAGGGGATTCTTCATTGTGACTTTTGCTTCCTCAGAGGAATGAGACTCAGTGCTCAACGGTAGGATTTGGATGTGGGGTGTGCATCCTCTCTCCATCAAACCATGGGCTCGATCCTTCAATCCTCTCACTGAGTTGCTTAATATCAGACCAATATAGGTTAGGCTCACTAACCTCCCTCTCCAATTTATGGACGATTCATGCTATGAGGGTATCGACAATGCTATTGGTCGCTTCTTGAAGGTAGATTCTACTACCTCATTCATGGGACACTCTACAGTTGCTCACATCTTAGTGGACATTGACATCTCCAAACCCCTTTATGGAAATGTAGTTTTGATGGTAGGGGAAAGGCCTTGGATGCAACATTTAGAGTATGAGGGTCTCCCCTTCAAATGCAGATGATATTTCTCTATTGGTCATTTGGCCTCTAACAAGGGTGCTACAACTTAGTGGAAGGATGCCCTCCTCGATCACTTGACTATCAACACTTCCACATATGATGAACCCTCCCAGGAGGATGAGCCTTCCCATAAGACTTTGCCCATTCCCCTATGGTGTCTGAGGGGGTGCTGGCAGATGATACCGCAACAAACCCCACAAATTCTCTTGAATCCTATTAGTCTGATTGAGCCTTTGCTCCTTCGCCAACTCTAGTTGTTTCGACTCTTCCTACATCTGGGTTAAATACTTTGCATGGGATCTTGATGGACGCAGCATCTATTTAGGATCCCCTCCTCTCACCTCACTCTGAGGAATTAGACACAGAGGTTTTCTAAACAGTGTTTCAATGAAAAAAGAAAGGACTCCCCAAATCTGTAGTTGCTTCACACCTTAGGGTTTGGGGAGTTAGATTTTCTAGCTCAAGATTTAGTGTTGTTTAGATCCTTTTAGTTTTGTTGTCTTATAGCAGGGTTGATGTTTTAGTGTTGTCATTCTACTTTTTTTGGCCTAGTTAGGCCTGCTTTGCTTTGCCCCATGGGGCTATTGTATTATAGGGATTAGGACCCTTATTTCCTAAATAAAAACAAATACTTAGAAATATAATAGCAATAAGTGTAAATATTCAATAATAATAAGTCACTTCACGGGGGCAAACCTCCAAAAGTCTTCATCAATAAATATAATTTGGAATAGATGATGAATTACTACTCACTACCTCATATACATACTATACTTATGCCTTGGATGCCACCTAGGTTGACCGAACTACCTATATAAGACTGTATAAATGATTATATAACTTAATTAAGGATTATGCTAGGCACAAGTTGGCTACGCATATCCTAATACAATCAATGGGTTAAGGGTGTACCTTGCACTCTCTTCTGAGAAGCATTGTCCTCAACATGGATCAACTATGGATGCATTTGCACAAAATCTTCATTTTCCTATGTAGCATCTTTGACTGGAGAATTCTTCCACTTAATCAAATACTATGTGATCACCCTCATTCATAGCCTATTAGTGTGTGTTTGAAGGATTCCTTTAGGTTCCAAAATCATTTTCCCTCCTCATCAAGCTCTGGTAACTCCATCTAGGTTGAAATTCTTTGTCCAATAACCTTGTTCAAGAAGGAAACATGGAAGACTGGATGTATTTTTGTTGACATAGGTAATTCCAATTTGTATGCCACACTGTCAATCCTCCATAAAACCTTATAAGGGCCACAATACTTGGGTGTTATCTTGTTATTCTTCTTCTGTTATTTAGTGGCATTTGATGATATGGTTGTAATTGCACAAAGACATAATCTCCCACTTCAAAAGTCCTTTCACTATAATGCTAATCAACTTATTGCTTCATTCATTTTGTGTTATTGCCAAGTTCTCCCTAAGACTAGAGAGTACCTCTTGTTGGTGTTGAATGTGTTCAACTAATCTAACCTTTGGGTGTGCCTGTAATGAAGAGGTTATTGATGGTGGATAGTACCCATATAGTGCCAAAAAATGGAGACATTTTGGATGACATGTGGAAAGATGTGTTATACCATGATTTTTCTAGTGGTAACCATTACACCCACCTTTCTTGTTTATTTGAAACAAAACATCAGAGATAGCCCTTTAAGAACTTGTTGACGAACTCAATGTGTCCATCCTATTGAGGATGATATGACAAGCTATGAGCAAGCTAGGTGCCCAAACATGAGAATAAGTTAGTCCAAAAATTATTTGTAAATATAGGATCATGATCACTTACTATGGTTTTTGGAGTCCCATGTAGCTTCTGAATGGTATCCATAAAGGTTGTTTCTATAGTACTTGTTATAAATGCATGTGACAAACCACTAAAATGTGCATATTTGGTGAGTTGATCCACCACAACCATGATGACATTTTTTCCTTTAGAATTGGGCTAAACCTATGATAAAATCCATGGATACCTCTTCCCACCCCTAGCTTGGAATAGATAAGGGTTGCTGAAGACACAAAATCTTAATTGTCTCCCCTTTATTTTGATGGAATGACATGTATTTTGCTACAAATTTCTAGACATCCCTTTTGAGGCCATCTCAAAAGAAATTTTTCTTGATTCTATGATAAGTCTTCAAAAATCCTGAATGACCCCCAACTAGAGAACCATGGACCCCTGTAGAATTTTTTATTTGAGGATGGAGTTCTTGCATTGATACAATCTCTCCTTATACCTTAGGGAATCTCCCTTCCAACAAAACTTATATGAGCTACTCGAATAATTTTGCAACTCTTGAATGAGATTCTACATAACATCTTGTTGTTACTCTAATCTCACTTTTTAAACTTAATATATCTATAATATTAAAATGACACACAATAATTCCTTCTCCTTATCATCCTTTTTTAGATAGTACATCAACCACTTTTTCTCCTTCCCTTTCTTATAAATGATCTCAAAATCATATCCCAACATCTTAGTGACCATTTTTGGTGTTCTTCAAAGGATAAAAACTTCTCGAAGAAATATTTTAGGCTATCATGATTTGTTTTTACTTTGAAGTGTCTACCCATTAGATATGGCCTTCATTGTTTGACTACATGAAGAATAGCTAGCATTTCTTTTTCATAATTAAGTTTTAGTTGATTCTTACCCTTCAATTGATAAATTTCAAAAGCAATGGGCATGCCTTCTTGCATAAGAACTAATCTTATAGCATTCCTCAAAGTGTCACACTCTACAATAGAATCTGTGGTGAAATTTTGAGTAGTTGGAATTAGAGTGGTACATATATCCTTGTTCAATCTCTTAAATACTATATTGGCAGCCTCATTCCATTGGAAAGCATCCTTTTACAAAAGTGTTGTGAGGCATATTTCCATGCGGCCATAATTCTTTGTAAATCTTCTATAGTATCTAATGAATCCTAGAAAACCCAAGTTCTTGATGGCTTTAGGAACTACCCATTTCATCATAGGCTTGATTTTGTTTGGACCAACTTTTACTCCTTCATGAGACACAATGCTACCCAAGTACTACACCTCTTTGACTCTAAAAGCACATTTAGAAGGTTTAGCATAAAGTTGATTTTGTTGAAGAATTTGTTATGCTTGATCAACATGGTGCAAATGGTCTTCCCATCTCTTGCTATAAATCAATATATCATCAAAGAACACTACTATATACTACCTTTAAAATGATTCAAAGATGGAATTTGTCAAACTTTGGAATGTAGGAGCATTAATAAGGCCAAATGACATCATCAAAAACTCATAATGACCCTCATGGGTCCTAAATGTTGTCTTGATAATATCTTCTTCCTTAATTATAATTTGGTGATAACCTAAACAGAGATCAAGTTTTGTTAAAAACATAGCTCCATTTAGTTCATCTAATAAATCATTAATGAGTGGAATAAGAAACTTATATCTAATGGTGTACTTGTTGAGTTCTCTATAGTTTGGACACATGTGCCAAGTGTTATCATTTTTACATACCATCACCATTGGAGAGGAATAAAAACTTTAAATATGGCAGATAATACTTGCTTCTAATATCTCTTGTACCATCTTTTCAATTTCACTCTTCTATGATCCCTGGCACTAGTTGAATTACATGGTCATGATACCTTTTGGGAGGAAGTCCATTTGGCATAGCTCCAAAGACTACTGAATGTTTCTCCACAATAGCATGTAGGTCTAGTGGTGTACACCCTTTTGTTGGTTGTGCCTCCATGAAAAATAATTGAGCCACAAATCCATTTACACCCTTTTTTATAATCTTCTACATCTGATGAGAACTCACCAATTGTGATGATGATGCATGCAACCCATGTATCTCAAATGTCTTGTCCTCTAACTGGAAACACATGAGAAACTATTGAAAATTCATCTGAATTGTTCCCAAGGTAGTTAGCCATTGAATAACCAAAATAATATTAGCTCCACCCATAGGAATGGCAAACATAGGGCTATCCTGAAGATATTGTCCCATGGAGACCTTAACACTTTGGCGTTTTCTAGAACAACTAACTATTTTGCAATTTAACTTGAAACTTTGTAGATTGATAGATAAAATAGTTTAAACATATAGATAATTTACTATTAATGAAGTTATGAGTGTACTATTTGAGTCAATTACTATTGTCACTTTCTATTTTGTCAAAAAACCCACTACCTTGAGGGCTTGTGGAGTGTTAATCCATGAAATTGCATGGCAAGAAATAATTGGTTGTGTTTCTTCAATTTCTTCCATTTTCTCCTCATCAACCTCTCCTACCAAGTCTTCATCCATTTCTTCTTCATTGGAAACTTCAATGTATAACAATTTCTTTTATCCACACTTATGTCCTTCACTATACTTGCTATTGTAATTCAATCATAACCCTTTTGCTAACTTCTCTTTGATTAGTTGAGTTAAGGCTAAGGAAATGATTGCATAAGAGTAATCCTATTTATACTTGTGAATGGTTTCCTTTTGGTGACTAGTGCTCTCTCCTTTGATCTATGTGCCATGATAATAACCTTTGATATATTACTTGGATTAAACATGCACACCTCATGTTGGATGTGATCCTTGAGCCCTCCTAGAAACAAGTCATTCAAATTTTCATCTATAATTGTTTTCACTCTCAATGATAGATTTTGGAGCTGTTGATGTAATCCTTGATAGATCATGTTTGATGTAATTTTTCTAATTAGCTGAAGTAGCTCTCTACTATGCTATCACAATGGTGTAATTGTAATTTATTAGTAAAAACTAATCAATTTACACTAAGACCCTTCTTCTAAGCACAAAGCCACCAATACCAAATGAACTTTGTTGGTTCTAAGTATAAATATGCCACTACCATCTTCTATCCACATTAGATCTGATGTACATCAAAAAAGTTCTCTATTTGGTTGATCTAAGTGAATGGATCCTTCCTATTCAACTTATACATTTCCACTTTTAGCATCAGGTTATGCGGTCCTGAATGGACATCGATTGAAGGATATTTGGGATTTCATTGGGTTGTGTATTAGTGGCTACTACTTGATTTTGTGGATTCTTTTGTAAGTTCAACAATTGATGGAGTCTTTGCCTAGTCTCATCTAATTAGTTATTGATGTTGGTCATATCAACTTGGAGGTTGTGCACAGTGCTATACTCAACCTAGCTTACTTTGTGATCTATCAAAGAAAACCTTAGAACAAAAGATCCCTCAATTCCCAATTCTAGCTCCACATCCTCTATGTTAGGAGTTTTCCCTAGTGTGTACGAATTCTTGCCTCAACCTCTAGTTTGTGACAACATCATGATGTGGCAAATAATTTTGTAATAAATTACACAAAACAAATCAAACTGAATTGAAACTTTTGTTGTAACTTATGTGGACCTAGATCTCACTTTCATGAAAAAATATCTAAGAATTTTTTTTATTTGTAGCCTTGGGAGTGAATTTGGTGAAAACCATAACTTCACAATAACTCCTTCAAAATTGTTTCAAATGATCTCAAAGATGGACTATAGAAACTTGAATTTGTCTCTAATCAATGCTCCAATTTTAGAAAAAAATTGCCAAATTAGAAGAGGTATGCTCTTCATAATTTAACCTCCTAAATAAATAAAAACATACCTTGTTTCTTGACTTCTAGATGTCAATATTATTCTCTAATACGTCTTGTAATGAACTAAATTGCATGATAGAAGAATGAAACAACAAATGCTTGGAAATATAATAGGAATACTTGCAAATACTCAATAATAAGAAGCCACTTCAAGGGGGAAAACCTCCAAAGGTTTTCAACAATAAATAGTATTTGGAATATGATGATGAATTACTACTCACTACCTTTGATATATACCACACTTATGCCTTGGATGTCACCCAGGCCAACCAAACTACCTATATAAGATTGTATAAATAATTATATAACTTAATTAAGGATTATGTATCCACAAGTTAGCTACACATATCTATTGCACTTGTTTTTTCATTGATGTCAATAGTGTGAGGTTCAGGAGAGTTGTCAGCAATGTTGCAATAAAGAAGGCCGGAAGTAAAGTGAACAAGAGGTAATCTCAAAGGAAGCTTGTGGTAATGCGATAAAACAAGAAGACAAAGAATATGGATCAAAGAAGTTGTGATGAGAAGGGTAAGGTGATGAATGTCATATACTATGTATACTAGGATTGGATCAGTATCATATGTACACATTTGTACCCTATCTCCTGAAGTTCAAAGACAAAGATTATACTAACATGAAGATTTCTGCTTTGAGAAAAGAGTTTATTGTTGTATGAAGTTGAGGATGAAGTCTCTGATGTAGTTACAAATATTTTATTCATTGTTTCCTGAGGAAAATCATTACTTTAGTTTTGAAAGAAAGATTCAAGTTGTCCAAGGCACTGGAGTTTGCATAGAGTAAGCTCGGGAGAATGCTACACATTCCTTTGCATTTGAAGGTATGACCTTGTGGATTGGGATTTTGTCAAAGACATGTGTGAAGGTTGTATGTTTCTGATTTTAGAGCTTGAAGGTTAATGCAGAAGATTCTAGAGCTCGTAGAGTGAAGACAGTCGTTTAGAGTTGTTGCACTCAGGATGCATCTAGGAAATGCTCCACATTTCTCTACTTTTAAATTTGAGGTCCTGGGGTTTGAAGGATGATCATTTATAGATGATAAGATGATAATATTCAAGTTTTAGTTGCTAAGGTGTACTGCAGAGGTCATCTGGGGTCAGTAGAACAAAGACATCTCTTGCTTCTGACTAGCATTTTTTGGAGAAGAAAGCAAAATCCACCACATTTCACCGCAATTTATCTTTTGGCTTTGATGATTGAACAATGAGTTTAGATATTCAATTTGATGGTTCAATGCAGGTTTTAGGTGTTGAAGTTGGTTTTTCAATGCTCCATCTCAATATTGTGTGTTTAGTGTTCGTTTGTGATACCAGGCTCAATTTCTAGTTGTTTGCGCCAGAAAGAAAACATATATTTCAAAGGAAGGATTGGTTGATAAGGTTTGTGTAAATCTTATGTTGTTTGTGTGATGATTTGTATGATGTTAATTGATCCCTTCAGTACTGTTTTAGGTCTAGAGCTATTGTGTAGAAGAATAAGTGTTTGTTGGGTTGACTTCATGTGTTTTGATGTTCCCGCTAGATGATTTGAAGTGTGCGCCTGCTTGGAAGAATGTTTTGATGAAGAATAGGTCTCAGTTATCACTTGGCTTGAACCAAATTATCTTTCTACATCTTTTGGATGCTGACTTGGTGTGGCCTTACACGTTTCATGAATACATGTTTTGATGCAAGAGCATCCGGGTCCACAGACGATCAACATCACCAAAAATATTTTTCATTCAATTTATTTTAACTTTTGAATTTTCCTTAGGTTGTTTGGTTAGGAGTTGGTAAATATAATAAAGGATAAATTGTTGTAAATAATTATTGGCCTCTATTATTGTAATTTTTGGTGTAATGGCTAGTCTAGGTGGCATCTTCATCCTTGTCATTTCATGACAAGTCATTATTGGACAAATCAAGGCATTGGATTTTGGGAGATAAATTTGAGGAAAATATTCCTATCCCTAAAATGAAGGCATGTAAATTTTGGGCAGAAAAAATATAGGCATGCAAATCTTGGGTGCCAAATTTCAAGTGGGAGTTACATTTGTTTCCTATTTTCTAGGAGAGGAATCTTGCAAGTTTGTAATTTTTGGCAAATTCTTGGACGTGGATTTTAAGATGCTTGTAGAGAATTTAATATTTTATTGTAAAGAATTTACTAATAATTTTCATCATGTTGGGACGTTACAAGTGGAAGCTACAACAAAAAATGGAGATTTAGCAAAAAAGAGAGATTTAACAATTTGTGGAGCTAGTCACTTAACAGGAATTGTGTGAGAAGCTGATTTCTATAGCGATTTGGGAAGGAGTGACTCAGAAGGGAGTAGTATGTGATTAATATGTCCATCACAAATGTTTTATTGCAGGTCTTATGATGATTGAACATCAGCAAAAGAATTGAGGATCAGAGGTTGAAGAGTCTCTGCAGATGCATTATTGTTGCAATGATGCATAGTGGTGTTTGCAGGTTTTGAGGAGTGCTAGCCTTGGGCGTAGCAAGTGAGAAGGAAGTTAATTTGCATGTTTGTTGTAGGTTTGAAGGTGGTTTTGCAAAAACAACCAAGTGGTATTTCAGTTGTCTTCACTTGAAAATCTTAGATCGCATATTGAAGAAGGAAGAAGTTTACAAATTGTTGTGTTGTTTGATTTTTGTAATTTTAGAGGTTCTCATATTTAGAATATTGTAGTTTGATTGTACACTTGAAAGAATATTATTCAATGAATTTGTGAGATAGTTTATGCTTCCATTCTCTTTGTTCTTTTAAATCTTTCTTGTTGATTTGTATGTGAGTTTGCAGCAATAGCTTGGTCTATTCCTTTTTGTTGCATAAGTGGTTTAAGAGTTTTCAGTAGTTAGAAGGTTGTGCCCTTTCTATTTGCATCAGTGGTATCAGAGTAGGAGTTCCTAAGTGTGCAGACAGACCACCGAATGTGAGGCAATTTGCACCAAGACTTGAGGGTTGGATTGTGTGAGAGATTTGTTGCATGTGTATATGCAACTTGCAAGAAAAAAACTATTTAGATGGTTTTGAAAACCTATATTTTGAGGCTTTTTGAATCCTTGAGTATGGAAAAGAGAATGAGAAAAAGGACTTTTACTATTGGATGGATTCTAACAATTCCTAGACTTGAGGAAATTAGAGAAAGACTTAAGAACAATAGGGTGAGAGAATTTTGGGGAATTGAAGCAACAAGTGGAAGAAATTGCAGTAGAGTTGGAAAGGAGAAGAGTACTTCATCAGAAAATAGGTGATAATTTTATTTGTCTTTCTAATGATATTTTGAATGCAGGAAAGAAAGAAAATGAAGCATAGTGTCATGCATGTGACACTGAGGAAGAAGAAGATGAGTGGGAAGAAGTTTTTGAATCTGAAGCTGGGGCATGTATTTTGGAAGGCATGGAAGAGGTGGTGAAGAAGGTTGCAGCAATTGAAGAGGTTGAAGCTGTTGCAGCTGAGAATGAAGATAAGAATGGAGATGAAGAGAGAGGCAATAAATTTGAGTATTGTTGATTTGAGTAGTGCAAAATAAGTTGAGATGATGGAATTTAAGGGTCCTATATTTGATGAAGAATTTAGTAAAGATGAAGAAGATCTCCTACTCAAAGAGGAGATGAGAAAGATTGATATCTTATTTGAAAGGAAAGAGTTAGATGAATGTGATAAGGAGATAGAGAAGGTACATATGGGAGATGAAAGGTCCAATGATTATGCTAACATTGTTTTGTTTACAGGTAAAAGAGAAGGTGTAGCAGAATTTCAAGTATGTGACATTGAAGATGATATTCTCATACAAGAGGATGAGGTAAAAGAAAAGATTGTAGCAGTTCAAAAATAATGGCTTGCATTGAGTACAGATGGAGGTGAAAAGGAAGTTGTAGCAGATTAGGTAATGTCTTATTTTCTTGAATTTTATGAAGATGAAAGTAATGTTGATTTGAATGTTGTAGGGATTAATGAGATGTATGAAGATGAAGAGGTGAATTCATATTGGTGGAGGTGGTTGGATTGTTGTAGTGGGTTCAATCCCATGAGGGTGAAGGAGAGAAGAAGATACAGTAGCTAGAGGAGGATGCAGAGTGTTCCAGGCAGATGCTAGAAGAAGAGATGGAAGAAAGAATAATACAAACTTATTACAGTCATGGAGTTTGTTGTAGATTGTTTACAACTTGAAAGGGTAGTCCTACTACTCAACTCCATTTTATGAGTCATACTCACAAAATTCAATTTACCTGGTGTGTCTGATGCAGGAGCATCTGAGTCCACAGGTGATCAGCATCACCAAAAATATTTGTCATTCAGTTTATTTTAACTTTTGAATTTTCCTTAGGTTGTTTGGTTACGATTTGGTAAATACAATAAAGGACAAATTTTTGTAAATAATTATTGGCCTCTATTTTTGAAATTTTTGGTGTAATGGCTACTCTAGGTGGCATCTTCATCCTTGTCATTTCATGACAAGTCATTATTGGACAAATCAAGGCATTAGATTTTGGGAGATAAAGTCAAGGAAAATATTCCTATCCCTAAAATGAAGGCATGTAAATCTTGGGTAGAAAAAATATAGGCATGCAAATATTGGGTGTCACATTGACTACAGATAGAGGTGAAAAGGAAGTTGTAGCAGATTAGGTAATGTCTTATTTTCTTGAATTTTATGTAGATGAAAATAATGTTGATTTGAATTTTGTAGGGATGAATGAGATGTATGAAGATGAAGAGGTGAATGCATATTGGTGGAGGGGGTCAGATTGTTGTAGTGGGTTCAGTTCCATGAGGGTGAAGGAGAGAAGAAGATACAGTAGGTAGAGGAGGATGCAGAGTGTTCCAAGCAAATGCTAGAAGAAGAGATGGAAGAAAGAATGATACAAAATTGTTACAGTCTTGGAGTTTGTTGTAGGTTTACAAATTGAAATGGTAGTCCTACTACTCAACTCCATTTTATGATTCATACTCACAAAATTCAATTTACCTGGCGTGTCTGATGCACGAGCATCTGGGTCCACAGGCGATCAGCATCACCAAAAATATTTATCATTCAGTTTATTTTAACTTTTGAATTTTCCTTAGGTTGTTTGGTTAGGAGTTGGTAAATATAATAAAGGACAATTTTTTGTAAATAACTATTGGCCTCTATTTTTGAAATTTTTGGTGTAATGGCTAGTCTAGGTGGCATCTTCATTCTTGTCATTTCATGACAAGTCATTATTGGACAAATCAAGACATTAGATTTTGGGAGATAAAGTAGAGGAAAATATTCCTATCCCTAAAATGAAGGCATGCAAATATTGGGCAAAAAAAATATAGGCATGCAAATCTTGGGCACCACATTTCAAGTGGGAGTTACATTTGCTTCCTATTTTCTAGGAGAGGAATCTTGCAAGTTTGTAATTTTTCACAAATTTTTGGAGGTGGATTTTAATATGCTTTTGGAGAATTTAATATTTTATTTTAAATCATTTACTAAGAATTTTCATCATGTTGGAATGTTGCAAATGGAAGCTACAGCAAAAATGGAGATTTAGCATAAAAGGGAGATTTAACAATTTTTAGAGCTAGTCACTCAGCAGGAATTGTGAGAGAAGCTAATTTCTATAGGGATTTGGGAAGGAGTGACTCACAAGGGAGTAGTATGTGATGAATATGTCCATCACAAATGTTTTATTGTAGGTCTGATGATGATTGAACATCAGCAAAAGAATTGAGGCTTCAAGGTTGAAGAGTCTCTGTAGATGCATTGTTGTTGCAATGATGCATAGCGGTGTTTGCAGATTTTGAGGAGTGCTAGCCTTGGGTGTAACAAGTGATAAGGAATTGAATTTGCATGTTTGTGGCAGGTTGGAAGGTGGTTTTTCAGCAACAACCAAGTGGTATTTCAGTTGTCTTCACTTAAAGATTTTGGAGTGAATTTTGCAGGTAGTTGGCAGATCGCATATTGAAGAAGGAAGGAAGAAGTTTCCAAATTGTTGTTCTATTTGAAATCTGATTTGTGGTGACTTTGAGTAGACCATATGGCTGTAGTATTTTTGTAATTTCATAGGTTCTCATGTTTATAATATTGTAATTTGATTGTACACTTGAAAGAAGATTGTTCAATGAATTTGTGAGACAGTTTATGCTTCTATTCTCTCTATTCTTTTAAATCTTTCGTGCTGATTTGTATGTGAGTTTGCAGCAAAAGCTTGGTCTATTCCTTTCTGTTGAATAAGTGGTTTAAGAGTTTGCAGTAGTTAGAAGGTTGTGTCATTTCTACCTACATCATGTTTCATCTTGGCCAACATGGGAGAAAGTTTTTGTAATTTGTGGAAGGTATAAATAAAAGATATGATTTTTTGAGGAAGAAAAGAGTGAGTGAGAGTGTGCAAAGATGTGTGAATAGATGTGAGAATGTTTGTGAAGGTGTGTTGAAGGTAATAGTGTTCACTGTGTAACGAAAGTGAAGTTTTGTGACAAAATGAAGTGTGCAGATGATGCAGAGGTGTTTTATCCTATAAGATCTATTGGATGTAATGTTCAAAGGTTGTAGCCTCATTTGTAAGTGCTATTGTATTGTATTTCAAGGAGTTGTAGCTTCATTTGGGTTGTAGCCCATAAATAATATTGTAATCCTATTTTCATTTGTGAGGTTGGATTTGGATAGTAGATCCAAGCAACTTGCTCATTGTGGTTTTTCCCTTCTTGGGTTTTCCACTTAAATCTAGTGTTGTGGTTGTGTGCTTGTGTTGTACTTTAATCAGTTTAATTTGTTGATTTTCTATAAAGTAGTTAGAAGTTTTGGATTAACAATGTTAAACTGGAATAAGTTTTGATATATACTTATTCACTCCCCACCTCTTAGTATATCCTTGTGATCTAACAATTGGTATCAGAGCTAGGTTTCTTGGTGCAGCATAATAGTTGAAGGTATATCTTCGAATAGAACACATGGCTCAAAAGGAGTCTTCTTCTAAAGATCTGATATTTCATGGAAATAACTATAACTTCTGGAGTTTAAGAATGGAAGCCTATCTTACCTCCTTAGAGTATGATGTCTAGAGAGTGATCACAAATGATTATGTTGAACCCATTCATCCCATTATAGATTTAGATGTGAAGAAATCACATGAAAACAATGCCAAATCCAAGAATGCAATCTTAAGTGGTTTGAGTAGTTTAGAGTTAGTCAAGGTTGTGTGGTGCAAGACAACAAAGGAGATATGGGAGAATCTCAAAGGACTCTATGAAGGGGATGACACCATAAAGGAAGTCAAACTACAATCCTACAAAACAATATTTGAGAATCTAAGGATGAAAGAAGACAAGAACATAGCTGGCTACTTACATCGGGTAGATGAAGCAGTCAATGGAATCATATGTATGGGAGAAGACATAGTTGAATCATTGGTTGTGAAGAAAGTCTTGAGATTTCTCCCTCACAGATTTGATTCAAAAGTTTCCACAATAGAAGAATCCAAAGACTTGAAGAAACTCACCATGGTAGAACTATTTGGGTCCTTCACTGCCTATGAAATAAGAAATGAAGTCATAGGTCCATGTCAAAAAGAAGCTGCTTTCAATGATGTGAAGAATGAAGGAACATCTGATATATGCAATGAAGTTGAGGAAGAAGAAGCAAATTTTGTAAGAAAGCTGAAAAGATGATCAGGCAAATATAAAGGTTTCAAATGTGGTAGAATTGGTCACTATGCCTCTAAATGTCGTTTTGGAGAAAGTGAAAGTAGCAGCAAGGGGTTCAAGAGAAACAATTTTTAGAGGAACCTTCTTTCAAGAGAAGACTACAACTTCGAAGAAGAAGTAGATCACTACTCATCTAATGAGGATAGAGGAGAATCTCTCTTCATGGCCATGGTGATCTCAAAAGATTCAAACAAGGTTGCAGATGAAAAGGAATATGAAGTTGATTTTGAAGGTGAACTTGTTTTTTCTCTTGAAGACTTGGATTATTCAAGGAAGGAGAATCAAGAACAAAGAGCTCTGACTGAAGCTAAGACAAAAGAATGCATAAAACTTGAGAAATAAATTCAGTTACTTAAAAAGGAGTTGAAGAAGGCAAAGCTTGGAAGTACAGATGATACAGAATGTACAGATTGTTGATAACTGAGAGGGGGGGTGAATCAGTTATCCTAGTTATTTCCCTTATTGAACTTTCCTTTTAATTGAAGTAGCATAAAATCAAACACAAAACATTAACCATGAAATAAGAAACACATGACACAGTATTTTTGACGTGGAAACCCTGTTAAGGGAGAAAACCACGGGGTGATTAACCCAAAAATTATTCTCTGTTAGAAGAATAGGAAATTACAAAAATGGCACTTGCCAATTAGGGCTCACTGCCCGAGCACACTGCTCACAAGAGGCCCACTGCCTACAAAAAGACACACTGTCTACAAAGTGATGAGAATCACAGTCTTGAACTGATTGGAAGCATCTGCATATGCTGGAGTTCAGTTCCGGTTAGGCTCAGTACACTGATCTGCTGCACTTCATCTTTCCTCTGTTCTTTATTCTGCTATCTTTCACATACCGGATCCTTTTTGCTACCTCTGCTCTTTCTCTGGACTTATTCGCATATCTCTCTGCATCACCACACACTTCACAACTAAATCCATCCTCTATATATATCCGCACAAGTAATTTCATCACCTTTCCAGTCGGCATCCGGAACAGTCTAGTTTCTTACAAACTCTCATTCTGTCGGCTGAATCCTTCCTCACCAAGCAATGCGGATCAAGCATATACTTGTAGATATCATTAATCATGTCGGCCAAACATGATTCATGCCTTCACAACCTCTGTCATCAACAGTAACCCATCCGGAAAGTAGTCTGATACTCTGCCAGTCAGTTCTTCCTCTGTTTTCACTGTCTCTCAGGAATCCGGTACTCAACCATTCATATCTTTTTCCTTGTCCATCACCGGAGGCTAAATCCTTGGAATATACCACTCAAGGTAGTCCTCTTGACTTCCCCAAATCCGCACTGTACCAAGACACTTCCTCTGAGAGGTCCGGACCAATCTGTCAGACCTTGCCACATGCTCTGTTCTTCTTCACCGGATCACAACATTCTTTATTCTGACTTCCGGTAGAGACATATCATGTCTTGCGGATATGTGGGATGACCTTTGTTGCCATCAATGACAACAACCATGAATCCATATAGTGTCTCTTGCCAACAATCTCCCCCTTTGGCATTGATGGCAACACTTAGTGAAAAATGACTAAGTGTTTTCACTATGCTCCCCCTTTGCTGATGCTCTGTCTTTATATACAATTTCTGGAACTCCCCCTTAGTTGGATCCCTCATTTTTCACTGCTCCTCACTCCCCCTTTGACATCAATGGCAAAGGGTAGGGTCCGCATATCAAAATTTTCAAAAATTTCTTATACTTAGCCGCATATTTACATACTCACATATATTGAAGAATGTCTGCAAAGGATGTCTGTAATTGAATCATTTCGGTAGCCCAACTTTGCTTCATTCTGTCCAAAATTGAAATGTGACCACTTAACAAAAATGCAAACGCTTCTGCCCGCTTGAGATCTGTCGGATCTTTTGTTTGGGCGGTGGTCCTAGCATCACTGATGGCCTCATGCATGGTTTCCAACTTAGGGATTATAATCCTTCTAAGTTCTCCCATCCGGTTGGTGATGTTTTTCCTTTCCTTCTCAAGATTCTTTATTTCATTCAAGACTGCAATAGTCTGACATTCTTGATTTATTATAGAGGAAGAGAGAGGATCAAAACTTTGAGATAAGCTTTGTAGCTTATCCTGTTCCTCTTTTATTTTCTTGTCAAATGCTGCTGTTGCCTTTGACCAGGATATACAAAATTTATAGATATCACCGCCATCCTTAAGAGCATTCTCTAAGCTCCTTATTCCAATGCTTACAATCTTCCTATCCTTAGAGATTAATTCTAATATTTCTGAAAATCTCTTATCCAAAAATTCCTTCCGGACCTTTTCTTCAGCTGATTTTTCTAAAGAATCAAAATGTGTATCAACACTGCTGACTAAGGTTTTTAGATTACCGGAAGTGGAGGCTGTCGGATCTATTTGGATTGATGGCATGATCTTCACAAGTACTCCGGAGGCAGCCTCTATCAACTCACAGTCTTCCATATGAGACTTCAGGAGCTTTTCATTTGCCTTGGCATTTGCAAATGAAGCTATCTTCATTGTTTGTACCAGAGAGAGAGAGTCAAAATCAAATGGGCCTTTTAGAAGCTCCGGTTCATCAATCTCTAGAGTTTCTTTGCTCAAAAATTGTTGAACAGTTTGTGCAGTGTCTCTTGCCGGAGATAGATGTTTCTTTTCTTCTGCAGTCTTAGAACTGTCAACCTCTTTGTCTTTCACCACTGCTTCCTTCTCCTGTAATTGCTCTTCTTCTTTAGATCCGGAGACTGTAGGGGAAACCGGAGGAGAGATGCTAACTTGTTCATGGGCCACTTCTTCTGGGGCAGAGGGTCCCAAGTCCTCACTTGTCTGTTCAGGGCTCACTTCTTCCGGAACAGAAGATTCCAAATCAGCAGCTGTTTCTGCACCTAAGTCCTCTACAACAGGAAGATTGAACCTTTTGAAGGCCTTCCGGAGGATCTCTTCTGTTTCTTGGGCCACTTTGTCAGTCTCACCAAGCATGAGTTGATTCATCCTGGCTTTGCTTCTGAACTCATCTTTGCAGTCCTTGAAGATAATGTTCATTGTCTTGGGATCAATTTGAGGATATAGCTGAATAGCTATCTGCTCCCGGATCTCAAGATCTTTGGCATGAGCATTATTCTTTCTTACTTCCATTTCTTTCTCTAGGCTTTTAGGAATGAGAGATATGATCTCAATGAAAGCCTTATTGTATATGTTCAGATATTTAACTGTTGCTTCCTGCAGAGTCTTTTGGTCTGCCTCACTAAAGTCATCATAGGATTCAGTCATTGGTTGAAGGTTTCCATCCACCGTGACCGACTTGATTATGCTCTCTAGTGACAGAGTGGGCTTTTCAATAGTTACCTTTGCCATTTCATCCTTGTCTTGGCCTGTGGAGGGCTTACCGGATCCTTTCTTTTTCTGTTTCTTTACTTCTCTTACTCCTTCATCTGATTCTGTTTCCTCTTCATCCTTTTGGCTTCCATAAGCCCTTGTGGCTTTTGCCTTTGATCTCTTACCGGATGCCTGGACTTCCGGTTTTGAACTTTTGGTTGAGGGAGGTGCAGATCTCTTTGTTGATCTGGTCCGGGTGGGAGCTCCAACCGGAGCACTTTCTTTGCTTTTCTCTTCTTCCTCGGCCTTCCTCCTCTTTTCCCGGCTGGCATCAAGTGCCTCCTTTGAGATACCTAGGCCTTGAGCAATGTGCTCTACTTCTTTTCTTACCTTTCTTTTAATCTCAGGTTCCCTGAGTTCTACATGTATTTTTACACTCAGCTCCTCAAAGGTTCCAAACCTTTCTGCCTTAGGATCTTTGGGCTGACTTAGCATGTGTTGAACATGCAGCTCCACTATCTGTTCATCAACTTCATACCCCATGGGCATGATCCAGACAGTCCTTGGCTCCACTGCCTCCATTAGGCACTGATCAGTGTCAACCATAAAGCACACTGAGTCTTTGTATTTCTCAATGAGAGACTGGGGAATTCTCTCTCTTGCTTGCATCATGCTCTGAAAGTTTTTGAAGTATCCCCATAGAGCTGTATTTCTCGCTTTTGCATCCCCAAGTCCATGCAAATAGTCTCTTATCTGGACTGCAACAGGTTTGTCATTTTGCCATACCCATCCACTTGTTCCGGGTAGCTCATTCATGAAGTAGAAGAATAAACATACAATCAGAGTACCATACTTAAAGGAATTCTTCTTATCCTTCTTGATTTTCTGTATGTTTTCCATTAATTGGCTTAGTAGTAGTTCGCAGAGATCATATTCTGCATTCTTTCTTAACATTTCATAAGCAGTGTATATTGCAGTTCCGGATACAGAATTCTCCCTGCTGGAGTGATAGATTTTGTATCCTATTATCATTGATGCATATTTGATATCCGGATCGGAGATGTCTTCAATGGTCATTGCCCTTTTGTCAAATTTTGATCCGGTGGCCTCAGTTACAATGTTGTTCTTGACAGATTTGAGGATAGGTACTCCTCCGGAAGAGTATAGGCCAGTTACTGCTCTAATTGCCTCTTTTGTGATCTTGCAGGGTCTATCTAGCCATAGAAAGTTGTCATGCATTCTGCTCAGTACATACCGGACCCATTCATCCTCTTCAAAACAGGGGAAATGAATAAATTGCTCAAATTGTTTCTTCTGAATATCCTTATACTCTGGTTTAAGCTCAAAAGCATTGTCAATCAGCTGCTTGTGATAGAGGTCTCTTAATTTGAATTCCCCAAATTCCTCAATGTTTGCATGTATGTAAACCCTAATGTCTTCGGTGTGTAAAACTCCGTGGGGAACACTAGAGAAGGCTCCTAGTGGGTCTACCTCCAATGATTTGTAGGGATGTTTCTTGAATGAGGGGCGAGGTCTATCAGAGATCTTAACTATGTTTGGAGTAGCCATTCTTCAAAGATTTGCAGTGAGGTAACGAAAAACGGAGAATACCTTATGCGCCTTCGGTTTGCACGGAGTGGTTGGATTGATTTCTTTATGCAATAGCTTTGGCAGGAGATCCTTGGTGTGCTTTGATGACCCTTGTTGCAGAGCTCCACTTTTCGCTTCTTCTCGAGTGTAGAATGAGCAAATGTCGTTTGAGAAATCCCTTAAATTGCTCCGCGAACCCTAATACCTGTCTGCAATAAATGCTTCACCTACATCATTCCGGTTTGCCTTGTCTGGATAGCTTGGAGTATCCCGGATTAGTCCTGATCTGTGGATATCATCCGGATCTTTCAATCATGAATAGATCAAGGTAGCATATTACAAGAGCATCCCAAACACTCTGTCCAATCCGCAGAACAAGATAGTGCATTTCCGGATCTTTCCGGACCTTTTTGTAATCCTCTATCATACCGGAGCATCTCCCTGAACAGGTCTTATTTGATCGATCATATCTTCTTCATAACTTCATGCGGACCTCTGAAAACTTGACTGAAGTATCTCAAGACTCATATCTACAAACCCTTTGATCCGCATCTTGTGCCACATCCGGTACCACTTGTTTGGCTGGGGGAACAAGATTTTCTTTGAGTCTCCCCCTGAGCCTGAGCTCACTTTTTAATTTCCGGAAGAAATATCAGCACCAGAGTCTGGTGCGGATCCAACCTCTATATTCTCTGAACTTTTCTTCACCCAAATCTTGCTCATCTGATTCCTAACCTCATCCGCATTCATCTTTTGTTTACCCTTGTCTTGATTCTGATTATACACCGGACCTCTTTTGTCCTGATTCTTGTTTATGCAGACTTTAGCATTATGACCGGACCTATTGCAGATTTGGCAAATAACATCTCTTTGCATATTTGACTGATATCCTCTTGATCTGCATTGATTTGCCATATGACCTATTCTATTGCATGTGAAGCATCTACCTTTGAATGATTTGTTTACTTGCATAATTCTGCATTCATGGGATTTGTGTCCATACCTTTTGCAGTTGAAGCACTGTCCGGAGAAGGATGAATTATTCTGATTCATTCTCATTCTGCACTGATTAGCTTTGTGACCAAAGTGGTTGCAGTTGTGGCAGTATCCATTGAAGGATGGATATCTTTGAGCATTTGGCTGTCTTACCGGAGGTCTTCTAGGCCTGCTCCTTGGATTTTCTGATCCAAGATTCTTCTGACCGGATCCGGAGCTTTCTCCTTTCTCATATCCCAAGCCATACTTGTCATCTGTCCTCTTTTGACTTCCAAGAAGAACTTCAAGTTGAGCAGAACTTATCTTGAATTTCTCTTTATATTCATTTGCTGTTTGAAGGTCTCTTTTGAGAGAGGCAATTTGATCCTCAAGTTTTCCTTCATTATCTTTGGCATCTTCAAGATCAGATTCAAGGTGTCTGATAATCCTGTCCATCTGGTGGCATTCTTCTGATTTTTCTTTAAGAGATTGTCTTAGATTGTCTTCAGCCTTTCTTTTTTCTTCAATCTCTTGAGTAAACTTTATAGTTCCTGATTCCATTTCATGTCTTAACATAATGACTTCTTTTGATAACTTTTCACATAACTTGGTTTGCTCAGTCAATTCCTCATTTGTATTGCTTTCTTCACTTTGTCTTGCCAACTGTTGAAGCAGCTCCTTTCTCTTTTTCATAGAGAGACTTAATTTGTCTTTTAATTCTCTCATGAATTCATCAGCCTGTTTGAGTCTTTCCTTTAATTCACTGACTTCAGAATTTGACTGTTCAAGATCCTCAAGGGCAGTCTTGAGTTGCTCCCTTAAACCATATGCATCCATTTGAAATCCCAGATCTTCCTCAAGCTGTTAGGCTCTATTAGGAGGAACTTAGCTCTGATACCAATTGTTGATAACTGAGAGGGGGGGGTGAATCAGTTATCCTAGTTATTTCCCTTATTGAACTTTCCTTTTAATTGAAGTAGCATAAAATCAAACACAAAACATTAACCATGAAATAAGAAACACATGACACAGTATTTTTGACGTGGAAACCCTGTTAAGGGAGAAAACCACGGGGTGATTAACCCAAAAATTATTCTCTGTTAGAAGAATAGGAAATTACAAAAATGGCACTTGCCAATTAGGGCTCACTGCCCGAGCACACTGCTCACAAGAGGCCCACTGCCTACAAAAAGACACACTGTCTACAAAGTGATGAGAATCACAGTCTTGAACTGATTGGAAGCATCTGCATATGCTGGAGTTCAGTTCCGGTTAGGCTCAGTACACTGATCTGCTGCACTTCATCTTTCCTCTGTTCTTTATTCTGCTATCTTTCACATACCGGATCCTTTTTGCTACCTCTGCTCTTTCTCTGGACTTATTCGCATATCTCTCTGCATCACCACACACTTCACAACTAAATCCATCCTCTATATATATCCGCACAAGTAATTTCATCACCTTTCCAGTCGGCATCCGGAACAGTCTAGTTTCTTACAAACTCTCATTCTGTCGGCTGAATCCTTCCTCACCAAGCAATGCGGATCAAGCATATACTTGTAGATATCATTAATCATGTCGGCCAAACATGATTCATGCCTTCACAACCTCTGTCATCAACAGTAACCCATCCGGAAAGTAGTCTGATACTCTGCCAGTCAGTTCTTCCTCTGTTTTCACTGTCTCTCAGGAATCCGGTACTCAACCATTCATATCTTTTTCCTTGTCCATCACCGGAGGCTAAATCCTTGGAATATACCAATCAAGGTAGTCCTCTTGACTTCCCCAAATCCGCACTATACCAAGACTCTTCCTCTGAGAGGTCCGGACCAATCTGTCGGACCTTGCCACATGCTCTGTTCTTCTTCACCGGATCACAACATTCTTTATTCTGACTTCCGGTAGAGACATATCATGTCTTGCAGATATGTGGGATGACCTTTGTTGCCATCAATGACAACAACCATGAATCCATATAGTGTCTCTTGCCAACACAGATCTCATCTTGCCTCAAGAAGATCTCCTCATGCAAGACAATTATCCATGAATAGGTTCAATCATGTTTTCTTTGGTTATTGTTTTATCTACAATAAATTTGGTCATAAGGCTATGGATTACAAGTCTGTAATAAATGAAAGAAATCTTGTAAGTAGAAATTCTCTTGCTTCTCTTGTGGATGCCAATGTAGTATGTCAAAATTGCAACAAGTTTGGACACATAGCAAGGTATTGCAGGAATGGTCTTGAAAATTTAGAATCTTATATAATTGATGTCATTGATCAAGACAAGGAAAATGACAATGGAGTTGAGAACTCAATGATTGTCCAAACATCATTTAATGTTCAAGGACAAACCAATGTCTAGGTGATAGATAGTGGATGTACAAATCACATGACAAGTGATAAGAGTAAGTTTATCAATCTTGGCAAGTGGAATGGTGGATTGGTTAGGTTTGGAGATAACTCTTTTACAAAGATCACTGAAAAAGATACTATAAGCATTGATGGAAAGTCTTAGACACATGATGTTCTTTATGTAGAAGGTCTCAAGCATAATCTTCTCAATGTGAGTCAAATGTGTAGTAAAGTATATAATCTCACATTTCATGATCAAGGATGTGAAATCAGAAGAGCAAAATCTAGAAAATTGGTGGCAGAAAGATTTAAGATAGAAGGAAACTTGTATAATCTGAAAGGGGTTTATGAGAGGACTTGTCTATTAGGACAAACAAATGAATTTTGGCAGTGGCATAAGAGAATGGGGCACATCAACTTTGATAATATGTTAAGGTCAATTCCATGAAAGCAGTAAGGGACATGCCAAAGACCATCAAGCCTGCAAGCACCATATGCAAGGAATGTTAGATTGGAAAGTAGACAAGGATAACTTTCAAGTCCAAGGAATATTGTACTACAAGGCCTTTGGAGCTGGTTCATACTAACTTGTACAGACCAACTAGGACAAAAAGCCTACAAGGTGAGAGGTATTTTATGTTGCTCATTGATGATTTCTCTAGAATGACTTGAGTTACATTTTTGAATTAAAAAGCAAAAGCTTTCATTAGATTCAAGATCTTCAAATATATGGTTGAAAATGAAAGGAATGCTAGAATCAAGTGCCTACGATATGATAGAGGTGATGAGTTCACTTCAAACAAGTTTGTAGGGTTTTGTCAAGAAAATGGAATCAAAAGACAATATGCAACTTCTAGAACCCCTCAGCAAAATGGTGTTGTAGAGAGAAAGAATAGGATTGTCTAGGAGATGGCCAAGACAATGTTGAGTGAAGCTAAACTACCTGATATATACTAGAAAGAAGCAATTCATACCGCAGTATACATTCTTAACAGAGGACAACTAAGAAAGCACAACACCAAGACCCCTTATGAGATTTGGAATGGAAGACCTGCAACAATCAAGTATTTCAGAGTTTTTGGAAGAAAATGCTACATTAGAAGAGATGAAGAAGGTCTGGGAAAGTTTGACTCAAGAGCAGATGAAGGTATTTTCCTTGGGTACTCAACTACCAGCAAAGCCTACAAATGTTACAATAAAAGACTAAGGAAGATAGTTGAGAGTGCAAAGGTAAGAATGGATGAAGAATCACATCAGAATTTAGTTGAGAAAGAGGGCTATTGGCTAGATGAACCTGCTTGCATAGAGGAAGTTGTAGAAGTTGAAGAAAAGAAAGAAACTCTAGAAAAGACTGCAAAGACTCCAACCAAGTATGTTCTAAAAAATCATTCAGAAGATCAGATCATTGGAGACAAGAATGAAGGAGTTCAAACAAGAACAAGATTTGCAAGAACAAATGAACAGGTAAACTTTTCTTTACTGTCAAGAATAAAACCTAAAAGATTTAATGAGGCTAGCAAGGATGAAGGATGGATACAATCCATGGAAGAAGAACTAAACAAGATAGAAAAGAATCAGACTTGGGAGTTGGTACCAAGGCCTACAAACAAGAATGTAATGGGATCAAAATAGGTTTTTAGGAACAAGTTGAATGAAGATGGAGAAGTGGTCAGGAATAAACCAAGGTTGGTTTGCAAAGTATATTCACAAGTTGATGGTGTTGACTATGAGGAGACATTTGCTCCAGTGGCAAGAATGGAAGCAATCAGAATGGTTCTTTCTTTTGTAGTACATACAGGATTGAAGGTATATTAGATGGATTTCAAATCTATTTTCCTAAATGGTGACTTGGAAGAAGAGGTCTACATATAGTAGTCAGATGGTTTTCAGTTATTAGAAGATCCAAGCATGGTGTGCAGACTCAAGAAGGCTATGTATGGTCTCAAACAAGCCTCTAAGGCTTAGTATGCAAGGTTGGACAAGTACTTACTCTATCAGGGTTTCAAGAAAGGTATTGCAGATAGTAATCTTTACATTAAAACTAAAGGTGAACAAATTCTAATTGTTGTTGTGTATGTTGATGATATAATCTTTTGTGGATATGATGAGATGTGTAATAAGTTTGCAGGAGAGATTCAAAAAGAGTTTGAAATTTCTATGTCAGGAGAGCTATCATTCTTTCTTAGACGTCAAATTTCTCAATCAAATGATGTCATCTTTATCTCTCAAGAAAAGTATGTTAAGGAAATGTTGAAGTTTTGAATGGAAGATTGAAAACCTATAAGTACTCCTATGGCAACCAATTGCCACTTGAGTAAAGATGATGAGTCACCTAAAGCTGATTAGTCTCAGTACAAGTCTATGATTGGGGGCCTACTATACCTAATAGCATCAAGGCCTGACATTATGCAAGTTGTGTGTTTGGTTGCAAGGTTTCATGTTGATCCAAAGGACACACATGTGAAGGCAGTCAAGAGAATATTCAGATACTTGAAGAGCATTCTGGAACATGGATTGTGGTATCAAAAGGGTGATGACTTTTTCTTTAGTGCTTATACCGATGCAGATTGGACTAGCAGTGTTGATGATAGAAGAAGTACCAACAAAAGAGATTTATTTTTGGGAGACAGATTAGTCTCATGGATTAGCAAGAAGTAGGATTTAGTTTCCTTATCAACTATAGAGGTAGAATATATAGTTGTAGTTGCCTATTGCACCCAAGGGTTGTGGATGAAGCAAACATCGAAGGATATCAAGGTTGTATATGATGAACCTATTCTCATTCTTTGTGATAATACAAGTGACATCAATATTTCAAAGAATCTAGTGTTGCATTCTAGAACCAAGCACATTGTTGGCAAGAGACACTGTGTATCTTCATGAGTGTTTTCATTGATGGCAACAAAGTCTATCCCACACATCCGCAGCACATAGTATGCCTATACCGGAAGTCAGATTGAAGAGTGTTTTGGTCTAGTGAACAAGAACAGAGCATATAGTAAGGTCCGACAATCAGGTCCAGATCTCTCAGATGGTGTAACTTAGCAAGTTATGGACTTGGACAAGTCAAGAGGAGTGTCATGACTACTATATTCTAGAGATTGAGCCTCCGGTGAGAAAACATGGAAAAGATATGAACATCTGAGTGTTGGGTTCCTGACAGGCAGAACAGACTAAGGAAGAACTGACCGACAGAGTATCAGACTTCAATTTGGATGAGTAATTGATGTTGATGAAGTTATTTGAGGGATCATACAATGTTGGCCGACATGATTGATGACTTCTATGTCTATGTTTTTGATATGCATCACAAATCAAGTATGGATTCAACTGATAGATCAGTATCTTGTAAATATCTTGAGTATTCTAGTTGCCAACTAGAAAGTTGTTGAAACCCTTGGTGCGGATATATATACCAGATGGATTCCAGTATGAAGGTGTGGGTGAATATAGATGTGATGAAATAAGGTGCAAGAAAAGGCAGAGATAAGTGTAGAAGCAGCAATACAAATCTGGTATGTGATAGAGCAGCACCACTAGAGCAGAGGAAGAATGAAGTGCAGTAGATCAGTATATTGAGCATAACCGGAACTAAACTTCAACATGTGTAGATGCCTCTCATCAATTCAAACACCTGGTTACCTTCTATAAACTCTATAGACAGTGAGTCTCTTTTAGGCAGTGTGCCTCTTGTGAGCAGTGTGCTCGGGTAGTGAACCCTAATCGGTAAGTGCCATTTTGTACTTCTTATTCTTTTAACAGAGAATTAAAATTTGAGTTAGTCACCCTTTGGTTTTTCCCTTAACAAGGTTTCCACATTAAACTCTTTGTGTTATGTGTGTTGATTTTATTTCTACTCTCATGATTATATATGCTTATATGTTTTAATGTTGCACAAATTATAAAAAGAAAAAGAAAGTAAAGATATTAGAGATAACTAATTCACCCCCCCACTCTTAGTTATCTACCTTGTTTCTAACAATTGGTATCAAAGCTAAGTTCCTATAAACAAAGCCACACAGCTTGAGGAAGATTTGGGAATCTCAATGGATATGTATGGTATGAAAGAACAACTTCAGTCTACCCTAGATGATCTTGAAGAATCACATTTTGAAGTCAATAGTTTGAGAGAAAGACTCAAAGAAGATGATTTCATAAATCAGATAAAAGAAAAACTTAGTATCTCTGTGAAAAAATAGAAAGGAACTACTTTAAAAATTAACCAATCAGAGTGAAGACAATTATACTAATGAAGATCTGAATGAGAAAAATAAACTATGTGAGAAGCTATCAAAAGAGGTCATTATGGTAAGGCATGAAATGGAATCAGGGGTTATGAGATTCACCCAAGAAATTGAAGAAAGAAGGAAAAGTGAAGATAATCTAAAACAATCACTTAAGGAGAAGACAGAAGACTACCACAAAATGGACAGAATAATTAGGCATCTTGAATCTGATCTTGAAGAAGCTAGAGATAATGAAGAACAACTTGAAAATTAGATAGACACTCTCAAACAAAGTCTTCAAACGACAAATGAATACAAGGAGAAATTCAAGATAAGATTAGCCCAACTTGAAGTCCTTCTTAAGAGTCAAAAGAGGATAGATGACAAGCATGGCTTAGGATATGAGAAAGGTGAAAGCTCTGGATCCAATCAGAAGAACTTTGGATCAGGAAATCAAAGAAATAGGCCTAGAAGACCTCCGGTAAGGAAACCAAATGCTCAAAGATATCCATCCTTCAATGGATACTACTTCAATTGCAACAACTTCAGTCATAAAGCAACTCAGTGCAGAAGGAGAATGAATCAAACTAATCCATCCTTCTCCGGACAATGTTTCAACTACAAAAGATATGGTCACAAATCTCATGAATGTAGAAATATGCAAATCAACAATTCATTCAATGGTAGATGCTTTGCATGCAATAGAATGGGACATATGGCTAATCAATGCAGATCAAGAGGATGTCAGTCAAATATGCAAAGAAATGTTGTTTGTTACAATTGCAATAGATCCGGTCATATTGCTAAATTCTGCAGAAGTAAAAATTAGGATAAAAGGGTCCAATGCATCATAATCAAACTCAAGATAAGGGAAAAGGCAAAGTGAATGCGGATGAAGTTCAAAGGGAGATGAGCAAGATTTGGGTGAAGAAGAGTATAGAAAATGTTGGGGATGGATCCGCACCAAAATCTGGTGCTCATATTCCTTCTGGAAACTAAACAGATGAGCTCTGGCACAGGGGGAGTCACAAAGAAAGATAAATTCCCCCAGGTAGTCAATTGGTGCCTAAATTTCGCACATGGAATGTTGCAGATTAAAGGGTTCTCAAAAAATTATCTAAATAACCCTTGGTAAAAATATGAAAGATCCGCATGGAGTTTTGCAAGAATTTAATCATCCAAGATTGATCTGGTTTGACAGCCATCCGGTAAAGTAGGATTTTCATATACAGATCTGGTATAATTCAAAATTCAATTATCTTGATCTACGGATTCATGGCATGATTGGAGGAAAGAAGATACATTGTCAATTATCACTAAAAATGATTCTAAGTGCATCTCAGTGATTTGAAAAGATCTCTCTCAGAACAAGGCAACTGGATGACTTAAGTTGTGCATTTATTGCAAAAGGAAATTAGGGTTTGCACAGAGATAAAAGGGTTTATTCACTTATTATTTGCACATTTTCTTTTGAGAAGAAGAAAAGAAGAGCTCTGTATCAAAGTATCTACAACTCTCTCAAAGATCAACTACAAAATCCAATTCAACCAGCGACTTGTTCCAGCTCTTTTTCTGAACCCTGAAGCGTAAAAAGGTACTTCCATTCTAAAAATCTCTCTCTAAATCCTTTGCAAAATGGCTACTCCAATGGTTGTTAAGATCACTAATAGGCCACGCCCAAAATTCAAGAAACACCCCTGCAAATCCCTAGAAGTTGATCCCTTAGACACTTTTTCTAGCATTCCGCATGGGGTAATGCACATAGAAGATGTTAGGGTTTACATCCACTCCAATATTGAGGAATTTGGAGAATCCAAGTTGATGGACATCTATCATAAACAATTAATAGATGAAAGTTTTGAACTCAAACCTCAATACAAGGCCCTCCAGGATAAGTACTTTGGACATTGTATCCACTTTCCTTGTTTTGCAGAAGATGATTGGGTCCGGTACGTTCTTAGCAAAATACATGACAATTTCATGTGGTCAATGAAGCCCTTCAAGATAACAAAAGATGCTATTAGGGTAGTAACTAGACTACACTCATCCGATGGGTTACCTGCGCTCAAATCTGTCAAGAACCAAACAGTTATTGAAGTTATCGGATCTAAGTTTGACAAAAGAGCAATGACAATTGATGACATCACAGATCCGGATGTCAAGTTTGCTTCAATGATAATAGGATATAAGATATATCATTCTAGCAGGGAGAACTTTGTGTCTGGGACTGCAATATATATAGCATATTAGATGTTAAGGGAAAATGCAGATTATGATCTATGCAACCTTCTCCTGAATTAGCTATTAGAAAACTTGCAAAAGATCAAAAAGGACAAGAAGAATTCCTTCAAATATAGTTGTCTGATATTATGTCTGTTCTTTTACTATATGAATGAGCTACCCGGATCAAGTGGTTGGGTATGGCAAAATGATAGATCAGTTGCCATACAGATCAAAGACTATATGTATGGACTTAGTGATGCTAAGGCTCAAAGCACAGCACTCTAGGGATACTTTAAGAACTTCCAAGGTATGATGCAAGCTAGAGAAAGGATACCTCAATCCATAGTAGAAAAATACAAGGATACAGTGTGTTTTATGGTAGATATTGATCAATGCCTAATGGAGGCAGTTGAGCCTAGAACAGTGTGGATAATGCCAATGGGTTACGAAGTAGATGAGAAAATCTTGGAACTACACATTCAACACCTGTTGAGCCAGCCAAAGGACCCTGAGGCAGAAAGGTTTGGAACCTTTCAAGAATTAATTATAAAGATACATGTTGAGTTGAGACAACTGGAGATAAAAAGGAAAGTTAGAAGGGAAGTAGAAGAAATTGCCAAAAGATATGGCATATCAAAGGAGGTAGTTGATGCAAACAGAGAGAAAATAGAAAGAGTTGAGAAAGAGAAACCAGAAGCAGAAAAAGCAAGTGTTCTGGTACAAGCCTCCTCTTGGACTAGATCCTCAAAGAGCTCTGCACCTGCCACTCATAAGAGCTCAAAAGCCACCAAATCGAGAGTTAAGACATTTGGAAAGGGAGAAAAGAGAACGAAAACAAAAGCCACAAGGTCTTACACAAGTCACAAGGATGATGAAGAAATAGAGTCTGATGAGGAAATTAAGGAAATGAAGAAGAAAACATCCGGGAAATCCTCTGCCGGTAAAAACAAAGAAGAAAAGGCAGAAGAATTTGTTGAGAAACCCACTCTTTCCATTGATGATATCATCAAGGTAGTCACAGTGGATGGGAATCTTCAACTAGTAATAGAATTCTATGATGAATATAGTGATACTGACAAGAGAATCTTGGAAGAAGCTACAGTCAGGTACTTGAATATTTATAATAAAGCATTCATTGAAATCATTTCATTAATTCCCAAAAGTCTAGAGAAGGTACTTGAACTTAGAAAAGAGAATGCCAAGGCAAAGGACTTAGAGATCCGAGAATAGATTGTAATTCAGCTCTATCCTTCCATTACTCCAAAGAAAATGAACATGATCTTTAAGGATTGCAAGGATGAATTCCAGAGCAAAGCAAGAATGAACAAACTTATGCTTGGAGAAACTGATCAGGTAGCAAGAGAAATAGAAGACATCCTTTGGAATGCCTTCAAAAGATTCAATCTTCCTATTATAGAGAAAATAGATGAAGAACCTTCTACCATAGATGTCAAAGGATTAAATGTGTCAAATGAAGAATCTACTGACAAAAATGTAGAAGGGTCAAAAGAGATAGATGAGGAGAAGTCTATGGACTTGGATTCCTCTGTTCTAGAAGAGGAAGCTCATGAAGCAATTAACATGTCTTCTTCGGATCCCACTATAGACACTCTAGATCTAGGAACTAAAGGAGAAGGAAGAAAAGAGGAGAAATTGAATCAAGAAGAGGAGGTAAAGGGAAGAGAAGAAGAACAAACAGAGAAGATCTCTGATGACAGTTCTCAGATTCCAAAAGAAAAGAAGACTCAGTCTCCTGCAAGAGACACTGCAGAGGTAGTGAAGAATTTCTTGAACAAAGAGATGATGGAGATAGATAAACCAGAACTATTCCAAGGACCACTAAATTTTGATTCCCTCTCTCCAGTCCAGATAATGAAAATAGCATCTTTTGCCCAAGCTAAAGCAAAAGAAAAGCTTTTGAAGTCTCACATGGAAGACTGCAAGCTATTAAAGATTGCATCCAATATGCTGGAGAAGATCATGCCATCTTTTGAAAAGGATCCTTCAGCCTCTCCATCCGGTAACTTGAAATCTCTAGTAAACTCTGTTAGCACTCATTTTGATTCTTTAGAGAAATTGGCAGAAGAAAAGGTCCGGAAAGAGTTTTTGGGAAAGCGATTCACTGAAGTACAGGGACTCATAGCTAATAATAGGAGGACCCTAGATATTGGGATAAAGAGCCTTGAAAATGCTCGTAAAGATGGTGGGGACATGTACAAATTTTGTCTATCTTGGTCTAAAGTGACAAAGGATATTGAAAAGAAGGTGAAAGAACAAGAAGGTAAACTATCAAGTTTATCTCAAAATTTTGATCAACTCACTACATCCATAATGAATCAAGAATGCCAGGCTATTGCCATTATAAATGAAATAAAGAGGCTGGACAAAGAGAAGAAGACTATAATAAGCAGGATGAGTGAACTTAGACAGATAATTATCCCTAAGTTAGAGGCAATGCATGAGGCCTTAACAGATGCTCAGAAAACAGCCTGGACTAGTGATCCAGCAGACTTAAGAAGGGTAGAAGCTTATGCATTTTTGTTGAGTAGTCACATCTCCATTTTGGACAGGATGAAGCAGAGTTGGGCAACAAAATTTGTACAGTTGAAGGCCACTTTTGCGTATATACTTAAGTACATGTAAGTATAACATGTATATATACTTATGCGACTATGTATAGGTTAATTTTTGTAAATTTTGGTGTGTGGATTCCACCCTTTGGCATTAATGTCAATGGGGGAGTGAGGAGTGGTGAAAAATGTGGAATCCAGCTAAGGGGGAGCTCTAGTAAAATAGTGCATAAGATAGAGCATCAACCAAGGTGGAGTCTACTACGACACTTAGTCATTTTTCACTAAGTGTTGCCATCAATGCCAAAGGGGGAGATTGTTGGCAAGAGACACTATGTGGCTTCATGAGTGTTGTCATTGATGGCAACAAAGTCTATCCCACACATCTGCAACACATAGTATGCCTATACCGGAAGTCAGATTGAAGAGTGTTTTGGTCTGGTGAACAAGAACAGAGCATACAGCAAGGTCCAACAATTAGGTCCAAATCTCTCAGATGGTGTAACTCAGCAAGTTATGGACTTGGACAAGTCAAGAGTAGTATCATGACTACTATATCCCAAAGATTGAGCCTCCAATGAGAAAACATGGAAAAGATATGAGCATCTGAGTGTTGGGTTTCTGACAAGCAAAGTAGACTAAGGAAGAACTGACCAGCAAAGCATCAGACTTCAATCTGGATGAGTAATTGATGTTGATCAAGTTATTTGAGGGATCATACAATGTTGGCCGACATGATTGATGACTTCTATGTCTATGTTTTTGATACACATCACAAATCAAGTATGGATTCAGCTGAAAAATCAGTATCTTGTAAATATCTTGAGTATTTTGGTTGCTGACTAGAAAGTTGTTGAAATCCTTGGTGCAGATATATATACCAGATGGATTCCAGTATGAAGGTGTGGGTGAATATAGATGTGATGAAATAAGGTGCAAGAAACGGTAGAGATAAGTGTGGAAGCAGCAATACAAATCTGGTATGTGATAGAACAGCACCACTAGAGCAGAGGAAGAATGAAGTGCATTAGATCAGTATATTGAGCCTAACTGGAACTAAACTTCAGCATGTGTAGATGTCTCTCATCAGTTCAAACACCTGGTTACCTTCTATAAACTCTGTAGATAGACAGTGAGTTTCTTTTAGGCAGTGTACCTCTTGTGAACAGTGTGCTTAGGCAGTGAGCCCTAATTGGCAAGTGTCATTTTGTACTTCTTATTCTTTTAATAGAGAATATAATCTTGGGTTAGTCACCCCATGGTTTTTCCCTTAACACGGTTTCCACATTAAAATCTTTGTGTTATGTGTGTTGATTTTATTTCTGCTCTCATGATTATATATGCTTATATGTTTTGATGTTGCACAAATTATAAAAAGAAAAAGAAAGTAAAGATATTAGAGATAACTGATTCATCCCCCCCTCTCAGTTATCTACCTTGTTTCCAACACACATATCTATCAAGTATCACTTTTTGAGAGAGAAGGTTGTAGATCAAGAAGTCAAATTGGAGTATGTGCCTACAAAGGATCAAGTTGCAAACATCTTCACCAAGGCACTTTCTAAAGATACTTTTGAGTATCTCAAATAGAAGTTAGGGGTTGTTGCCCCTCCTTCTAACTAGATGCATAGATGGTGCACTTGTTCAGGGGGGACAATTCAAGATATATTTTTCCCTGGATTGATAGTGGCTACCTCTCAAGGGAGCAAGTAGGCAAGAGGTTTTGAAGGATAACAAGATTTGATCAGTCAAGGGGAGCTAACAGGTGAGGAGCAATATCAAGAAGAATGTAGACAATGGGAGCTAAAGGAAGATTAGTTCAGAAGAAGACCACTAGCCCTTTGTCCTTGATATCAAAGGTGGAGAAACTTACATATTAGGTCAAGTGTTGCCATCAATGCCAAAGGGGGAGATTGTTGCACTTGTGTTGTCATTGATGTCATCAGTGTGAGTTTCAGGAGAGTTGTCAGCAGTGCTATAATGAAGAAGGCCAGAAATAAAGTGAACAAGAGGTAATGTCAAAGGAATTTTGTGGCAATGTGATCAGAGAAGAAGACAAAGAAGATGGATCAGAGAAGTTGTGATGAGAAGGGTAAGGTGATGAATGTCATATACTATGTATACTAATTAGATCAGTATCATCTGCACATAGTTGTACCCTGTCTCGTAAAGTTCAAAGACAAAGATTGTACTAACATGAAGATTCTTTCTTTGAGAAAAGAGTTTGTTGTTGTATGAAGTTGAGAATGAAGTCTCTGCTATTGTAAATATTGTATTCATTATTTCCTAAGGAAAAGCATTACTTTAGTTTTGGAAGAAGGATTCAAGTTGTCCAAGGCACTGAAGTTTGCATAGAATAAGCTTGAGAGAATGCTCCGCATTCCTCCACATTTAAAGGTACAACCTTGTGGATTGGGATTTTTTCAAAGACATGTGTGAAGGTTGTATGTTCCTGATTTCAAAGCTTGAAGGTTAAAATAGAAGATTATAGAGCTCACAAAGTGAAGACAGTTGTTCAAAGTTTTTGCGATTAGGATGCGTTTGGGAAATGCTCCACATTTCTCTACTTTTGAAGTTGAGGTCCTTTGGTTTGAAGGATGATCATTTATAGATGAGAAGATGGTAATATTCAAGTTTTAGTTGCTAAGGTGTACCCTAGAGGTTCTTCTGAGTCAACAGAACAAAGACATATCTTATTGCTAACTAGGGTTGTCTGGAGGAGAAAGCAAAATCCTCCGCATTTCACCACAGTTTATCTTTTGGCTTTGATGATTGGAGGATGAGTTCATATATTTAGTTTGATGGTTTAGTTTAGGTTTTAGGTGTTGAAGTACATCACAAGTTGGTTTTTTAATGCTCTATCTCAAGATTGTGTTCAGTGTTCATTTGTGATATGAGGCTCAATTTCTAATTGTTTGCACCAAAAAGAAAACATATTTTAGAGGAAGGATTGGTTGAGAAGGTTTGTGTAAGCCTTATGTTGCTTGTGTGATGATCTGCATGATGTTAATTGAACCCTTCGGTACCACTTTAGATCTGGAGCTATTGTGTGGAAGAATAAGTGTTTATTGGGCTGACTTCATGTGTTTTAATGTTCCCACCAGATGATTTGAAGTGTGTGCCTACTTGGAAGAATGTGTTAATGAAGAATAGGTCTTGGCTATCACTTTGCTTGAACCACATTAGCTTTCTACATATTTTGGATGTCAACTTGGTGTGGCCTTGCACACTTCATAAATAAATATTTCATCTTGGCCAACATGGGAGAAAGTTTTTGTAATTTGCGGAAGCTATAAATGAAATATCTTGTTTGTTAAGGAAGAAAAGAGTGAGTAAGAGTGTGCGAAGATGTGTGAATAGATGTGAGAATGTTTGTGAAGGTGTGCTGAAGGTAGCAGTGTTTGTTGTGAAGAGAAAGTTAACTTTTGTGACAAAGTGAAGTGTGTGGATGATGCGGAGGTCTTTTATCCTATAAAATCTGTTGGGTGTAATGTTTAGAGGTTGTAGCCTCATTCTGTAAGTGATATTGTATTGTATTTCAAGGAGTTACAACTTCCTTTGGGTTGTGGCCCATAAATGATATTATAATCATGTCTTCATTTGTAAAGCTAGATTTAGACAGTAGATCCAAGCAGCTTGCTCACCATGGTTTTTCCCTTCTTGGGTTTTCCACATAAATATAGTGTTGTTGTTTGCTTGTGTCGTGCTTTAATTGGTTTAATTTGTTGATCTTCTAATTAAAGCAATTAGAAGTTTTGGATTGACAATGTCAAACTGGAATAAGTTTTGATATATACTAATACACCCCCCTCTCAGTATATCATTGTGTTCTAACAATATCCCAATGCAATCAATGAGTTAAGGGCATACCAAAGTTGTTCGATTTTAATGATTTGATAAGCAATTAAAATTTTTTGGGACTTTTGAATGCAGGGGCACATTTTATTTTTTTCTGGGAGACTTTCTCCATAAGTTAACTTTAAAAAGACCTAACAAATTTAAGAGCCCTAGGAAGAAAAATCTCTATGTTGTACTTACCTAAAAAAAATTCCTAAAGATAGAATCAAAGGGTTTGACACTGAGAGTGTTTGGGATGTAATGGGACATCTCTAAATAGGCTTTGATAAAGAGAAATTTTAATAAAAATAGTTGACCATGGTTTTGGCCTCATAAATACAATTGTGTTGTATGGGCAAAAGGAATCATTTGGTGGCATCTATTAAGCACACTCAATATCATTTTAAATCTAGAAACATTTGACTTTTGACTAGGTGTCTTGCAAGATATGCAAGATCACAAATCCGTCCTAAAACTAAGTATCTAAATGAAATAGAGATCTACTAGGGACTCTTGAAGGAAAGTTGAAGAATAAATGATTGAGATTAAAGGAAATTGCTAAATCTAACAACACACCAAAGGAATCATTCAATGAAAACACACTTATTAGTTTTCAACACAAGATTAAAATTATAACAATATATATCAAGACTAAATCATAAACCAATATGCATTGAACAAAATGTTACTTAATTGCCATTAAAACATCACACATAAAATAGTAAAGCAAGCCTAATAGCCACCACCAATCCTCATGAGCGGGCCCTTTCCTAATCAAATTGGTGTATGGATCATAAACTCTCCTTTAAATTGGTACTTGACTTAATAAATGTCTTTCAAGGATGAATTGTTGACCATTTGCATAATCACTATTTTGAATGCTAGAGAATGCTTAATACTTGCCTAAGACTATGTTTATAGAGATATTAGGTGGCAGTCTTGTTACAACAAATTTTAAAATAGATTTCCACCTATTTATTTCTAAAACTACTTGTACAACAAACTTGTCCTTTTCCTATCTTCATCTCTAGGGAGTTCAACTATCCAACAAACTCTCCAACAACTTCTTTTTTGTTATGAAACAACCATAACCTCTTTGGAGTGTTATGTTGAACCATACTGTAGAACTTGTTGTCATATTCACTCATCAACAACAAATTGGTTTGGACAACTCAACAATCTTGTTTGTGGCAATTATTTTCTTACACAACAAAATGGAGTTCTTTTGTAGCTAAAGAATACCTTGTGCAACAAAGAGAGTTCTTGTGTAGTCAAAGGGATGACTTGCATATTAAAGGAAATCACTTTTGTAATGACAAATAATTTGTGCAGTAAGAAATCATTTGTACAACAACATAAATGACTTGTGTAGCTAAAGAGAATCAATTGTGCAATTTTTACCCACATAAAACATCTCTTTTTAATCTTAAGTTTTACAATTTTGAATGAACATAATCTCCTTTGATTTGGTACAATATTCTACTATTAGTACAAATGATCTTATTTAAGACTTCAAACTTCCAATTAATTATTAAACTCTTAAATGTTAATATGAAAATTTCCACTACATTAATAATTAATATTGAATTTCTTTATTGATATTTTTAATTTAAAATTTGAAGATAACTATTTTTTTTAATAATATACTTATCTTATAACATAATAAAGTTTTAATCTTAAATTATAAATAGATTGAATCATTTTTGTTTACATAACTTTATATTTAATTTTAAGTGATAAATTATAAGTCACCTTTTGATTTATCTGTGTTGTTTTTAAATTTTAACAAGTACCACTTAGTAGCGAGTCCCTGCCTTTGTAGTGTTGTAATAATAGTGTTAGTGTAAATAGTGGCATTATCTAACTAGATTAGATATCACCTCTTTGAAGGTTTGACCTATTCATACATAGGCTTAAGTTTACTTAGTCTTTTAAGAGTTTGTCTCATTTTGACATGTGTACTCACACATGTGAGACACCTCTTTCTTTTTGACTTGCCACTTGCCCTCACAAATGTCATGTGAGTTAGACAAGTGTTGCATGCTTGTAGGGGTAGTCAGTAGTTTAGTCCTACCTTTCTACCTCTTTCTCCTTGCCTATTTATGAAAGGCTTCTCATTGTATTTTACACACTCTCATTGTATATGATAGATATGTTATTGTGCTCCATTTTTCACTTAGGTTATTCAATTTGTGCTTGTTGATCTTGGCTGCTCCAACATGATATTCCACATCCCTTCCCAAATCGGTGACTCCAACAATAAGCCCTATCATTGGAGCGTCGTAGATCCAAATGAATCGTGTCGTTGAGTTCAAAAGGCCCATAACAATCAAGGTGACCCTTCGAACAACATTTTTTGGTAAAGTCAATTTTTTTGAAAAAAAATTTACCCACTCAAGTTTGTACGGCCTCCAAATCCGTACTGTATAGTTTTTTTTTTTTAAGGAAATTTTTTTAGCAAATGGCACACATTTGCCCCCTGCCACTGGTCAACATTGTTCAATTTATTTTTGGTTTTCAGGTATTGTGTAGATTTTGAGGCTATTCAGCCTATTTCAAGGTTGGATCGATTGTTCATTTCAGGGCCCTGGTTCATTTGATCTATAATATCCTCTTCTCTGCTTGGCCCTAGTTCAACTGGGCTACGGTTTAATCTTTGACATTTGGCTCTATGTGACCCATCTTTCACTCCCTCTTAGGCTCCTATCGAGCCCTTTACTCTACTCAATAAAGAACCGGGGTCGTTGTTTCTCTTGACCACATCCAATTTTTAGGCTCTACTTCTAGCCATCTTTTTAGATCAGGTCCAACCTAATGATTTGTTTGCTATTGCAGGCCTTGTCCTGGCCACTCTGTCATTCCATTGGCCTCCTGCACCTATGCGTTTGTTGTATGTGTTTGACACTCTTGCTGACCTCACATCCACGACCTGCCTTTTGACCCAATTTGTGGCTCATTCCCATTTTGCATACTTGGCCCATTGTCGGGTGCTCCTAAGATATTCACTCTGGTCTCATTTGGGTGAGTTCTTTCAAGGTTTGCTCTTTTTTGGCCTATCAACCTTTGAACTCATCCTTGATGAACAGGGAATTCTCCATTTAGATCATGCTTACCAAGGATGTCAAGGGTCTTTGAATTGTTTGGGGGCACTAGTGTTTCCTGGTTTGTAGTCATCATTTTCTATATACAATCCTCTTTGGACTCTTATGCCACCTGAAATTAGGGCACTTCTCCTCAAGCAACTCTACCACGAGTGCCCCATCTACTTTAGGTGGTTGAACCACCACCTCCGCCACCGGTCAAGGGTTACCTATTGACTACCACACCTTACACGCAGTCTCCAAATCTTTCAATGGTTCAAACGTTTTGCTCTTTTTGTGGTCACTATTTTGGAGGGCCACCATCTCACTCTTCAGTTGCATCTTTTAATGTTATTTGTTACATGTTTTGTTAGCATTTGTTGCTAACCACTACTTGTTAATTATTTTTCAATTTGTTTTAAGAGTTAACAAACACTTTTAACACAAACATTTAACATTACATGGTTTATAACATCTAATGTTAACTCATATTTTAGCATTTTTGTGTGGTAACCACCATTATATGCTAAGGTTAGCACTTATTGTAACAGTGACAATTATTGTAACCTCAAACCTTAACTGCTAGTCATTTATGCAATCTGCCAACTGTTAGCATTAAACCACCAGGTTTGCCCAAGTGTCCAAATAGGGCCTTTTTTCAAATTGCTACAAATTTTAAATTGTTTATCAGTTTTTCACAATTTTGTAGTCAACAGAAAGGTGTTTCCGTGTAAATCGTTTCGGCAAAGTCAAAATAATAAAAAAAAGCCTTTTTTATGGAGTTTTTAAATCACTGAAGTCCTTTGTAATCACAAATTTCGACAGGGCATAGCTTTCACCCACAACATCGAAATTTTGCGAAAGTTTTTTGAACTTTCTCAAAATTTTGCAAGGAGTTCAACTATGTAAACAAATTTAAGATTTGGATAGTCCATTTTGTAAAAATCACTATGCATTATAAACGGTCGACTTGGCATCCAATCTTAACACAAGTTGTACTTTCTCTTGCATATCTTTCTAGGCGCTTCTAACTTAGTCATATCCTTTTTGGGGGGCAAACTTTTATTTCCTTTCATTGTGCTTAAAATTTGATAATGTCTCTCACACATAAGCCCTTCCATTCGAGTATTCTCAATAAACTTTGTAACAAATGGAAGATCAAATGTGGATATTGTGGGTTAAAACAACATACAATAGAAGAATGTCATCATCACAAAATCAATGAATATGACAACAAATTCTTCATGCATGTCAACTTTCTATTGATCTTAATAAAGTAATTGCAGAAAAATCTCATCTCACTAAGCCATCTTGTGAGACATCCTCAGTTGGATATGTACATTGTAGTCATATGACTTACATTGAGATCCCATCTACACCATCATCACATGTTGATGCATCTGAATCCAAAGTTGATATCTCCATGGCTTCTAGTGATTCTCTGCACCAGGGTATGGTTCTCATCTTTTCAGATCCGCCACATTGGGATGCATATCTACTCGACATTTCATGTCTTTTTGTAGAGTCCCTCATTTCAGATTTGGGAGACACCATTGAGTATGTTAGTGGAAATATTGTCAACAGTATTAAACTACTAATAATCCAATAATCTCAATGAAATATGATGCAAATCAAATAAAAAAAGCAATTTTACCTTGAAGACTGATTTACCTTGAAGATTCCATTGTTCGCCTATCTTGTATTGATCTTGTTGATGAATAGAGCTCTCAGAAGCGTGCTTCCTCGCTGTTTGAAGATGGCAATACTTGAATGGTTGTATGTTGGATAAAATGCAATGAAAGTTACCTACAATGCAACTATTGTGAGGATGAGGGATGGATGATTGAAGCCATGGTTGATGGATATGAAGATAATGGATGTAAAATGCAATGAGAAATATGGATGCTTTGCCAAAGGCACGCTGGAATTTCTACAAAGTAACTTTGCTATAGCTTGTGTATGATAGAATGAGGGAATGAGCTTCCTTGCATAGGCCAAGGAGGGGCCAAATCCATGTGTCAAGATCTCAACGGTGCAGACTTGGTCTTGAGAGGTGTATGGTGAGGATTGAGTTGGTTGAGATGAGGGAGAGAAAGAGGGAAGATGTTCCTCTCACCTTGACATGAAGGAGAGAAATGTGTGGAATGAGTCCATGTCACACGGCTCACAATGACCCAAGAGAGAAGGTCAAACAAGGAGACCATGTTTGTAGGGGAAGTTGGAAAGATTCTAGGGACTATGGAACAAGTGTCACAAAGTGTCCCTTTGACCATGGGGACATGGAGAGACCATGCCCTTTGGAATAGGGATGGTTAGAGAGATAATAGAGCATGTGGGTGAGGGGAAAAGGATTAATTAAATATTAAAATATTTAATTACATGTGCAAGATGATGAGGTAGACGTGTGAAGTGGATTAGATGACATGGAATTATGAATGAAGACTTTGGAATAGGATGATTTGGGATTAAATAATTTGATTATTATTTAATTAAGGGATGACATTAGATGAATAGGTTTAATTGATTTAATTAAATAAATTGATATTTATTTAATATTTGGACTATTAATGATGAATGTGAATCAAATAGATAAATTGATGAATTTATTAGATGATAGAAGAATGGGAATTAAATAAATAATAAAATATTTATTTAATTTGTCTTTGTCATTTTTAGGTGTATACATTTTGCCCCTCTTTGAGACAATGTGTTTTATCACATTATTTCAAAGAATAAAAATTTTATGCGTGATACATGCCCCAGTTTGCCCCTAGTGCAGGTTAATGACGATAGGTTGCCCCCTCGGGAGATTGGACGGGAAGAAAATGATGACATGATGAAGGACAATCTCACGATGAACAAGAATGATAAACAATGGCTAAGAAAACGGAGGATGCAAGATAAGGGATGGACAAAATAGCTGAAATGATATGCTTTGCAAGATAAAATGATAACGCACACAAGAAAGCAAGCAAGTATGCACAAATGATACAAAAACAAACAAGGTATTACCCCTGTCTAGTTATAAACCAATGATTAATTGATAATGATTGATGATAGTGTTTTTCATTGCAGGGAACAATATATCCCTAGATCAACACAAAGACGTGGGAATGATATATCCCACTAATGATGATGATTGATTGATTTAGTTCATGACAAGATTAGGATCAAGACCACTGATTGCAATTGGATAATTTGACAAGATTGATTGAATTGATTGGTATGGATTAAGGATGGACTTGCACTAGGATCATTGCTTGATTTGATTGAATTGATTTGATGAATGGAAGAAGTGATTAAAGACTTGAAGTACTTAGATCCTGAGACACTTGGAATTTTGATAATAATGAAATGCTTATAATGAAATGGAATGCAATTTGGTATGTATGATAGTGGATTTTGTCATCTTCTTATATGTGAGTATTTGTGTAGTGCCCCTCCGTTTTCACTTTGGTTGTGTCAGGTATGTTTGACATTTGGTTATTTGGTTTGGATTGTTCATTTGATGCTATTGGTTAATCATGGCATTAAAATAATATTAGTAGTCATTAAAACATTTTTGATAATTAAATAAATAGAAATGCCTTTATGCAAATTTAGTATTGAAATTTTAAAAGGGTAAACCCAAATTTATAAATTATTATTTTAGGCCCCTATATTATTTATAGCACTATAGTTTATTAGCTATATTAATTTGTTACATTTTCTAGAGGTTATTTTATATTATTGGTGAGTGAAACCTTATTTTATATAAGGAAACCTAATAAAATATAATGTTATTAAATATTACTTTAGGATACCTAATTATAATTGCTTGAGGACAAGCAATCTTGAGTGGGGAGGGTTGTCATGTCCCTATAATGATTTATAATTGAATTGTTTATTTAAAGTTAGCCTTATATAAACTAAATATATAATATATTTATTTAAAATATATTATTAATATGTATTATTTAATAAATAATATTATTAATTTAATATAATTTAAATATTATAAAATATATGAAATATATGTATATTCATATTTTAATTAACTAGATATATTATAAATATAAATATTTTAATATAATATTTATGCGAGTAATTAATAAGATATATTATTCTATATAAAAATAAATATTATGAAGAGTCTTACCTATTAAAGTTAGAAAGTAAAGTAATTTAGAAAGTAAAGTAATTTGGAATAAGACAAAGTAATACAGTTAAACAAAAGGGAATTAATATAAAGTAATAAAAATAATAAGAGACATACCTCTTTGAACATATCCCTTGAAAGGGAAATAAATAAAGGTCGTGAGATAGAAGGAAAGGATCATCGAAAGAATGAAGTAATAAAAAGAAATAAATAAACAGCTGTGAATTCAATAAAGGTAATAAAGAAGAAACATCATTTGAATTCATCAAAAGACACAGCAAGAAAATATCACAAGGAAGACACGAGGGCAGCCAAGGAAAAGGATCATGGGGAGAAAATATAAAGAGTATGGGATAAATACATATATTTAGATCTGCATTTTATAACAGCAATACAATAAAGACTATATTACCACAGCATAGGTAAGGAATCCCAGGTAAAGCAGGTAAGTAAGTATTTATATTTACTTATTCAATTTATGATTTGTAAGAATTTATAATTACTTGTTCAATTTATAACTTGAAAGATATAAATAATAAGGTTATTAAGTAGAAATTGATATATGTGATATATGTGTTTACGTATGAAATTTATATTTTAAATATGTATCTTTGTTGAATTATGTAATTGTCCAATTTTTAACCAGATGAGCATTAAGTAGTGAAATTTTAATAATGAAAGTGTTAGTTATTACATGAGATAGAACTTAATAATTGTGAAACATATGAGCAATGAAATTAATCCATTAACTCTATCTGCGAGGTGTGATGCATTAACAAAATATATTATTATTATATTTATAAATAACACATATAAATCATATATCATTTATTATAATGATATAATATAAATACAAATAATATAAATAAACATATTTTAACCTATCCTCTTATATAAGGGAGTTACGTATGGTTAGAACTAGTTTTACCACAAAAGGGAATTCATATATAGTAATAAAAATTATAAGAGGGTAAGTATGTCTTTTACCACCAAGCATGATAAGAGACGTGCCTCTTGGAACATATCCCTTCAAAGGGAAATAAATAAAGGTTGTGAGATAGAAGGAAAGGATCATTGGCAAGATATCATAAATTAATATATAGAGATATGTACATCAGCAACAAATGGGAGGAAAGATTCAAGTAAAAATAAATATATAGTAGATAAAGGATGTGATGTCCCATTCAGCATGATTAAACATTATTAAAAATTATATTCATGATAATAGTATAATAATAATGTTATTATAATAACAATAATAAATAATATTATAATAATATATATTATATAATAATTAAATGATGTCTATATATATATATAATGATAATAAATAAGTAATATATTATAAAGTTATGTTAATAATAATACAACAATAGAATTCAAGTGCTAGCAAATATATATATACATATCTGCTGGGTGTATAGAAGAAAATAATATATTTTTGGATTTCTAAGAGTATATAGATATTCTAAAGTGAATTGTGATATTTCGATAAGAACCAAGATACAATTTGAATTAATTACAAAATCATATGGATAATGATATAATAATATTGTGATGACAATAATAATGATCATTGATCATTATAATAATAGTGATTAATTATTATAATAATAATAATTGTAATGTAATATAAATAATATAAATTTTGCATAGTACATATATATATATATGGTCTAATTGGAATCTACATGTATGAAAATAACAATATAAGATTAGTCTTAGAACTGCATATAAGTAAGAAAAGATGATCCATTATGAATGAGATATAAAGGCAGAGGTCTTATGAACTCAAGTAAATATGAGACTAATAGATATCCTACATAAATGCATGATTCTTGTTTAAATAAGATAATGAGTACAAGAAGGTTATAAGCTCATAGTTATGAATATGAAATAGATTTGTAAAGGCATGATTACCCAAGGGGTAGATAATAGTCCTTAAATATTAATCATCTTCACCATAGAGATGGGGTGGAAAACAAGGATTGTAGTTGACCAATTCATGGGATAAATCGTAGGCCTTGATTGATGAATCAAGGAAGATAATAAGCCCTCAATCTAATATTGAAGGGATAGGCCTTGGTAGGAGAACCAAGGAAATAATAGGCCTTGGCTGGAGAACCAAGGACTAATAGGCCTTGGTTGACGAACTAAGGAATAATAGGCCTTCGATTGGAGAATTGAAGGATTAGGCCTTTGATGTAATAGTCAAAGGAATAATGATGGACCCATGAGAATTGGGGTGACATTACATCCTTAAGTATCTTCTCCCATAAGGTTGAAAGAATGATTAATAGGCTTAAGGTTATCTCACCCAAGGCAATTCATGAAGTATAAACAAGAAAAGCATATAGTTGTGAAAGAAATAATATATAGTTAAATATTAAAAGAAAAAGATAGAATACTAATGTGCTCTTTTGGTAAGTTGAAATTGTTTGCAAGATTGCATAAATTTTGGCTTGCTAGAAGGGTACATTACAATTTGAAGAACTTTGTTTCATCATTGAGCTTTTAAAATGTTGTAAGAAAATACAAGCATCTAGGTATAATTGAACCATGATGACTTGAGTATTACTGACATGGATTTTGATTTAACAAATTAATACAAGCATCTAAGTATAATTGAACCAAGATGACATGAGTGTATCAATAGACAAGGATTAAACATGTTTCATGTTTAGACCTTTGATGTCTTTGATGATTATTTTGTTGATCATGTCATTAGACAAGGCTTTCACATTACTAAAGATAAACCCACAAACAATAGACAAATAAAATGATTATGCCCCCATCATAGCTTCTCTAGTTTGAGACATCCTTGAGTAGCGTAGAAAGACATAATAACAAAAATCATGATATAAGACTTTTAAAACAATCATTGAAAAACTTTCTTGCCATAGATATGTTTTCTTGCAATAACTTGATAGAATCAGTTTGATGTCTTAGGCCAATAGGGATTTCTCAAGCGTAGTCTTGTTGTCTTTTGTGTCAAGATGATGTTGAAAACTTGCTTGTCATACTACTTGTTGTCTAGTGATAAAACCATGATCTGATTGTTTACCCTCTGAATTTATAGCATTAAGGATTCCTATTCCCTGATTAGGTAGAGGATTTGCCCCCATTCAAGTAGAGGATTTTTTTATTATGGATGAACTGACGATGAACAATGTGATGGGGCCTAATGGACTGACCTAGTGCCTCGGGGGCTCATTGCTAAATGGCCTTGCCTACATGACGACGCAGAGGCAACGTAGTTCGGGGATGATACTGACGAACCAAAAAGAAATCAACTAATTGTTAGAACAAAAACACCAACCGACATACTCTCTTGCCAAAGAGGTTGCACAAAATAGACGAAGCCTTATTACAAGAATGATATATCCTTTAAAGGCTGTCGAACTAGGATAGATGGATTGTTGTGGCAAGCAGTACGTGGACAAATGTATCGCTTCAAGAGTAGTATTTTTCTTCTGGTATGATGTTGATGATTGTTTTTCTAGATTTTTGGAATGTTTTTGGGTTTTTTCTAGATTTGGCTAATGTTTTTTTTTTTTTTTTTGGTTAACAATTTGGATAGCCTAAATGCTAGATACCAAAGATAAGGGAACACCATGGATAGACAGACGGGTGACAGTGGATAATGAATGAGTAGGTATGAGGATGGGAAATAGGAGATAATGGATTGGAAATGTATGAATGAGAGACGAATGGGAACATTCAGGATATGATCTCCAAGGACTATGTTGCATAGGAATAACATGTCATACTCAAGATATCAAACTTAGGATATAGCGTGACAATGCTTGCAATGATATGATGGTAGGATACATTTAGTAGGTGCAAGGCTTGGGACAGTACATGACAAAGCTTATGATGGAGGATGATAGGATTGGTTTGAAAGGGATGAGGTATGTCAAGAGACATCTAAAACATTTGTCAACATTGCGCCCCCAATCTTTATGAATATCCAAAGAGAAAGGGAGGATAGATGGGATAATAATACGATAGGTATACGTAGGATAAGGATGATAGGATGGTATGGTAAGATAGGATGGAAAATGACAGGGTCGATGAGACAATTTGCTCCCAAGGGTAAATGACATAGAAGATCAACCTACACATGATGCCTGTTTACCAGGTTTTCATCATGGTACTTATCCAAGGTCCCTGTTTACTAGGTTTTCATCGTTGGACAAAGGGATTTTTTTTTATGGGATATTTGGATGGGATAGGTGGATATGGATAAGAGGGACTCAAGTGTCTAGTTTCATGAAAGTGATAGTGTCCCATTGGAGAAAGATGCCATCGCATGGACCATGTCAAATGCCCCCATCGATGTTGGTAAGGAGATTGCGTGAAAGGAAAATGGATTAGGTAGATAGTGAATTGTGAAAGGAACGATAGTGGATTATGATGTGAATTATGTAGGGAATGACAGTGGAAGGAATATGCAACGATTGATGGGAGATAGTGGATTATGATGTGGGTTATGGAAAAGCATGGACCATAGGGATATGATGGTGAAATATGTGGGATAATGGATGAAAGATGGGGAGATGGAAGTATGTGGAAATTTTGTGGAATGGAAAGGAACCGAGACCAACAGTTGCACACACCATGATAAACATTGAATCTTTTGATATGGAGGCAGTGTAGGAAGCAATGGCAATATTTGCTTAGGAGATGGGTGACAAAGTGCTTTAGGTACCCACATAGACTTAGTATTTTTATGACTTTTTCTTTTCATGTGGGATGGAGGATTTTGGGATTTTTGAATGAAATAGATGGAAGATGATGGTTGGCATTTTTGAGAGGTGGATGTCTCTTTTGACGTGATTGTTGGTTGCTTAGGTACCCATACCATTTTAGTTTTTGACTTTGCTTGTGAAGGTATAGATTTGGATAACTTTTTGGATGAATTTTTCTTTGATTCTTTGCATTTGTACCCTAAGGCATTAGGACCCTTAGGATCTTTTCCTTTATTTGTAAAGGCATCTAAATTTTTAGTTTTGAATCCCATGGACATGGTGGAATGAGCGGAAGCTTCATGCTTAGGAAATGTGTGCATTTGTTGGTCATGATTAGGAATATGAGGGTATTTATGGCTGATAGGAATGTTAGGTGTTGGAAGTAATGGTGGCAAAGTGGATAGAAAAATATTAGGAGTGGGAAGTAACGGAGGTAGATTGGATGGTGGAAGGTGTATGGTCACATGCTTTTGATATTCGTAGGATGATGGAGGTGGAATGGAAACATATGTCTTGGGTATATGATAGGGTTTGTTATGGAAAGTGGTGGATTTAGAAGGCATGGAGGAAGCACCAACATCGTGATATTTCTTTTCTTGGGGAGTATAACCAAGGCCATAAGAGGGTGGAGGGAATTTGACATGGATAGGCTCCAAAATACCTTGTTCATGAATACCTAAGCCTTTACCTTGATAGTTCATATTTTGGAGTATGCGGTGGACAATGGGATTAGGTGTAGTTTGGAAACTACTCTTGAGTTCATTATTGGATGAAGAAGGTGAAGTGGATAATGATTTTTGTGTTCCTAAGGAAGAACACTCATGAATGAAAGTGGATAAACCAAGTGGATACGATGGTGGGTTTGAAATGGGATCGATGGTGGATGTGGAAGGATCATTAGGATCTTGAAAAGCATAGTGTTCACTTAGATCCAAGTTATTTGTTTGATATTCTATGTTTATGTGTTCTTGGGAGGCACATGTCTCATCATGACAAGTGGTAGGTATAGGATCATGGATAGGTGGAGACGTTTCTAGGAAGGCCATGAAACAGGGTGAATGTTCAAGTAGGTCAACAAGACTTGCATTAGATGGAGCATGTAGGTCTTGGGTATCTTGCTCAGAATGGTTGTCGAGGTACGAATAAGATCAAGGTTTTCATGGATAAGTTCTTCATCATGAATATCATCTTGATCATGGAAAAGATATATGTTATGGATGGGTTGAATGAAATTGATTCGATCTTGATTAGAAGGGGGACTTGATGTTACCACATGCTTAAGTTTATGCCCTTGACATATCTCTTGACTTTGGGTGGAAACAAAAGTGGAAGACTCTCGTGTGGACTTGATAGGCTCTTGATGGTTATCGACATGAAAGAATGAGGGAGGTTGACTTGGACTCAATGGGGCAAACTCTTGAATAGGGTCGAGGGGTTTTAGGTAACATGATTCGTTTGTACGAATGGACATGATGTTGGAAGGTTCTTGGATATTTTCAAGGATAGGGATTTGAAGGCATGAGGGTGGTTTACTCCTTGCTAATAGCCACTGGATCACATCCTTCATGAGTATATGGGTGGATGAACAATATAACAAATGGAGAATAATGGTAGATGGTGTAGGATTATGATTAAGGTTAGGATTGCTTGTGCTAGATGGGGATGAAATTAGATGAGTGGGTTTGGATTTCTCCATAGCTTTTCTTTTGCTTTTAGATTTTCCAAAGAGTCTTTGGAGAAAATCATTCAAGGACTCATTGGTTGATGGATTAGAGCTTGGAGTGTTTGATGGTTTGGGATTTAAGTGTGTTAGGGATTGGCTTAATGGATTAGGGTTATATGATTGAGGTTCCATATTGATGGATGGATGATGGTAGCTAGTAGATGGATTGGTGTGTGATTCCAAGCTTGAGGTGGAATTTCCCTTGTCTAGAGTATCATCAAGATGACCTAAGGATTGTACAAAGTTCTCATCATCATTAAGAGAAAATTTTAGGCTACCTAGGAGTATGCATGGTTTTAGATTTGGTCTAGATTTGTTGATGGTTACAACCATTTTGAATGAATGAAGATTGAACTAGGTTTTCCTAAGTTGCTCTAAAGTTTGAAATGCTAATCTTGGTTCAAGTTATTGCTAGAAAACATAGAGAACAAAAGGTTTCCATGATTGCTTTGACAAAATTAAAAAAAAATAATTACAATCCTAGGGATGGCAAAGACAATATTTGATGAGTTCCAACTTGGGTTTCCCCGACCACTTGCATAAAGATGGACAGCTAGTAACTTGGTAGCACCGACTCCCCTCCACGACACTCACTTCTCATGCATACCAAGTTACAATTCCTCTGAAGAGTTGAACTTTTCTGTCTCTACACTAAATGGGTGTATGACGTTGGACGGCTCTACAGGTTCCTCCTCTTGTGTCACCAAATAGGGGATTTTGGCTTACTAGAACAAATGGATTTTAGTCAAGGCATCTATTTGGGTGGTTACACGTGCGGCCATTTGCTTCAATAAGAAGGCTTCCTAGCCTACAAAGGTTATGCTCCATAGGGTTTTGGGGCAAACATTGGTCAGTGTAACACAACAACACCCGTTGCTTGCAACTTTCGTCACAAACACAATTTATTTATAGTGACTTGGAGGTGGCTTGGCTTTAGCCCGTTATCACTTAAGGTCATCCCACTTGGAAGGAAGGAATTCCAAGGGCAGACCTCTCTAAAGGTAAAACATGCAAAATGATAAGTTTGGCATTTTGGTCACCCAGTTAAGGGGAGAGCATAGTCTTATTATCATTATGAAAACATAGAGAACACTGTTTCTTTATCTCCCTGGTTAAAAGAAAAATAACTAAATGTGTTAACTCTACCAATCACGAGAATTTGTAACAAGATAGTAATAACTTGGAAAAGATTTTGTTAATTTTATCCCTCTAACAAATCTAGGTGTAGATTGTTGTTTGAAGAAATAAGACAAGTATTAATTTCCCCTATTATGCTATGTGATAGATTGTAGTGCAAGATAGTAAAAACATAAAGAAATTGTTCAGTTTTAACCCCTAGGTTGGGACTAGATGAAAGTTGTGATGCAATTTGTATGCAAGATAACAAGATTACTCCTCCTACTTAGAAGCTAGATGAAATTTGCATGAACATGATATGATTATTCTCCCCTAATTAGAAAACTAAGTGAAGATTGTATGAATTAGATGAAACTACAAATGCCTAACCAGCTCTTAATCCTGTGAAAACATAGTGTTAATGACTTCCATTGATGATTAATAAAGACCCGCAACACTCAAAAACAACAAGAGAAGTCAAACTACAATAAATCAGAAATGGGTGAAAATTAACCAACAACAAATGTTAGTTAACCAACAAATGTTAGATCCCTAGCCATGAGAGACACCTTATCTGGAAAATACTTTGTCAAACCATGAATGCGTAGATACCTGGCAGATTTGAATGTTGATTTGTGAATATGCTAACTGTATTTGGTAATGACCATTAATGGTCGATACAACAAAGACAACACGATGGCAGGTGGCGGATTGAAAGGCGCAAGACCCAGTTGCATGGGGCCGAACTAGGTGGTTGAGAGTCCAAATAGGTTGTTGAAGGTTAAAAAATAGGCAAAGAGTCTGAATGGGACTGTATGTGCTTGCAAATGGTGAAAAACAACTAACAAGCATCAACTGTGACTGCGCAGAAGAAGTCGTGAAAAACTGGCGACCTCAATGACTTCAGTCTAATGAAAACTAACAAATAGTGACACTTCTTCCTACAATAAATAAAATTCATTGGTTTGAAGACCTTGAATAGATCTTTGAAACCCACCAAAAGCAATCTACTAGCACGAATTTTTTATGAACAAAGGTGGCCTGCATTGATGAAAGACCGATCCAAAACAAAAAAATTAGCGTCGCCAAATCTGATGAACTCGGGTAGATGAAAAACCATGATCCAAAATGCTCTAGTCACCCTTTTGCCTTTCCACACACCAAATGTGCATCTCTGAGGGACGCCGTTGATTAGGAAGATGGCAAACTTTTCATGTTGGAAATGAAATCATTGATGGTTTGGAGCTGATGAAGAATCTTAACCAAGTACTAATGCTACAGGGAAAGTCATCTGCAACACCAGAGAACATTGAGGATGTCAACCAAAATAGCGACTATGAAGTCACCTTCCAGGATGATAATGGCCTGTAGTTCCAAGCATAACTGCTAGGCAGGACTGATTGGGCTTGCAGTAGTAAACACCTCAAAATCCTTTCGTATTGCTGTGTATGATAGAATCTCGATCAAACAGTTAAGCGACAACCAACAAGCAAACTCGGACTTGGACTGCGAACCAATGTGAAATGACAATCTGTGATGGAGAATGCTGGCCAATCTTTGAAAAACAATGATTGAAAGTTGTCGATCAAATGCATAAACCAGAGGACAAATACAGAAGGAAATGACAACCTCTGCCTTTGAAAATGGTAGTTAGATTGAAAAATTTAGCCAAAATGATGAAGCATATTTACTCAGATATGCAGATAGCTGACTTTGCAAAAACAATTTGTATTGTCAATGGCCACAGGAATGGGCAAACTGTGACCACAAACAGAGTGACCTTCAAATATTTTTTTGAAACCAAACTATTTGCAAAACATGACTGGTAAAAACCAGAGAGCGTGCAAAAAAACTAGAAATGTTAAACTCTTAAATCATAGAGTGAAGGCTTTGATCCAGACCGTGTAGCTTCACAAAAAAACTCAAATGGAGGTTAAAAAAATGGGGCAAGGCCCCACGGTGGGCACTAAAAATGTTAGTGGAAATATTGTCAACAGTAATAAACTACTAATAATCCAATAATCTCAATGAAATATGATGCAAATCAAATAAACAAAACAATTTTACCTTGAAGACTGATTTACCTCAAAGCTTCCATTGTTTGCCTATCTTGTATTGATCTTGTTGATGAATACAGCTCTCAGAAGTGTGTTTCCTAGCTGTTTGAAGATGACAATACTTGAATGGATGTATGTTGGATAAAATGCAATGAAGGTTTCCTACAATGCAACTATTGTGAGGATGAGGGATGGATGATTGAAGCCATGGTTGTATGGATATGAAGATAATGGATGTAAAATGCAATGAGTAATATGGATGCTTTGCCAAAGGCATGCTGGAATTTTTGTAGAGTAACTTTGCTATAGCTTTTGTATGATAGAATGAGGGAATGAGCTTCCTTTTATAGGCCAAGGAGGGGCCAAATTCATGTGTCAAGATCTCAATAGTGGAGACTTGGTCTTGAGAGGTGTATGGTGAGGATTGAGTTGGTTGAGATGAGGGAGAGAAAGAGGGAAGATGTTCCTCTCACCTTGACATGGAGGAGAGAAAGGTGTGACATGAGTCCACATGTCACAAGGCTCACAATGACCAAAGAGAGAAGGTCACACAAGAAGAGCATATTTGTAGGGGAAGTTGGAAAGATTCTAGGGACTATGGAACAAGTGTCACAAAGTGTCCCTTTGACCATGGTGACATGGAGAGACCATGTCCTTTGGAATAGGGATGGTTAGAGAGATGATAGGCCATGTGGGTGAGGGAAAAAGGATTAATTAAATATTAAAATATTTAATTACATGTGCAAGATGATGAGGTAGACGTGTGAGGTGGATTAGATGACATGGAATTATGAATGAAGACTTTGGAATAGGATGATTTGGGATTAAATAATTTGATTATTATTTAATTAAGGGATGACATTAGAAGAATAGGTTTAATTGATTTAATTAAATAAATTGACATTTATTTAATATTTGGACTATTAATGATGAATGTGAATCAAATAGATAAATTGATGAATTTATTAAATGATAGAATAATGGGAATTAAATAAATGATAAAATATTTATTTAATTTATCTTTGCCATTTTTAGGTGTATATAGAGGACATTCATCTTCTTTTCGATGATAGCTTCTATGAAGTTGCATCGACCTTGTCTTATTTCGATATTATTGTTCTTACCTTGCCTACATCAGCTTCTATCATGACAGATTGTACAATAGTATCAGATTCTTCAGGGTTCAGTTATCACAATTCATATATGATCCCTGTACCTAAATCTCTACATTTGTCACTCGTCAACATTGGCTTGGAGATCCTTAAGCATCCTTTGAAGACATCATGGGCATCATCTGTATCTTTGAATCCTATGCAAAATTTAGAGACCTTCATACTTCTTCCTGTATGTTCCTATCCAGAATGGGAAGATTCTTTGCACACTTCTGTGGTTTGATTTCTTCCTAAGGGGAGAAATATTGTTCAGCATTTGTGGATCGCCGTCAACATCCAGTCTCAAGCATCGTTTGCCTTTTCATCTCAGTTTTGGGAGGATCCATCTCTTCTCATGGAGTTCTTTACTTCACTTTTTTCTAGAGGGGGTCACATTGACCTTCTCATCTTTCTCTCCTATGGGGGAACATCATATTGTACTTTAGTGTTAGAAGTAGTCCTTGGGGGGTCATGTATAGTCCTTTTATCTTTCTTCTTCACTTGTATACTTCTATTTGTATCATTTCTCTTTTGGAGGAAAGTTTTTTCCTACGGGGTTTTCTTTCTTTCTCCACTTTATGAGAAATTTATTTATACATGGGTACCTAGCATGTCCTAGTATCTGGGACCCATCTTTGTTTTCTCCCTAAGTTGCACTTAAGGAGGGGTGTTAGTATAAATAGTGTCATTATCTAACTAGATTAGATATCACCTCTTTGAAGGTTTGACCTATTCACACATAGGCTTAAGTTTACTTAGTCTTTTAGGAGTTTGTCTCATTTCAAAATGTGTACTTACACATGTGAGACACCTCTTTCCTTTTGACTTTCCAATTGCCCTCACACGTCATGTGAGTTAATCAAGTATTGCATGCTTGTAGGGGTAATCAGTAGTTCAGTCTTACCTTCCTACCTCTTCCTTGCTTATTTATGCAAGGCTTCTCATTGTATTTTACACACTCTCATTGTATATGATAGATATGTTGTGTTTCATTTTTCACTTGTGGAAGGTTATTCAATTTGTGCTCGTTGATCTTGGTTTGTCAAACAAATAGTATGTGTTTTGTTGTGGATAGATGAGGTGTGACATAGCAATTTAGAGAGGAGGTGGGAAGAAGATTGAGATGAATAGATTCTTACAAGTTTAATGTATTATAATTATACTAAGTGGGTGAAGATTATAGTTGTGAATGATTTATTATTAATATAAATATGTTATTAATATTATTATAATTAATAATAAAAGTCCAATATTATGTTACTACTATTATTATTATTATGGAAACAACTAGAATACATAGATATCATTATCTCTGTCCATAATATATAATTATAATAATATTATTTTTTAAATAGTTAGAAATTAACACATAGGATTAACCTTTTCAAATTAAACTTATCTTGTACTTCCATGTTTTCAAAACATCAAAGACATTTTCCAAATAGAAGTTTGGTCAATGTCCATCTAGCATGCTAATATTTTTTTTTTACAAAATATTAATAAATAAATGTATTTATACAAAGTAAATTAATCTCAATCTATACACAATATAATATATTAATATTTAGATCACTACAACATTTTAATATTTAATACTTATACAGAAAAGAATATAATGGTGATATATGAATTATAATATTGATATTTTAAATATCAATACAATAATATAATTAATACTATTTTTATAATAAAACTTATTATAACATACTAAAATGAAATATTCATATATATATTTGTTTATAAAAATTAAATATTAATATATTATACTGATGAAAATATTAATTCAACTAGGTGAAATTTATCAAACCATAATGTCTTTGGGTCTATGAACTAGAAAAATTAATCTCCGCTCTAACATAAACTTCAAAATGATGATATGCCCCATACTTTTATTCCAGTATACTAACTTCAACATAAATTTCAAAATGATGATATGCCCCATACAAAATTACTTGTAATGAAAATTTTAAATCTTGAAAAACATGGAATATTTATGCCATGAAATCTTTAAATCTTGAACCTATGGAATATTTATGCCATGAAAGAATATTTTTCACTTTTTTTGGGGGTCTGTGAATTTGGTCATTTTGGGGGCCAACCCATAAATGAAAAAATATACTTAACAGGTTGGTCCAAAGAGGGCCATAAAAGCATAAATATTTAACTACTATCTTCTATTCTTACATATTCTATAGAATTATATTATCAGATGCCAAAAACCTATTATGGATAGTAGATTACAGTATAAAGTTTTAAACTAAATTTATAGAAAAACTAAAACATCCTGGCAAGGGCCACCACATTGCTTAGCCCATCGTCTTCATCAACTTCCTCACCAGGTGCCTCCTCCTTGCCCAACACGAATTCCCAGTCCACTATTTTATCACCATCCACACCTGCCACCTGCTTCAGGAAATTTAAGCCCCATGATGCCTTTCTTCTCGCCTCCACATGTCCCCCAACTGCTACCACAATAAAAGGAATCCAGGGCCCATTAAACTTGGGCGGCAACACCAACCAAACTCCATTCTCTAACCTAAAACCAAACCCTACTACCACCAAATATAGGTATAAATCCAAACCCCCACACCATTTAGAGAAAACTAGGGATTTCATAATCACCCGGATGACATCCTGCTCCACTCCTAAATCCAACACTATGACAATGAACATTGACACAACATCTGAATTTGTACCCTAGAATGATTACCATCCAAGATAAAATAGTTTCCTAAAACCATTTTCACACCAAATAACACAATCCCTGATCGGGTTTTGAAAATCTTCCTAAGCCTAAGCTCTGTGATCTCACCCCAGAAAGACATCTGCCTTCATTTCCCGAACAGACTCATCGACATCTCTATTTTTAGCCCACACATCTGAGACAAGCCAACTAAATAAGCCATTGGCATGTTGTGTAATAATGCATACAACATCGTAGTGTCCTTCTCCAACCAAGCTCCATCAAATCCCATGCTCGATCATCAAATGACTTCATAAATGCTAAAGCCTCACCCCACAAATAAATGATTACAAGTCCCTCTGTAGCGAACTCCACTCTTCCCAATCACTCGTTACATGCTCTGCCACATGCATGTTGGCCGCCATATTTTCTAGCTCATCAGCCTCTCTATTCACTTCCCTAATGACATGAATCATAGTGAAGTCCTCTAATTTATCAATGATAACCATACATTCTCAAAATGTTCCTTAGCTTCTGATGCAGGAGCATCCAAGGTGTACGGGCAATCCTGTGTCAACCAAAAAAAATATTGTTATTTTAATTTGGTTTATTTTCAATAAGGGCTTAGGGGATAGGACAATAAATATTTTGATTTGCAACTATGTAATATTCCTTGTGGAAAAAAAAATTGTAAATGTAAATTTTGAGGAATTATGCTCTCGTAAATGTTTCAAAGGCATAAATAGTGGAATATTCCATTTGAGCATCCCATTTCTAGGTGGGACCACTTGCTATGCATGTTATTGCATGTTTCAATTGCATTCTTTACATGCATTTGCATGTTGTTGTATGTCTGGGTCATAATTGTGAGACCCAGTCTCTATAAAATGGGCATAACTTTCTCATTTCTGATCAAAATAGAAAAATTAAAAATGTTCTGGATAGATGGGAAGAAGGTGCACAAAAATCAGAAACAGTTTTAGAAAATTTAGAAAAATGAGGGAGCAATGATAGGATGAATGTGAAAAGTTTTCTTGGTGGTTTAGTGGAGGTTGTTTTGAGAAACCAATAGTGGTTTCTTTTCACGCAATTTTTACATATTGATGCTTGCTCATTTGGTGATCGAGGGGCTTTTGGAGAAGTTGTGGTTGCATATCTAGATGCTTCCAGAATGAAGCTAGAATGTTGAGTTACAGATTTTTGTATGTTTGAAGCCCATGTTGCATGAGAGCATATGAGCTCCATGTTTAAGTATCTCATTTTTCAGATTTTCAATATAATACATATTGTATATTTTTTTTCCATTTTATGTGTTTCAAATTAATTTTCTGCCTTCTTGCATAGTGTTGTATGTGTGTTTGTGATCATATTTGAAAGGGAGAGTATCACACTTTCATCAGCTTCCAATTTAGGTTCCCCTTTTTAAAATTTCTAATTCCATTTATAATTAGTTGTGAATCCCCTTCTATATCTAGTCTCTTAATATTTAAATTTTTTGCCATTTAGAGATCCAACAATAATGCTTGTGCCTGAACCTCGTTATTTGTGCCTTCAGCAAGTTTTTTAGCTGCAAAGATCACTACCAACTGCTTGTCATCTCTAATCAAACATCCTACCCCCAAAATCCCAAGATTTCCTTTTGTTGCTCCATCGAAATTTATTTTTTTCTATCCCTCCCTAGGTGGCACCCATCTTGCATCTGCCCAAGGATTGTGCAATGGATGAACTCGAGCCTTCCCATAAACGAGGAATATTTTTTACTTGTTATTCATCTATCTTCATTCTAAATTTTTCCTGCTCTAAAACATAACTCACCTATAAATAGTAGGCATGTTTGATTTTTGAGATATTTTATGTTACAAAACAAAGCCAAAAAGAAATATTATTTACTTTAGTCACTGGATAAATAAATTAAATAGTCCTCAATTTGTAAAACATGTAAATAATTAAACAAGAAGTTAAATAGTACCACTAAACAAATAAGTTAAATAGTACCATTATACAATGAAAAAAATTAAATAATCATATTAATAACTATAATGGGAAATATGAACAAGAGTTTTAAACAACTAAATATCCAATAACTCAATGAAATTGATGCAAATACAATAAACAAAAGATAATACCTTCGTAGACCGATTTACCTTGTAGCTTCCATTGTTGCCTATCTCGTACTGATCTTGTGTATGATTTTAGCTCTTAGAAGTTGTACTTCCTTGCTGTTGAAGATGACAATAGGAGAATGGTTGTGATTGAAATGTGCAATGAAGATTAAACTACAAATACAATTCTAATGAAGATGGATGATTGATACTAAAGACATGGTTGTGATTAAGATGATAATGAGATAAATGTAAATGTAATGAGGATACTTTGCCAAAGGCACGTTGGTAGGATTTCTGCAGAGTAAGATTACGAATGCTTGAGTGGATGCAAAATGGGTGTGAGAACCTTGCTTATACAGGCTAAGGAGAGGTCAAATCCAAGTGTCAATAGATCCATGACTGGAGGAATTATCTATGAGGTGTACGGTTGAGGAAGCTTGAGGGAATGTGCGCAAATCAAAAGAGGACAAGTGTCCAAGCTCCTTTCATGAGTTATGGGAGTTAACAAAATAGATTGAGGAGTTGACTGAAATGATTGATCAGTTAAGTGAATTGATTGATCAGATAACTGGGTTGATTGGAGAGTTGACTGAATTGATTGATTAGTGAACTCAATTAACTAATTAGTTAACTGATTTGATTGATAAGTTAACAATTTGATTGTAGGAGAAATATGACATGTGGGTGAGGGGATATTAGCTAATTAAATATTAAAAATATTTAATAATTGTGCAACATGGTGAGGTGGAAGAATGACATGGATGAGATGATGTAGAATTATGGAATTTAGGACTTTGGAATATAGGAGTTTGTGATTAATTAAATAATTTAGGATTATTTAATTATATGAGACATTAGAATAATTAGGGTATTTAATTAAATACATTGATTTTTATTTAATTCTGGGATAATGAACCAATCAAATAAATTAGAATATTTATTTAATTGATAGAAGAATAAGAATTAAAATAAATATTAAAATATTTACTTAATTCAACATGAGCCATTTTTAGGTGTGTACATTTTGCCCCTCTTTGATGCAATGTGTTTTATCACGTTGCTTCAAAGAATAAAAAAAATTTTGGTTATGATACATGCCCCAATTTGCCCCTAGTTTAGGTTTTATGACGATAGGATGCCCCCTCGGGAGATTGGTCCAGTTGGACAGGATGATGACCAATCTAATGATTAGGAAGAATGATAAGGGATGGCTAAGAAAAATGGAGGATGCAAGATAAAGAATGGATGAAAGGGTCAAATGACACGTTATGCAAGATAAAATGATAACACACACACAAGCAAGCAAGAAAGTATGCACAAATGATACAAGAACAAAAAAGGTATTGCCCCTGTTAAGCTGTAGACCAATGATTAATTGATAATGATTGATGATAGTGTTTTTCATTGCGGGGAACGATATATCCCTAGATCAACACAAAGACGCAGGAAAGATATATCCCACCGATGATGATGATTGGCTGATTTGGTTCACGACAAGATTAGGACCAAGACCACTGATTGTGATTGGATAATTTGACAAGATTGATTTACTTGATTGGTATGGATTAAGGATGGACTTGCATTTGGATCATTGCTTGGATTGAATTGAATTGATTTGATGATCGGATTGATGCTTGGAGTGATGATTGGTGAGGCCCTAGTCACTCAAGAGTGAGGGTGACAAGGAAAGATAATGGTAAGTTAGAAAATAAGATGAATGATGATGATGATGCCCCCTCAGGAGGACAATTGGTGTGCTCTCAAAATGAAAAGAGAGAAAAGGGTGAGTAGATAAAGAAAGGACTTGGATTTAAGCCACTTGGAAAATGATATGTATGAAATTCTTATAGATGAAATGAAATGCAATTTGGTATGTATGATAGTGGATTTTGTCATCTTGTTGTACATGTTTTTGAAGTACTTTGTTTCATCATTGAGCTTTTAAAATGTTGTAAGAAAATACAAGCATCTAGGTATAATTAAACCATGATGGCCTGAGTATTACTTACATGGATTTTGATTTAGCAAGTTAATACAAGCATCTAAGTATAATTGAACCAAGATGACCTGAGCATTGCTTGCATATCAATAGACAAGGATTACACCTGTTTCATGTTTAGACCTCTGATGTTCTCAATGATCATTTTGTTGATCATGTCTATAGACGAGGCTTCACATTACTAAAGATAAACCCACAAACAATAGACAAATAAAATAATCATGTTCCATCATAGCATCTCTAGTTTTTGACATCCTTGAGTAGCATAGGAGACATAATAACAAAAGTCCTGATAATAAGATTTTAAATAACCATTACAAACCTTCTTACCATAGATATATGTTTTCTTGCAATAACTTGATAGAGTCACATTTGATGTTTTAGGCAGGTTGGTGATTTGTCAAGTGCAGTTTAAATGTCTTCTTGCCAAGACAATGTTTTAAAAGCTTGCTTTGCTGCGATGCTTGTTGTCTAGTGTTAAAACCACAATCTGGTTTGTTATCCTTTGAGTTGCAACATTCAAAAATCTAATTCACTAACTAGGTGAAGGAATTGCCCCCGGTCAAGTAAAGGATCGATTTACTACAAATGAACTAACGGTAGATGTGAAGAAATGAGCCCTAAGGGACTAACCTAGTGCCTCAGGGGCTCATTGATAAATGGCCTTGCCTATGTGATGACACAGAGCAACGTAGTTTGAGGTGTGGACTTTGTGGACCTAGGACCTAGGTGATGGGAAATGGTGTGGATTGGATGGACAAAAGGATGGGTAACATGGGATTGAATGGAATGGGAAAGGAGCCTTGGGAGTGCATCAATGATGGCCTTGCCTACGTGATAGATCAGAGGCAACGTAGTTCAATAACGGTTCAATGGATTGGTTGAGGATGGATGATAAGATGGACACAAGTTTGGATTGACAACCTGATGGGGTAAGGCAATAAGGATGAGTGAACAACAAGCCATGGTAGGTATCCTAATGTGATTAGGTGGATGTGGTTTAGAAAAGAGTGGATGAGGACTGAAGTCCTAAGAGATGGAGGATTTAGTTTATCACAAAAAGTGCCTGTTTCCAAGTTTTCACCACTTGTTTTTATTTGTACGATAGTTAAAATACACATGACGCCTGTTTGCCAAGTTTTCATGATGGTATCTATCCAAGGCACCTTTTTACTAGGTTTTCACCAAAGGATGATTTTTTTGCTATTTTTTCATTTTTTTGTGATTGTTTTGCTATTTTTCCATTTTTTGTGATGTTTTCACTATTTTTCCTTTTTTTTGCTATTTTTCCATTTTGTTTTTTTAATTTTTTTGCTATTTTTCCTTTTTTTTTATTTTTTTGCTATTTTTGACTCCCTTGTATTGGGGTTTTAGGTGTAGAACTTGCGAAGATGCATGTTGTTGATGGGATCATCGGACAGTTCACCTTTTGATGTTGATAATTGATAAGCGCCTAATCCATAAGCAGCAATGATGATGTTAGATTTAGGGTGGACAACTAAGAGGGGGGATGAATCAGTTGTCCAAAACTTTCTTCTTCATCAAATACTTAACTCCACACAAGCATAATAGTAAATCAATCATGAAAGCATAATGCAACAAGTTAAGAGTAGATACACATTAACACATGTAACACCAAGATTTTTCACATGGAAAACCTAGTTAAGGGAAAAACCACGAGGTGATTAACCCAAGAAAATATTCTCTGTTAGAAGAATAGAAGGAACAAAATGGCACATGCCAATTAGGGCTCACTGCCTGAGCACATTGCTCACAAGAGGCTCATTGCCTACAAGAGACACACTGTCTACAAAAGAATAAGTATCACATACTTGAACTGGTAAATAGCATCTTCACCATGCTTGAGTCAATTCCATTTAAGCCCAAACCTTCTGCTCTGCCTTTCACTCTTCTCCTCACTACCACACACTCATCTCCACAAGTCCACACTTAAATGACTTCACAATCCCTTATTTATATATGACATCAACTTAGAAACAAACATCTAAGTCGAAAAACATCCACAAGAACCTCTGCAAGATGTATAATTCATCCGATCGGCCATTCACATAAAGAACACCATCATCCGGAAGTTATTCTTCATTTCTGGGACCCCAATTCTAATGCGGACCATAAACATGAACTGAGCATGATTCAAGGACTTCCACAAACTTGCCTAAAACACGAGGAACATCTGCACTTCCTCTACTTACTGAAATCCATCTCTCCTTCATCCAGAACCTCAAGAACACAGTCTTCCATTACTGTCACAAAGGAATAGATGCTTGCAGACCTTCAAATCACAAACCAATCTAGTTAACACACCACACAAACTTCCCCAATGCTTCCTCAAATCCACAGAACTAGAGAATGCATTTCTGGATCTCACCAGACCTATCTGTATCACTCTGTCATTACTGAACATCTGTCGGAACCAGTTTCACTTGAACTACCATAACTTCTTCATATCTTCATGCAGACCTCTAAAATCTCTACTGCAACATCTTAAGACACATATCTACAAACCCTTTAATCCGCATCCTCTGATCCTTGTCTTATCTTTGTCTTTTACCTTATGTCATTACTGTTCTTCACTATTCCTGATTGAGACTAATTTTCTCAATATCCTCAACACACAACTCATCCAGCCTTATCATTAATGTAACAAAAGTATGTTGACATCAATGACAACACTAGTTAGGCCCATACTTGCAACAATCTCCCCCTTTGTCATTGATGGCAACATATGATGTGAAAAACTGTTTTAACCATCAAGACAAGAAAAACACCTTACTATCACAATTCCCCCTATCAGCAATAACCATTCACATGTCTTCTCTCCCTTTACTACTCCCCCTTTGATCAGCAACCACTTATTTTTCACATGTCTTCTCTCCCCCTTTAACATCAATGGCAAAGGGCACATACTTATAGTTCCACTACTTCAGAACCATGCCTGCTGCTCCCCCTGAGTAGCAGCTCCCCATCATTAGTCTGGATCACAAGATGTGACTATGATATCCACTAGACTGATGCACATCAGTGCATCTTAGTTCACCACCGGAGGGGTAATAACCCCTAACTTCTCCCTAAGATACTCAAAAGAGTCCTTAAGTAGAGGTTTAGTAAAGATGTCTGCAATCTGATCCTTTGAAGGCACAAACTCCAATCTGACTTTATTCTTGTTCACTTGCTCTCTCAAAAAGTGGAATTTGATGGATATATGTTTAGTCTTTGAATGCAACACTAGATTCTTGGATATGTTTATTGCACTTGAATTATCACAGAAAATTATGATGGGCTCCTCATACTCTACTCTAATATCTCTTAAAATCTGTTTCATCCACAAAACTTGAGTACAGCTACTTGCTGCAGCAATATATTCTGCTTCTGCAGTGGACAAAGATATTGTTTCTTGTTTCTTTCTTAACCAAGAAACCAATCTCTTCCCCAAAAAGAATGCTCCACCAAGTGTTGGTACTCTTCCAGTCATCCACATCTCCTGCCCAATCAGCATCTGTATATGCATGAAGAGAGAAATCATGATCTCTAGGATACCACAACCCATACTTAACTGTCCCCTTTAGATAACTAAAAATCCTCTTGATTGCCATAACATGAGATTCTCTAGGATCAGCTTGGAATCTAGCAACAAGACCAATAGCCTACATAATATCTGGTATAGTTTGAGTGAGATACAACAGTCCTCCAATCATTGACCTATATTTTGTCTATTCAACCTTGGGAGAGTCATCATCTTTGCTTAACTTGCATCCAGTTGCCATTGGAGTGTTCATTGGCTTAGAGTCTTCCATCCCAAATTTCTTCAACAATTCTTTCACATTTTTTGACTGAGAAATAAAGATTCCTTCCTTTGTTTGAGTAATTTGTAGACCCAAAAATAAATTCATTTCTCCAAGCATGGACATCTCAAACTCACTTTTCATTTGACTTGCAAAAGTTTTACACATACTATCTCTTCCTCCAAAAATGATATCATCAACAAATACTTCAACAATTAAGATAGTCATGATCAATTTTGAAATATAAATTACTGTCAATAGTACCTTTGTTGAAGCCAATCTTCAAGAGATGCTTATCCAATCTTTCATACCAGGCTCTTGGGGCTTGCTTCAGTCCATACAGTGCCTTTTTCAATTTGTAGACCATGTCACCATGATCAGACAATTGAAATCCATCCAATTGCTCAATGTACACTTCTTCCAAATTACCATTTAGGAAGGTAGATTTGACATCCATCTGATACACCTTGAAATCCTTAAAGGCAACAAATGCGAGAAATAATCTGACTGCTTCAATTCTTGCCACTGGAACAAAAGTCTCTTCAAAATCAACTCCTTCAATCTGAGAGTAACCCTTGCAGACCAATCTAGCTTTATTTCTAATTACTTCACCAGCTTCATGCAGTTTGTTCCGAAAGACCCATTTGGTTCCAATCACATTCTTGTTTCTAGGTCTGGGAACAAGATCCCAAGTGTGATTTTTCTCAATTTGGATTAGTTCTTCCTCCATTGCTTTTAACCAATTTTCATCATTGCAAGCTTCATTCACTATCTTAGGTTCAATCTTTGAAATTAGACAATACTCATCTAAATTTTGAGTAATTCTCCTCCTTGTTTGCACCCCTTTACTTTTGTCACCTATGATCTGATCTTCAGAGTGGTTGCACCACTAGCTCTAGATCAGTCTCATTGAGACTTATCTCTTCTTCCTGACTTACTGGATCAACTTGACTTTGTTTCTCATAAGAGGCTTGGATACTTTGAATCTGAACACCATTCTGATCATCTTCATCATACTCATGAATTCTTGAGGGCCTTTCAATTTCTTCATCAACTTTCACATTTACACTTTCTACAATCTTTCTCAGTCTCTTGTTGTAACACTGGTATGCTTTGCTTTGAGTAGAGTAACCCAAGAATATTCCTTCATCACTTCTAGCATCAAACTTTCCTAGATCTTTATCCCTTTTAATGTAACATCTGCTACCAAAAACTCTAAAATATCTCACAATGGGAGGAATGCCAAACCAAAGTTCATAAGGAGTCTTACCAGTATTGTTTCTAATTTGAACTTGATTGAGAGTGTAAACTACAGTGCTGATAGCTTCTCTCCAATAGATCTAAAGAACATTTGCTTCCATCATCATGGTCCTAGATTCTTCCTGGATGGTCCGGTTCTTTCTCTCAACTACTCCATTCTGTTGTGGAGTTCTAGGGGCAGACAACTGTCTCTTTATTCCATGTTTCTCACAGAAGTCTATGAATTCACCAGATGTGAATTCTCTACCTTTGTCAGACCTCAAACATTTCAATCTTAATCCAGTTTCATTCTCCACCATGGCCTTGAATATTTTGAATTTCTCAAGTGCTTCTGATTTTTCTTTTAGAAAGGTTACCCACATCATCCGGGAATAGTCATCAATTAGCAACATGAAGTATCTATCACCTTGGATACTCCTAACTCTTGCCAGACCACAAAGACCAGTATGAACTAAGTCCAACAGTCTGGTAGAAGACAATTCCTTACTTTTGAATGTGACTCTACTCAGTTTGCCCAACTGACATTCTTTGCACAAGCTATTAGTAGGTTTCACTAATTTTGGAAGATCTCTTACAAACCGAGTATTGCTTATCTTGATGATATTATCAAAATTCACATGACACATCCTTGTATGCCATAACCAACTCTAATCAATTTGAACAAATAAGCAACTTTTACCAGTACCAACCAAGTGGAAGATATTACCTTTAGTTCGAGTACCGGATGCAATCTCTGTTCTGGAACTTTCAAAGATCTTGCATTTTCTATTCTTGAATCTGAGATCATAGCCTTTATCCACCAACTGTCCAACACTGAGAAGATTGTGCTTTAATCCTTCAACATACAGTACATTACCAATTTTGTTCTTTCCATCAAGAGAAATAGTTCCTCTACCTCTGATCCTACCAGTAGAATTATCTCCAAATTTTACAATTCCTCCTGCATACTTTTCCAAATTTAAGAACTTATTTTTGTCACCTGTCATATGGTGAGAGCATCCACTGTTAATGACCCAGTCATCCTTTGCTTCAACTTGGGTAGCAAGAGCTCTTTCTTCAACTTTATGATTGACAGATACAAAGGATATTGGTTCCTCTTCTTTGATGGCAATAAACACCCATTCATTACCGGATTTGTTTCCTGTCTCTGATTCATCATCTGTTACTCCTTCATTATCATCTTCTTCATGAACATAGTAACAATTCTTTTGAAACCTTGGTCTGTTAGGATTTGATCTTGAAAATCTTTCTGGACATCTTGAGGCAAAATGACCAATTTTATTGTAGTTAAAACACTTAAAAGGCAATTTCCCTTCATACTTACTGGATCCTCTTGGTAGCCTTTTTGCAATGAGAGCTTCAAGATGAGCAGTTTCAGCTTCTTCTTCTTCCAAGTCTTTTCTTGCTTTTTCATACCATGATAGGTTCCTTGAAGAGTTTTCTCCCGGATCAAACCTTTGTTTCCCTTTTACAAAGGCACTGGCTTTGAATGCAGATTCAGTCTTTGGAGGATCATCTCCAAACTCGGCATTTCAAAAGCAGCCAACTTACCAACCAATTGATCTCTTGTGACTGTTGTGTGAGCTCTGAATTCTTCAATTGCAAAAGCCTTGATTTTATAAAAAGTAGGAAGGGATCTGAGAACTTTGCCAACAATCTCATCTTTACTCAGGGTTCCACCTGCATTTCTAATCCCACAAACCAGCTCATTCACTCTTGGCATAAAAGAGGTAATATTTTCATCATCTCTCATCTTCAATTTTTTAAATTTCCCTTTTAGACTCTGTAACCTTGCACATTTAACATACTGGTCTCCTTCATGCAGAAGTTCCAGTTTATTCCAAATCTCAAAGGCAATTGGTAGATCAATAACATTTGAGAGCTCTGAGTCAGATAATGCGCTTAGAAGAGCTTCTTTGGTCTGCAGATTGTTTTCAGCATCTATGATTTCATTTAGGGTTGTAGGACCACCCTGTGGAGGTACATAACCTTTTGTAACCATAGACTAGTATGCAAATCCCATACACTGCAAGTGACATTTCATGCGACCTTTCCAAAGAGAAAAGTTAGTTCCATCAAACTTCAGACTATCCTTCTTGTAGGATGACATCCTGGATCTCCTCAAGCAGTTAAGCTCCTTTCAGAGGAACTTAGCTCTGATACCAATTGTTAGATTTAGGGTAGACAACTAAGAGGGGTGGGATGAATCAGTTGTCCAAAACTTTCTTCTTCATCAAATACTTAACTCCACACAAGCATAATAGTAAATCAATCATGAAAGCATAATGCAACAAGTTAAGAGCAGATACACATTAACACATGTAACACCAAGATTTTTGACATGGAAAACCCCGTTAAGGGAAAAACCACGGGGTGATTAACCCAAGAAAATATTCTCTATTCAAAGAATAGAAGGAACAAAATGGCACATGCCAATTAGGGCTCACTACCTGAGCACACTACTCACAAGAGGCTCACTGCCTACAAGAGACACACTATATACAAAAGAATAAGTATCACATACTTGAACTAGTAAATAGCATCTTCACCATGCTTGAGTCAATTCCATTTAAGCCCAAACCTTCTGCTCTACCTTTCTCTCTTCTCCTCGCTACCACACACTCATCTCCACAAGTCCACACTTAAATGACTTCGCAATCCCTTATTTATATATGACATTAGCTTAGGAACAAACATCTAAGTCGGCAAACATCCACAAGAACATCCGCAAGATGTATAATTCATCCGGTCGGCCAGTCACATAAAGAACACCATCATCCGGAAGTTATTCTTCATTTTCAGGACCCCAATTCTAATGCGGACCCTAAACATGAACTGAGCATGATCCAAGGGCTTCCACAAACTTGCCTGAAACACCAGGAACATCCACACTTCCTCTACTTACTAAAATCCTTCTCTCCTTCATCCGGAACCTCAAGAACATAGTCTGCCATTACTGTCACGAAGGAATAGATGCTTGCGGACCTTCAAACCACGAACCAATCTAGTTAACACACCACACAAACTTCCCCAACACTTCCTCAAATATACAGAACCGGAGAATACATTTCTAGATCTCACCGGACCTATCTGTATCACTCTGTCATTACTGAACATCTTCCAGAACCGGTTTCACTTGAACTACCATAACTTCTTCATATCTTCATGCGGACCTTTGAAATCTCTACTGCAACATCTTAAGACACATATCTACAAACCCTTTAATCCGTATCCTCTGATCCTCATCTTATCTTTGTCTTTTACCTTATGTCATTACTGTTCTTCATTGTTCCTGATTAAGACTAATTTTCTCAATATCCTCAACACACAACTCATCCAACCTTATCATTAATGTAATAGAAGTATGTTGACATCAATGACAACACTGGTTAGGCCCATACTTACAATAGATGACATATGGAGCCTAGCCAATTGGGTTTAAATTTACCTTTCTTCTCTCCGTCTTGCTGATTTCTTGGATTTTCTCTTAGAACTAAGTCACCCACCTGGAAGACTCTTGGTTTGACCCTGTGATTATAACTTCTTGACATTCTCTGCTGGTATGCCTTAAGATGGTTGAAGTCATGTTGTCTTCATTCTTCTAGCAGCTCTAGCTCCTGGAGTCTTGATACTCTATATTCATCATCATTTATGAGACCCTTTAACGACACCCTGAGGGAAGGTAACTCAACTTCTATGGGAAAGATGGCTTCAGAGCCATAGATGAGGGCGTATGCTGTCACACTTGTGGGAGTGTGTATATTGGTTCTATAGGCCCATAGAGCTAGGTTCAATTGCATATGCTAGTCACGGCCAATGTCATCGACAGTCTTTTTGAGTATCTTCAGGATAGTTTTGTTTGATGCCTCAGCTTGGCCATTACCTTGCGGGTAGTATGGAGTGGAGAAGCGATGTTGAAGGTGGAATTTATCACAGAGTTCTTTCACATCTTGATTCTTGAAAGGTCACCCATTATTCATGAAAATGGATAATGGAATACCATATCTACATATGATGTAGTTAAGAATGAAAAAAGAGATTTGTTTTCCTGTGATGTTGGTTAATGGAACGGCCTTAATCCACTTCATGAAATACTCAATGGTGGTGATAATGAATTTGTGGCCGTTGGAGGATGAAGGGTGAATCTTGCCTACTAGATCAAGTCCCCATTAGCAGAAGGGCCAAGGTGTCATTAAGGGTTGCAACTCTTGAGTGGGTGTGTGTATCAAATTATCTTGAATCTAGCATTTCTTGCACCACTTCACAAAATGATAGAAGTCTAATTCCATGCTCTGCCAATAGTATCTGAGATGCATGAGTTTTTTTGCCAGGGTAGGACCACTAGAGTGTGTCCCACATATTCCTTCATGTACCTCACTTAGAGCAGTCTAATATTCCTCACTATCCAAACACCTAAGGAGAGTACCATCTAAACCTTGTCAATACAGGGTGTCTGTGATGATGGTATATCGGGATGCTTGGCGTATGAATGTTCATTTATGGTTGTTTGATAGGTCAGGTGGTAGGATATTCTCTTTCAAATAGGTGTAAACTTTGCCATATAAGGGAGAATTGGACCCTACGATGTGGTAAATGTTGTTGGTTTCTGGGATTTCAAAAGATGGATGGGAAACTAGCTCCACCAAGAACTCATAACGAGGATGATTTTTAGGTATGTTGAAGAGGGATGCAATAGTAGCCATTGCATCTGCTACATTGTTTTCCAATCTTGGTATTTGCTCAAAGGATATCAAAACAAAATACTCTTTGAAATCATCCACCATACGCTTGTATGGTATCGGCTTCTCATCCTTAGTTTGATAATCGTCATTTACTTGATTAATGATGAGCTGTGAAGTCCCCATACACATGAAGTTCCTTGACCTTCCAATCTACTGCCATCTTTATGCCGATAAACAGTGCTTCATACTCGGTGACATTGTTGGTACATGGAAACATAAGTCTGTATGACGTAGGGATTGTATCTCCCTGTGGTGTTACCAAAGAGATTCCTACTTCAGATCCATGTTGAGTATATGACCCATCAAAGTAAAGCTTCTAGGCTGCGATAGTGATGTTGAATATAGATTCATCTGGAAATTTAAAGCTTAATGGGTTGTTGTCTGTCAAAGGTGCATCCACCAACTGATCTACAATGACCCGCCCCTTTATTGCTCTTCTATCTACATACTCAATATCAAATTCACTGAGTATCATGACCCATTTAGATATTCTACCTGTTAGGGTAGCTTTGCTAAGCAGGTATTTTAATGGATCAATCTTCGCCACTAGCTTGATAGAGTGTGAGAGCATGTAGTGTCTCCATTTTTGGGAAGCAAAGACAACTACAAGGCATGCTCTTTCAATTGGTGTATACTATAGTTCCTAACCTACTAGCATCCTACTGATGTAGTAGATTGCTTGTTCCTTTCCTTCATGGTTTTGTTGTGCTAGTAGAGCTCCAAGAGTTGCAGGTGTAGCTGAGATGTAGAGTAGCAGTGGCTTGCCCTGAATTGGTGGCATCAAGACAGGTCAGTTCATTAAATATTCCTTTAGATGCTGAAAAGCTTGCTCACACATGTCATCCCATTTGAATGGAATGTTTTTGTGTAAAATATGTGTGAATGGATGGCACTTGTCTTCTAGCTGAGAGATAAACCTTCTAATGGACTGCAGCTTTCCTTATAGAGACCATAATTGACTTAGATTCTTAGGTGGCGACATTTCCATGATTACTTTTACCTTGGTTGGGTCCACCTCTATTCCATTAGCTGATATGATATATCCAAGGAGTTTACCAGATGTAACTCCAAAAACACACCTTTTTGGATTTAACTGTACATTAAATTGCTCTAGTCTTGTGAAAATCTTGTCTAAGACCTGTAGATGGCCTTCTCCAGTGATTGACTTGGCTAGGATGTCATCTACATAATATTCCATGATGTTGTGCATCATGTCATGAAAGATCGTAGTCATTGCATGCTGATATGTTGCTCCCACATTTTTAGTCCAAATCTCATGACACACCAACAATAGGTACCCCACGGACATGTGAATGATATTTTGTGTTGATCCTTCAGCACTATTTTGATTTGGTTATAGCTGGAGAACCCATCCATTAATGACAACATGGTGTGCCCTATCATTAGATCTACAATGATGTCTATGTTTGGCAGAGGGAAGTCATCCTTTGGACAAACCTTGTTCAGATCTCAGAAGTCATTACATAGTCTACCCTCTCTTCCATTTGGTTTGGAAACAGGAACTATATTTGAAATCCACTGTGAATAATCTATTGGTCTGATGAAACCAACATCTAGCAACTTCTTCAATTCTTCCTTCACCATTAATGCTATCTATGGGTGCATTTTTCTCAGTTTCTGTTTAAACAACTTAGCTCCTGGAGCTAGTGAAAGATGATGCAAGATAAGATTAGGGTCCAATCCTGGCATATTGGCATATGACCAAGAAAAGTTAATCTGTTTCCATTTGAAGAATTCAGTGAATGCTGGCTTTTCTTGTGTGGATAACGATTGTGCCATATGGATTATTCGTGGGTTGTCGTCTGTTTCAATACTGGCAGGTTCTACTGGTTCAATCAGAAATGAGGATCTTTCCTGATGTGTTAGATTGGGAAGAGTGTCAAGCCTTTCATCCTTCGGTGCCTCAAAGAGGTTTTCATCGTCGGATACGCTTTTTATTTTTTTTACTATTTTCATGATCTAACATTGCCGGAGAGTGGTTTTCACCTTTAGATCGATCTTTTATTTTCATATTTTTACAACTGAAAGGCTTGGCACTCTCTCCAAAATAAGTCTCGTCATTAAGTTCTATGGCATAGATAGTTTTGTGAACCCCTATGGGTAGATGGTCCCTAAGCTCTAGGTAATCGATGATAGTATCATCATTTTGGAAAGTATCTAGCTCAGGGGTGGTGTCTTGCAAATCCCAATCTATGAGTTCAGGATGCACTAAGGGTAATGGGTCATCTGGTTGGTCTGATTCAAAGGTGGTGATGGTTAGAATGGAGGAGTTGTTGGAATAGGTAGAGGTATTGACAAGGTCTATTATGGTACTCTCCTCAAGTTGGTTCGTCATGTGTGACATCATACTATCCTCATGAAGTTCACATTCGTCATATTGCAGATCAAACTCTAGCGATCTAGCCCTGGGGTTTTGTCCCTCATGCGTTGTATGAGTAGAGCTATGCTGTTGAACTACGTCAATCTTTTTGTCTTCCCAAGATGTTTCTGAGAGGCTGTCCAATTCATACTCATTGGAATCTGTTTCACTCCATTCCTGTAGTCGATGTAGCTATTCTATGAAGTTAGTGGTAACTCCTTGTTTGTCTTTTTCTTGGAGTTTCTCCTTACCTTTGATCTTCTCCTTACCCTTATATCCCAACCCAGTAGTGTCTCGGGCTATGGAAGTAGAGGGTTGAATTGGTTCTATGAGACCATCTTTCCATAATCCTATGGGACCATGTCCTTCATATCCCATCCTTTGTAAAATAGAAAAGGCTTGACCATACTGTGCAGTGGGTAGCTTTGGTTGATGATCATTTGGTCTGGTTTCACTATCTTCATCTTTGTAAAGCCACTATAAGACATCTTTTTCATCATTCTCATCTGATAGGTGTCCCCATCTGCTGAAAGGACCTTTGGAAGTCTCTAATGACTTGGCTTTGTTTAGTAATGGCTTTCCATATGATCTTGGTGATAGAGGCAGTTGTGCTAGACAGAATGTTTGTTCAATGACATATTCTCCAACACCTTTTTCCTTGACTTTGACTTTAAGCTAAGATGTTTTGGAGGTAGAAGCTACAGAATTTGGATTTACATTTTTTGAAGAAGAGGAAGCTACTTGATTGGTGGAGATTGCCACGTCTAGTTTTGATTGGATGTTGTTACAATACTGAAATGGGTCAGGGTCACATTGTATGGTAATTTCTTGGCCATTGTGTGGGAACTTAATACATTGATGGTATGTTGATGGAACAACCTTCATTGCATGGATCCAAGGTCTACCGAGAAGAATGTTATATGCTAGCTCCATGTCTAGAACTTGACGTGCACAACATCTCTCTCTACTGGGCTAACCCATATTGGCAAGGCTACAATTCCTTTGGAAGTTCTCTCTTCTTCATCATATGCCTTGATAGTTATTTTCTTTTCAGGATCGACGGCATTTTGTGAAAACCCCAATGTAAGGATTAACTTTAACGTACATATATTTAAACCAATACCTCCATCTATTAGGACCCCTTTTATTCAGTGTTTGTGGATTTGGCCCTCAATGTGGAGGGATGCATTGTGTGGTTGGTTGATGGACATATCATCTTTCTCCATGAAAGATAAGAATGTGTTCTAGTTAGATGACCTACCATAGCTTGGAATTGTTGTTGAGCAAGGTTTGTAGGAACAATTCTTTCCAAGAGTGCTTTTCCAAGATGGCTTTGTGGGAAAGGGATAGACGCAATAACTCCAAAATGGATATGTGTGCCGATGTCTTATGGAGTTGGTCAAGGATGTTGTATTGGTTCGATGTGGATGATGACAGGTGGGACTCCTTGTAGAGTAATGTTTCCATGATGAGTGGTCACATTACAATTGGGATTATTATTGATAGTGATTACATTGACATGTGAATCACTTTGTGAGATATGATTAACGGTGTACTCATAAGAAACATTATTATAGTTTGCTTTGTCAACACCGTTGTTGTTTTGATTGGATGGTCCTCCTTTCTCAGAGTGTGGAAGAGGATTTTTGAATGCTATATGCTCTTCATTAGTGGTATGCCCTTCAATTTTTATTACTTTTTGATCAACGAGGTCTTGAACGACATGTTTTAGTGCTTGACAATCATTTGTTTTATGTCCTTTGTTTCGTTGATATTCGCAAAAGTTAGAATCACTCCACCAAGCAGGTTTAAATTTTGGTTCATAATCACACACTGGCAGAAGTGTTATGAGGTTACCCTCTATTAAATTCCTAAGGGCAGATTCGAGAGACTCTCCTAGTGGTGTGAATTTTCTCCGAGGAGGAAATTTGGTGGGTCTTTGCTCATTGCTTTAAGGCGTGTTGGATGGTGTATTGTTTTGTGGTTTTGATAGATTGAAGATAGGTTGCTTTTGCACCACATTTTTAGCATCTACCACACCATCATTTACAATGGGTTTGTTCTTAGTCCAAAATCATGACTTGTTTGCATTGTTGTTAGAGCTAGGGGTGTCTTTGTATAGCTTAATTTGCCCCTTTATTATCAAGGCTTGCTCAATGAGTAGCCCCATTTCAATGACCTTACTAAAAGTAGTTGGGCATTGTATTTGGATTTGATAACTTGGTTATGTGGTTAGGTTGTGAACAAACATTTCTATCATTTGTTTCTCCGGTATGTGATAGGGACACTTGCTTGCAAGTTGCCTCCATCTTTACAGGAAAGAGGCAAAGGATTCTCCCCCCTTTTGTTTATTATTACAAAGGTCTAACATGGAGATTTCATGTTCGATATTGTATGAGAAATGTGTTACAAATTTATCCACTAGCTCATCAAAAGTGCGGATGCCGAGAGGTAGGCGGGAGAACCATTCCATTGCTTGGCCTCCTAAGCTTCGTGGGAATAGTCGCATAAGATATGTTTCATTGTGTATGACTTCTAGGCATGTTGCGCTAAATTCCCTTATATGATCTCTTGGATCACCTTTTCCTCTATACTTATGGAATTTAGGAACCTCAAATCTTGAGGGAAAAGGTATCATGAGCAAAGATTCATCAAAGTGATATGGTGAAATATCTTCAAGGGAGAAATGTTTTGTTGTTGTCCCACTTTGGATGTCCATCAACTATTTTTGCAAGGCTTAGATTTGTGTTGTTAATGCATCCAAGGGATTGAGTGTATCCTTAGCCTTTTATAATTTAGAAGCATCTACTTTAGTTTTGGGTACACCTTTGTCATTTTTGGAGCCATCTTTTGAAGATTCAGCTTCATTTGAGGCATTGTTCTCTCTTAGATTTGAGACATCAAAATCTGAGGGCAACTTAGCTCCTTGTTGAGCTAGCATGAGAAAATATTTATGAGGATCTGTGGCAACGAACCTATCCATCATCTTTAGGAATTTTGGATCTTGAATTTGTTTTAGGATTTCCTCTTGACTAATCTCCTCATCATCAGAAATATGCCCACTATTGTGAAGGGAACCCATTTTTTGTTTTTTTTTAGATTTGGATCTAGTTTGAACCATGCAATTTTTTGGATGTGAGAGAAGTTGGATTGTGAGACTTGGTGGACTTGGTTTGATGTTTCGGTATGAAAATGATATGGTTGGATATGGTTTTGGTAAGATTTTGCTAAGGTTTTATATTGATCTATGTTGTCCAAACAATGTGCTCTTGAGCTAAAAGGTAGTCAAAATAGGGATAGTTGATCACCACTATTGATAAAGACTATTCTTTCATCAAGATTACACTAGAACAGTTTCGAGATGAAGGATGATTGATCTCGTTATGAAACCAACTAGATTTTGTTTGAATTTGGTAGAGTCTCAATAATTCCTTGGTGCAAGTTTTGGCTTGGTTTGACGTGCAAGACAATTGTATGCAAAGGTGATGTGTGAAAATGGTATCAAGGTGGTCCGAAATGGTTGAACTAAATTTCCAAGTGTGATCTGGGTCCAAATGGGTACATGGATCTGATTTTGATTTTCTCTCAAACTGTACAAAAGCACTCTCTGTTATGAATGCATAGGTTCAAATGCACGGAAACAAGAATCAAATACGCAACTCTATTTATTGAATGCACTATTATGCATACACAGGTCTGTTATTTATATGTGCGGCTCTATTGATTGGATGCACAAGAGTTTTTAAATTCGCAACTATATCTCTTAAATGCATGGCAAAAAGGAGTGTATGTGCAGCACTAGGTGGATGCTTAGAAAGATAGTTTGAATCAGCAAGAAGATGTATCAAATGCACAGCTCTGCACAAAGGTTTAGCTTTTTGTTGCAGTTTGGTCAACCTTGGCTTGTTTGCACATTTTCCTAGGATGCTCTAAAATTTGAAGTGTTGCTTTTGACTCAAGTTATTTCCAGAAAACAAAGTAATCAAGAGGTTGTCATGATCATTTGATTTTCTTCTTTGTTTTGATACAATTTTTGATAAATGAAAAACAAGCAAGTACAATCCTAAGGATGGCAAGGACAATATTCGTTGAGTTCCAACTTAGATTTTACTCCAGACACTTACATAAAGGAGTGACAAATAGTAACTTGGTAGCACCGGCTCCCCTCCACAGCACTTACTTCTCACACATAACAAGTTACAGTTCCTCTGAAGAGTTGAACTTTTTTGTCTCCACACTAAATGAGTGTATGACGTTGGATGGTTCTAGAGGATTATCCTCCTGTATCAACAAATAAGGGTTTTTGGCTTTCTAAAATAATTGGCTTTTTGGTATAGGCATCCATTCAGGTGGTTACACATGCGGCAATTTGCTCTGATAAGGAGGCTTCCCAGCCTGCAAAGGTTACGCTCTACAGGGTTTTGGGGGGAACATTTGTCAGTGTAACACAACAACACCCATTGTTTGCAATTTTCATCACAAACACAATTTATTTATAGCGACTAGGAAGTGGCTTGGCTTTAGCCTGTTATCACTCAAGGTCATCCCGCTTGGAAGGAAGGAATTCCAAGGGCAAGCCTCTTCTAAAGGTAACACATAAAATGATGAGTTTGGCATTTTGGTCACCCAAGAAAGGGGAGAGCATAGTCCTATCATCATTTCCAAGCACAGAGTACACTGGTTCTTTATCCTCCTAGTTAAAAATAAAAAAATTAAGTGTGTTTACTCTACCAAGCACAATCCATTTGACAAGATAGCAAAAACTTTGAAAAGATGGTTCATTTTTATCCCTAAACAAATCTATGTGAAGATTGTTGTTGAAGGATGAAACAAATTACTTTCCTTTAATTTAAGCTAGATGAGCGAATTGTAATTTGCAAGATTGATTTGAAATATTTGTTAAGTTTTTATCCATGTAGGCTAGGACTATGTCAAGTTGTGATGCAACAATATAGTTTACTTCCTCCTAATTCGATCTAGGTGAAAATTTGCATGAAGATATCAGATTTCTTCCTCCTAATTAGGTCTGGATGAAGTTATGATGCAGCTAAATTACTAAACCAAGCTCCTACACCTACAAGATCATTGTGTTAAAGGCCTCCATTTGATAACTGATATTTTTGCAACCAAGGTTAGTATCAAAGATCTTACAATTTCAATACAATTTTCTGACACGAATCAGATGCGCTAAAACAAAGAGTGGATGCTGATGCAGAGCTAACTACACAAGACCACAAAGGGGTCACAAAGAGCTTGTCAGGAGGAAGAGGATGCAAAGGGATGATAGGGCAAACATGACACTAGGCCTCTATGGGCCTAACTACTCCATTGATCTTCTTACTTCACATGACTGTTCTCTCATTTCCCATGGTTTCAATACCACACAACAACCGCATCTTTAGGTTTATATACCTAGGCTCATTTCCAAACATATAGGGACCTTATACCTTCTTAGTTTGGTTGTCCCAAGCTTACAAAACTATCAAAATGCACTAAGGGTACCTCCTTGTACCCCTTCCTTCACAGATTGACTCACTTCCTTATAGCCCTTGAAAATGGACTGTTAGACAATAACTTGAGACTCAGACCTCCTAACCAAACTGTCATGGGCTTTTTGGATACCCATTATCTTTCTCTTCAACATACTCAACATGCACAATGAGTTGTTTTGAAACATATACCCCAAAATAGGATTGTCCCCTGCTGCAACAGGCCTAATTAGGTCTCCTTCAACACAACAAGTACATGGAAATGATAACCCACTCTTCAAATTCTTGTTCCTAGGTGTTGGAGATGTTGTATATTGATAAATTTAACTAGTTTTAGGGTTCTAACCACCACACAAACTACCTTGCTTTTAAAAGCAAACTTTGCCTATGCTTAGATTGTCCAACACATAGTGATATGAATGCAAATCTACCTTTTTGTTCCAATCTTCTGCTCTTACACACAAACCCATTTGAGAGACATATAAAACTAACCTATTGCATTCATTTTCATCTATGTTGTAGAGTTGGAGAGCCTCAAATCCATCAGTTTTACAAAACCCTCTAAAAACCTTCTAAAACCCTAGTTACAGACCTATCTGCAGAAAAATGGTCATAGATTGCTTCCTCCTCAATGAAAATGGTTCCAACCAAGTGTAAAATAAAGGTAAGACAGGTCTTCAATCCATGATTTACATTAGGGCTCTTGACTGTGTGGTACGGCCCAGTACAGTCGAGAGGAACAACAATAAAACTCAAATTATAGACAGACTTTTGGGAAAACGTTTACAAAATGCTTCTTCCTATCTCAGATCTCCTCCAACATATTTTAAAACAAGGATATGACCATTCCTTTCAACATTTTATGCATGAGGATCTCTAGCATTACTATACAGACATGGTGTAGGCTGTACAACAGCAAGAAAACAGTTAAAAGGCAGAAAAAACTATATTTTTATTTCATTTTTCCTTCACAATGTTTTTTCCAACTTCCACTTCTCGTTCACTCTATCTCTTACAATGCATTTTCTCTTGTTTATAACCTTACCTCTCTATTACAAAGGTTCCCAACGTGGGGAAAAAACCTAAAATTAGCCAAACTGACTATTTTTCACAAAAAGACTTTTTTTTTTCTAAAATTAGACTGTCACAGTTTTGGATGACTACAAACCACTAAGGAAAACTAACTATTATTAATCTCCACTACATGTTTATGCCTTTCAAGGCTTTATTAAATTTTTCAAACCTCCATTTAGTCTTTTAACACTAAAATTTCAATTATTTGACTTAAAACTTATTCTAGGTGCACTACACCAGATGCGCAGAAAGACAGAATGAATGCGTAGGAGTACAAATGCGTAGAAATATCTAATATATGCGCAGGAAGAAGTTTTGAATGCGTAGATAGAATGAATGCACTAAAAGAGTGGTCAAATGCACAGAAAGAAAATTTATGTTTCAAACTGTCATTTTCATCATGGATGTGCAGAACTGGAAGAATGAATGCACCGGAACGACCTATCACACCTGCAACTTGACCAAAAAATTTAAATAGAGATTAAAGATGGGGCTAGGCCCCATGGTGAGCACCAAAAGTGTTATGGGAAATATGAACAACAGTTTTAAACAACTAAATATCCAATAACTTAATGAAATTGATGCAAATACAATAAACAAAAGATAATACCTTCGTAGACCAATTTACCTCGTAGCTTCCATTGTTGCCTATCTCGTACTAATCTTGTGTATGATTTTAGCTCTCAAAAGTTGTACTTCCTTGTTGTTGAAGATGACAATAGGAGAATGGCTGTGATTGAAATGTGCAATGAAGATTAAACTACAAATGCAATTCTAATGAAGATGGATGATTGATACTGGAGACATGGTTGTGATTAAGATGATAATGGGATAAATGTGAATGCAATGAGGATACTTTGCCAAAGGCACACTCGTAGGATTTATATAGAGTAAGATTACGAATGCTTGAGTGGATGCAAAATGGGTGTGAGAACCTTGCTTATATAGGCTGAGGACAGGCCAAATCCAAGTGTCAATAGATCCATGACTGGAGGAATTATCTGTGAGGTGTACGTTTGAGGAAGTTTGAGGGAATGTGTGCGAATTAGAAGAGGACAAGTGTCCAAGCTCCTTTCATGAGTTAGGGGAGTTGACAAAATAGATTGAGGATTTGATTGAGATGATTGATCAGTTAAGTGAAATGATTTTATCAAATAACTGGGTTGATTAGAAAGTTCACTGAATTGATTGATCAGTGAACTCAATTACCTAATTAGTTAACTGATTTGATTGATGAGTTAACTAATTTGATTGGAGGAGAAATAGGACATGTGGGTGAGGGGATATTAGCTAACTAAATATTAAAAATATTTAATTATGTGTGCAACATGGTGAGGTGGAAGAATGACATGGATGAGATGATGTGGAATTATGGAATTTAGGACTTTGGAATAGAGGAGTTTGTGATTAATTAAATACTTTAAGATTATTTAATTATATAAGACATTAGAAGAATTAGGGTGTTTAATTAAATAAATTAATTTTTATTTAATTTTGGGATAATGAACCAATCAAATAAATTAGAATATTTATTTAATTTATAGAAGAATAAGAATTAAAATATTTACTTAATTCAACATGAGCCATTTTTTAGGTGTGTACATTTTGCCCCTCTTTGATGCAATGTGTTTTATCACGTTGCTTCAAAGAACAAAAAAAATTCTAGTTATGATACATGCCCCAATTTGCCCGTGGTTTAGGTTTTATGACAATAGGATGCCCCCTCGAGAGATTGGTCGGGTTGGACAGGATGACGAATGATCTCATGATTAGGAAGAATGATAAAGGATGGCTAAGAAAAATGGAGGATGCAAGATAAGGGATGGATGAAAGGGTCAAATGACACATTATGCAAGATAAAATGATAACACAGACAAGCAAGCAAGCAAGTATGCACAAATGATACAAGAACAAACAAGGTATTGCCCCTATCAAGCTATAAACTAACGATTAATTGATAATGATTGATGATAGTGTTTTTCATTGTGGTGAACGATATATCCCTAGATCAACACAAAGATGCAGGAAAAATATATCCCACCGATGATGACGATTGATTGATTTGGTTCACGACAAGATTAGGATCAAGACCACATATTGTGATTGGATAATTTGACAAGATTGATTTACTTGATTGGTATGGATTGTTAGAAATGAAAGCAACACTACTTCAATGTAAATCTGATTCAAGATAAATTTCAGCAATCTTAAGTGTGCATTAATAATGGAGATTGTAACAAAACATAAAACCCACTACAAAAAAGATGTCAAACATGAAGAACTCAACACAATGACATAGTGTTTTCATGGAGAAAATACTTGTGGGTAAAAAAATCCACTAGGATAGAGGCACAAGTTTGTATTAACCTCAACAAGATTGTACAATGCATCAGCTACACAACTCTCTCCACAAGTCTTCAATCCGACAGTATTCTGGCAACACCTGAGTACCTAAAATCTGTATTGCAGTAACAAATACATGGAAAATACTTATAGAAACATTTTCCAACTCATCCTAGGCATTCACCTTCTCTCTCCTAAGATTCTCCAACCTATAAACATTAATTACCATCTTACAAGCATCTTACACTTGTCCAAAAATAGCCATGCAAAGGTTGGGTGCCCAAGACTAAATCTGTCCTCTTACAACATCTTATGACATGTCATAACCATCATAGATTACACAAAAGAGTATCTTTCCAAGATAGGAACCTTGGGCTAAATATAGAAAATATACAACTAGCATATCTGTCATATGCATCATAGAATCTCATAATCTTATGACAACTTGCAGCTGTCATAGATTCACTTACCAAACATTATGATAGTTGTCATACATGCCAAAAATAGTATATTCCTCAAGGGAACAAGCCTACCCTCATTTAATTTGAGTTTTTACATTTGAGAATAGTAAAAGTCACTCCATAATTACCTCTGGTTACTCTAAAATTACCCCTGCCAGTGAAACTAGTACATCTCCTCATGGATAATTACAAATTACATATAATAAATGGAATAAATACAATATTGGGATTTACAAGGTTAATGGAACCTTATCCAAACATTCTCCCACTTGACATTATACATTGTAAATCAATAGATAGGAAATCAAATGAAAATAATCAGGCACCAGAAACAAGGCCCATGGCCGCTCTGCACCATATGAACTTCTTTGTGCTCACAGGCTTGGTTAATAAATCTGCAACATTCTCCTAAGTGTCTATCTTCTTCAGCTCAATCTCTCCATTTGCAACCAACTCTTGAACAAAGTGATATTGAACATCAACATGCTTAGTCCGAGCATGATACATGGGATTCTTGGCCAAACAAATAGCACTCTGGCTATCACAACCAATCTGAATGATCCTGCAATCAAAACCAATACCTGTACATAGTCTCCTTAACCAAATTGCCTCCATAGAGACATGAGTAGAAGCCATATACTCTGCTTATGTGGTGGACAAAGCAACTGTGGGCTGCCTCTTACTCATCCAACTCACTGCACCTCCAAACAGAGTAAACACATAGCCACTAGTGGACCTTCAACTATCCAAGTCACCTACCCAATCTACATCAACAAAACCTTGTATGTCCAAAGATTTATCAGCACTATCAATACCAAAATAAACTAAACAATAATTAGGAGTACCTGCAAGATATTTAAACACCTTTTCACATAGTTTCAATGTTGTTTACTAGGGTTAGACATAAATCTGCTCAAAACTCCCACTGCTTAGGCAATATCTGATCTAGTGCAAACCATTGCATACATCAAACTCCCTATAGCACTAGTATATGACACATTAGACATATCCTCAAGATCATCCTCAGTATTTGGACACATATCTAATGAAAGCTTAGTACCAACGGGTAAAGGAACTCTAACTGGGTTACAGTCCTGCAAACTAAACCTCCGCAAAATAGTATTCACATACTTACTTTGTGACAACCAAAGCTTTCTGTTAACTCTATCCCTCCTGATCTCCATTCCCAAAATATACCTTGCAACACCAAGATCCTTCATCTCAAATGCACCTAAAATTTGGGCTTTAAGCTCACTGATCATACCCTTAGTATTTCTGAAAAACATGTCATCAACATACAAAGCAATAACTGGTATAGAATCATCAACACAATGAATGTAAACACAGTGATCCTCCCCACTTCTAAAAAAACCCAATTTCAAAACAAATGAGTCAAACTTTTGATACCACATTCTGTGGGACTATTTCAAACCATAGAGAGACCTCTTTAACCTGCAAACCCAATGTTCTTTTCCTTTTACCTTAAAACCTGTAGGTTGTTGTATATAAATTTCTTCTTCAAGATCTCCATGCAAGAATGTAGTCTTAACATCCATTTGCTCAATCTCCCAATCATAAGCTGTAGCAATGGATAAGAGAAATCTAATAGAAGTTAATTTAGCAATAGGAGAGAATATCTCACCAAAATCAACTCCCTCTCTCTAGGAGTAGCCCTTGGCTTCCAGTCTAGCCTTATACTTTTCCAATGACCCGTCTACTCCAAACATCTTCTTGAAGACCCACTTACAACCTATGGCCTTTCTTTCTTTAGGAAAATGAACAAGATCCCGGGTGTTACAAGAGTCTAAATCCATCATCTCCTCCTGCATGGCTAAATGCCAAGACTCACTATCATCTGCAAAAATAGCTTCCCTGTAGGATCTAGGTTCATCATTAGTACTCAATAAAGCATATATACAACGAAAATCTAGTGGGATCTATATGTCAACTGGATTCTGTTGTCTTATGGATCTCCTCAAGGGTGGAGTAAGAGACTCTACTCATTCTTCTGCATGATCATCTGCACCAACTTCTTCTATCACAATAGATTCGTCTTCATCAGAACTACTTGAATCTTCTTCTTCTTCTTCTTCCCCCAATCCATCATTCTATTCTTCCTAAGGTGCATCTTGCTGCTCTAAATCAAAGTGCACCTTCTTTACCTTTTCTTCTTTTTCTTTTGGCTGCTCGGGTTTAGAAATAGCTCTAAGTTCCTTGAAAATAACATCTGTAGAAAAGATAATCCTATAGGTTAGTGGATTCCAAAGCTTATAACCTTTGACATTATCACCATATCCAATGAATGTACACTTTTCAGCCTTTGGATCCAACTTAGATTACTTTTCCTTAGGCACATGAACAAAAGCCTCACATCCAAAAACCCTTAAATGTGAAACAGAAGTTTTCTTACCTATCCACACTTCATAAGGTGTCAAACCAAGAGCCTTACAAGGAGATTTGTTTATCAAGTAGCAAGCAGTACACAGCCTCTATGCAAAAGCATTTATCCAACTATACATCACTAACCATACTTCTAGCCCTTTCCATAATTGTTCAATTCATCCTTTCTACAACACCATCTGTTGTGGTGTATATGTAGTTGTCTTTTGTCTAATTATACCTGCATGCTTGCAAAACTCATCAAATTCCTTATAGCAATATTCCCCTCCATTGTCAGGTCTTAATATTTTTATCTTTAAACCTGATTGGTTCTCTACTAAGACTTTGAATTCTTTAAACTTAGTGAAAACTTTAGATTTATGCTTCATAAAATAAATCCATGTAAATCTGAATACATCATTAATGAAGGTTACAAAATAACAAGATTTTCTGATAGATTCATTATCCACAGGTCCAAACACATCCGTATGAATAATTTCTAACTTCTCTTTTGCTTGATTGCTTCCTAAAGGAAATGATTTTCTATTTTCTTTACCAAACACACAATGCTCACAGAAATCAAAGTGCTCATTAGAATAAGAGAAACCATCCAACAATTCTTTATTCTTAATAGTTTTTAGTACATTATTACTTGTGTGGCCCAATCTGTGGTGCCACAACATACAAGTGTTTTTAGAAGCCTTAGAAACATAAGAGGCATTACAAATTGTAGTGGCTTCAAGCTTATACAAGTTCCCAAATCTCTTCCCTTACGCTACCACCAAGTTCCCTCTCACCAATCTGCAGCCATGCTTGTCAAATGTCACATGCATTACCAAATCATTCAACTTCGAAACTGAAATCAGATTTCTAGCTAATCCAAGAACATGCAAAACACCTGAGAGGGTTTTAATCCTCCCATCACTGAAACACAACAATAACTTTCCTTTCCTGACAATTAGATATGAAGAGTTGTCACCAAGGTAGATATTACCGCCATCATATTTTTCATATGTGGAGAACCATTCCTTATGCGAGGTCATATGAAATGAGCATCCTAAGTCAACTAACTAGTGATCATTAGTAACAACATTACATGCAGAAAGTAAAACACCTTCATCTTCATTCAAGGACTTATCTGAAGCACTCTCCCATTATTTCTTTGGGTTTCTACACTCCTTCTTCACATGTCCCCTTTTACCACAATTCCAACACTTAACTCTATTCTTTTTACCAGGAGTATTAGACCGGCCCTTGGACTTGTCCTTAGCCCCTTTTTTATCTCCCTTTGGTCCCCTTTCCTTAGACCTTCCCTTGACACTGAGAGCATCCCCTGAACTATCTGAACTCTTCTTCCTCAATTCTTGTGACAGTAGCACTAAAACAAGAGCATCCAAATTAGGACTCACAAGGTTAGCAGTGATAGCAAGGATAACATTCTGCCAAGACTCAAGTAAAGAGCAAAGAAGTAAGATACATTTATCTTCCTCACTAACCTCAACATCTATTAAATCAAGCTGACTCAATAACAAATTAAAAGAATTTAAATGCTCTACAACTGATTCACCTTCTCGCATTTTCATGGAAAACAATTTTCTTTTTAAATAAAGTTTATGTACCATACTCTTGGCTTGATAGATCTCACCCAATCGATTCCACAACTTGTGTGTGGTCTCTTCCTTTGCGACATTCAACATGACAGAATCTGATAGACACAAACAAATGGTTCCCCGTGCCTTCTTATCCAATCTATCCAACTCATCTTGAGAGACATCATCAGGTTTCTTCTCTTTTTGAATAGCCAATCATTGGTTTCTTTCTTCCAACAAATCTTTCATTTTTAGCTTCCACAACTCATACCTCATTCCATTGAACTTCTCAATGTCCAATCGAGAGGTTGATGCAACAGTGGATCCAGCCATAATAAAACACAAGATCTGCAAACAAACACAACCAAATCTCCCACTACAGCTACAGCTTCCACACTACCATCCAAGATTCAAAGCTAGCCAGGCTCTCATACCAAATGTTAGAAATGAAATCAACACTACTTCAATGGAAATATGATTCAAGATAAATTTCAGCAATCTTAAGTGTGCATTAACAATAGAGATTGTAACAAAACATAAAACCCACTACAGAAAAGATGTCAAACATGAAGAACTCAACACAATGACATAGTGTTTTCATGGAGAAAACCCTTGCGGGTAAAAAACTCCACTAGGAAACAGGCACAAGTTTGTATTAATCTCAACAAGATTGTACAATACATCAACTACACAACTCTCTCCACAAGTCTTCAATCTGATAGCATTCCGGCAGCACCTAAGTACTTAAAATCTGTATTGCAATGACAAATACATAGCAAATAATTATAGAAACATTTTCCAACTCATCCTAGGCATTCACCTTCTCTCTCCTAAGATTCTCCAACTTGTAAACATTAATTACCATCTTACAAGCATCTTACACTTGTCCAAAAACAACCATGCAAAGGTTGGGTGCCCAAGACTAAATCTGGCCTCTTATAGCATCTTATGACACATCATAACCATCATAGATTCCAAAAAAAGAGTATCTTTCCAAGATAGGAACCTTGGGCTAAATATAGTAAGTATACAACTAACATATCCATCATATGCGTCATAGAATCTCAGAATCTCATGACAACTTGCAGCTGTCATAGATTCACTTACTAAACATTATGATAGTTGTCATACAGGCCAAAAATAGTATATCCCTCAAGGGAGTACACCTACTCTCATTTACTTTGAGTTTTTACATTTGCCAATAGTAAAAGTCACTCCGTAATTACCTCTGGTTACTCTAAAATTACCCCTGCCAGTGAAACTAGTACATCTCCTCATGGATAATTACAAATTACATATAATAAATGGAATAAATACAATATTGGGATTTACAAGGTTAATTGCACCTTAACCCAACATGGATTAAGGATTGACTTGCATTTGGATCATTGCTTGGATTGAATTGAATTGCTTTGATGATCGGATTGATGCTTAGAGTGATGATTGGTGAGGCCCTAGTCACTCAAGAGTGAGGATGACAAGTAAAGATAATGGTAAGTTAGTAAATAAGATAAATGATGATGATGACGCCCCCTCAGAGGGACAATTGGTGTGCTCTCAAAATGAAAAGAGAGAAAAGGATGAGTAGATAAAGAGATATAGATAAAGAAAGGACTTGGATCTTAAGCCACTTGGAAAATGATATGTATGAAATACTTATAGATGAAATGAAATGCAATTTGGGATGTATGATAGTGGATTTTTTCACCTTCTTGTACATGTTTTTGAAGTACTTTGTTTCATCATTGAGATTTTAAAATGTTGCAAGAAAATACAAGCATCTAGGTATATTTAAACCATGATGACCTAAGTATTACTTATATGGATTTTGATTTAGCAAGTTAATACAAGCATCTAAGTATAATTAAACCAATATGACCTGAGTATTGCTTGCATATCAATAGACAAGGATTACACTTGTTTCATGTTTAGACCTCTAATGTCCTTGATGACCATTTTTTTGATCATGTCTTTAGACAAGGCTTCACATTTCTAAAGATAAATCCACAAACAACAAACAAATAAAATAATCATCTTCCATCATAGAATCTCTAGTTTTTTACATCCTTGAGTAGCATAGGAGACATAATAACAAAAATCCTGATAATAAGATTTTAAACAACCATTAAAAACCTTCTTGCCATAGATAAATGTTTTCTTGCAATAACTTGATAGAGTCACGTTTGATGTTTTAGGCAGGTTGGTGATTTGTCAAGTGTAGTTTAAATGTCTTCTTTCCAAGACAATGTTTTAAAAGCTTGCTTTGTTGTGATGATTTTTGTCTAGTAATAAAACCACAATCTAGTTTGTTATCCTCTGAGTTGCAACATTCAAAAATCTAATTCACTAACTAGGTCGAGGATTTTCCCCCAATCAAATAAAGGATCAATTTACTACGAATGAACTGACATAGACATGAAGAAACATGCCCTAAGGGACTGACCTAGTGCCTCGAGGGCTCATTGATAAATGGCCTTGCCTATGTGACGACATAGAGGCAACATAGTTCAGGGTGTGGACTTTGTGGACCTAGGACCTAGGTGATGGGAAATGGTGCAGATGGGAAATGGTGCGGATTGGATGGACAAAAGGATGGGTGACATGGGATTGAATGGAATGAGAAAGGAGCCTCATGGGCGCATCAATGATGGCCTTACCTATGTGATAGCTCAGAGGCGATGTAGTTTGACAATGGTTCAATGGATTGGCTGAGGATGGATGACAAGATGGACGCAAGTTTAGATTGATAGCCTGATGGGGTAAGGCGATAAGGATGAGAAAACAACAAGTCCTAATGTGATTAGGTGGATGTGGTTTAGAAAAGAGTGGATGAGGACTGAAGTCCTAAGAGATGGAGGATTTGGTTTATCACAAATAGCACCTATTTCCAGGTTTTCACCACTTTCTTTTATTTGCACGATAGTTAAAATACACATGACGCCTGTTTGCTAGGTTTTCATCATGGTATCTATCCAACGTGCTTGTTTACCAATTTTTCATCAGAGCATGATTTTTTTGCTATTTTTTCATTTTTTTATGGTTTTTTTGCTATTTTTCCATATTTTGTGATGTTTTTGCTATTTTTCCTTTTTTTTGGTTATTTTTCCTTTTTTCTGCTATTTTTGACTCCCTTGCATTGGGGTTTTAGGTGTAGAACTTACGAAGATGCATGATGTTGATGGGATCATCAGACAATTCACCTTCTAATGTTGATAGATGATAAGCACCTGATCCATAAGCAGTAATGATGACATATGAGGCCCAGCCAATTGGGTTCAAATTTACCTTTCTTCTCTTTGTCTTGCTTATTTCTTGGATTTTCTATTAGAACTAAGTCACCCACCTAGAAGACTCTTGGTTTGACCCTGTGATTATAACTTCTTGACATTCTCTGTTGGTATGCCTTAAGATGGTTGAAGGTATGTTGTCTTTGTTCTTCTAGCAGCTCTAGCTCCTAGAGTCTTGATACTCTGTATTCCTCATCATTTATGAGACCTTTTAACGACACCCTGAGGGAAGGTAACTCAACTTCTATGGGCAAGATGGCTTTAGAGCCATAGATGAGGGTGTATGGTGTCGCACCTATGGGAATGTGTATACTAGTTTGTAGGCCCACAGAGCGGGGTTCAATTGCATATGCCAGTCATGGCCAGTGTCATCGACAATTTTTTTGAGTATCTTTAGGATAGTTTTGTTTGATGCCTCAGCCTAACCATTACCTTGTGGGTTGTATGGAGTGGAGAAGCAATGTTGAATGTGGAATTTATCACAGAGTTCTTGAAAGGTCGCCCATTATTCGTGATAATGGATAATGGAATACCATATCTACATCTGATGTAGTTAAGGATGAAAGAAGAGATTTGTTTTCCTATGATGTTGGTTAATGGAACGACCTCAATCCACTTCGTGAAATACTCAGTGGTAGTGATAATAAATTTGTGGTTGTTGGAGGATGAAGGGTGAATCTTGCCTACTAGATCAAGTCCCCATTGGCAGAAGGGCCAAGGTGTCGTTAAGGTTTACAACTCTTGAGTGGGTGTGTGTATCAGATTATAGTGAATCTAGCATTTCTTGCACCACTTCACAAAATTATAGGAGTCTGATTCCATGCTCGGCCAATAGTATCTGAGACGCATGAGTTTCTTCCCTAGGGTAGGACCACTAGAGTGTGTCCTGCATATTCCTTCATGTACCTCACTTAGAGCGGTCTGATATTCCTCACTATCCAAACACCTAAGGAGAGTACCATCTAAACCTCATCGATACAGGGTGTCTGCGATGATGGTATATCAAGATGCTTGGCGTATGAATGTTCATTTCTAGTTGTTTGATAGGTCAGGTCGTTGGATATTCTCTTTTAGATAGGTGTAAACTTTGCCATCTAAGGGAGAATTGGACCCTACGATGTGGTAAATGGTGTTGGTTTTGGGTATTTCATAGGCTAGATGGGAAACTGGCTCCACCAAGAACTCATAACCAGGATGATTTTCAAGTATGTCGAGGAGGGATGCAATAGTAGCCATTGCATCTGCTGCTTTATTTTCCAATCTTGGTATCTGATTAAAGGATATCACAACAAAATACTCTTTGAAATCATCCACCAAAGGATCTATGACAATTCTCTAAGTGAATGCTTAACGGTTACAATGCTTAATTTGAAAATCTTAAAACGTAATAACGTATTGAAATGCTTAAATGGACATAGCAATAATAAGGTGATGGATTGAATAAAAGAGAGATAAAAGAGAGAAGACAAAACACAAGTTGATAACGGAGTTTTCCAAAATGGCTACTTCTCCGGCTCCCTCTCCAAAGAGTGACTAATCCTTAATTAGGCTCCAAAACTGGTTACAAGGCCCTTCAACTGTTACAAGTCTCCTCCTGGTTTTGCAAGAGTTACAAAGTGTTAGTTTCTGTTGCACCAAAAGATTGACCTGTTAATGCCCGATACAACCACTTGACTTAACATGCATGAGAGGTGGTTAAGCCCTTGTCACAAACCACCGCAGTGCATCACTGAACAAGGAGACCAAGGGCCACACCTTGCAACAATCCCCCCCAATGCAAGCACGGGGTTTGAACCCATGACCTCGGCTCTAATACCAATTGTTAGTTGCCATTGCACCAAAAGATCAACCTATTAATGCTCGATACAACCACTTGACTTAACAAGCACGAGAGGTAGTTAATCCCTTGTCACAAACCACCACAACGCAGCACTGAACAAGGAGACCAAGGGCCACACCTTGCAACACAAAGTTCCTCTCCTTCAAGTGCAATAGAATAACACTTCTCTGAAGCACATAGTTGAACACATAAACTCACCAAAAAAATTCTCTCACACAAAAACCACCACTTTCAAAACTCCTAGACTCCCCTTTTTTATATATAAAATTTACTTAATATGGTTAATAACCATATGATATTTACAATATCCCCATATCTCCTATTTACAATGATAAATCAATAATAATCCCCTTTAATAATCTCCTATTATCTTTTTAATAGGATTTAAGCCCTTTTATATCTTTATATTTTTAGGCTATGTTATTTAAGGGCATCAAATATTTAAATTTGGATGGATTATATTAAATTAGGGAGATATCAATTTTTTTAGTTCTAATTTAAATAAAATCCGGTGCCCTTAAATCCCACCAAATCCGCTTGGTGCAGTGGTCAGAACACAAGAATGACAAGGGGGAGGTCAGCGGTTCAAACTGCCACCCCCCAATTTTGGCCTTATCTTTAATAAAAACAACCATCACCTAATATAGGGTAAATCATAAATTATGGCACAATGGTAGGTGCCTATAATGGAGGAAGGGAGTTTGGGGGTTCGGCCACCAAGCCATTCACATTTATCAACAGTTTAGACCATCCGTGCAGGAGATGCTGACGAGGTGTCACGTGGCACCTTCTCATTGTTGCGAATTAAGGTGTCTCAACCTTGGTAATTCCTTATATTTTTACATTGTATTTATTTATTTATTGCCTATTGTATTAATCGGATGCAAATCCTATGCTGTCATATTGTAGGAGTTGGCACGGTAATGTGTCATCCTATATGGCATATGACCACATGTATTTTTGTCCTCACATGAGGAGATAGGCATCCCACTTAGTGGTAGGAATATTTTACCATGTGTCAGCATATTGGATGTTGTGTAAGGGAATATTGACTGAAACGGTCATGACAAATTCATATGACAAAGCTATGACATGTAAGAGTCAGAAATACAAGATCCTATGATAGGTATGGACATGTGTCATGAAGCATCTTTGAAAAAGGCATCTTTGGGCACCCCAAGGTGGACTATGACATGTTGTAAGAGAATATGCTATTTATAGCCTGTGTATGATAGATTCTCTTACAACTATAAGTTATGATAGCTATGAAAGACTCTATGATGGTTGTAAGAGTTGTAAGAGCATCTGTCATAGCCCATTTTAGAAATAGGCTACCTCCTTGGGATGGGGTGACTTGACAAGTGTCAGGAGCATCCTACAGTGTTGGACAAGTGTCCATAGGCATGGGTTTTGGGCCATGAGGCCATGTTGGATGCCCATCCCAATGTGGAGCCATTTTTTACTTGTATTTGTTATATAAATAGGTGCTTTGGAGAGGAGATGTATTACAGGTTTGACAGGTACTCTTATGCTATTGGTTTGTCTCCAGATACAAGTGTCAAAGACTCTTGCAAGAGCATTGGCTCTGTGATTGTATTGTAACCTTGTTTGTTTACGTAATACATTTGAGCTATGTTTTGGAGTGTGGGGATTTTCACCCATAAGGGTTTTCCCCACGTATATCTTGTGTCTCTCTCTTTTTGTCTTACATTCTTATGTATGTGTTTGCTGCAATATCTATGTTAGTGGGTTAACATAATCTATAATTGTAAAGATAAAATTGAATTTGTACTCTCCTCCCCTCATTAGATTAGTGTAGAAGCGTTTTCCACACACCTAGCTTCCTTTTAGTTGGTATCAAAGCCTAGCCAGTTTTGGTCTTAGCTGTTGGGTAGGGGTTTTTTGAGCTGATCTTAAGTTGAGTGGGAATCTATGCAGAGTATTATGTATCTTGTTGCAGGAAGGAGATGGCAACCACATCTGGAAGAGTAGAGGTGGAGAACTTCAATGGCACAAATTTTGAGTTGTGGAAACTCAAGATGGAGGACCTACTTGTTGATCGTGACCTATGGGAAACCGTTGATGGCACTAAACTTGTGGCAATGTCACAAGCTGACTAGGACCTCAAAGATCAGAAGGCTAAGGGTCTCATAAGACTCTGTCTAGCTAACTCTGTCCTATTAAGTATCCATGAGGAGAAGACTGCGAAAATGCTTTGGAAGAAGCTGGGAGATGTTTATTAGGCCAAGTCCTTGGTGAACAAGCTCTTTCTAAAAAAGAAGTCATTTTCTCTAAAGATGGAAGACGGAGGATCTGTTATGGACCATATGAATGCTTTCAACATGACCATTGCACAATTGACATCCATGGGTGTGAAGATGGGGGAGGAGGGTGTATGACCCTACTTTGTTCTTTTCTGGATTCATGGGATCATCTTGTTATGGCTATTGGAAGCACCACATCCACATTCACAATGGATGAAGTGGTATCTTCATTATTATCTAAAGAGATGCGGAGAGACTTCTGAGGCAGCCAAAGAGGCTCTTGTAGTTTGTGGAAGACCCAAAGAGAAAGGGAAGAAGAAGGACAAGAAAGGTGAAAAGGGTAGATCCAAATCTCTTGGAAAGTCCAAGGCTCTCTGTTGGAACTGTGGTAAAACTGGGCATTTCTAAAAGGAATGCAAAGAGGAGAAGAAAAAGAAAAAGAAAGCTCCTAATTTAGATTCTGACAAGTCACAAGATGATGGTGATGCCTTCATCACAGCCCTAGCCACCCATGTATCTGATGATGTGTGGTTGATTTCTGGTGCATCTTTCCACATGACCTCACATTGAGACTGGTTCATGAAATATGAAGAGTTCGATGGTGGAAGAGTGTACTTGGGTGATGATTCTCATCTGAAGATTGTTGGTCATGGAAGAGTCTTAATCTGATTCTCTGATGGACTAGTGAAGGGGATCACTGGGGTTATGCACATCCTAGGCCTAGCATAGAACCTACTTTTTGTAAGTATGTTGAATGATGCAAGTGTGTAGGTTGTCTTTTCGAAGGATGGATGGAGGATCTATGGTGTTTACGAAGGGTACTCAGAGAGGTACTCTGTTTCAGATGGAGGCATGCACTTCATAGTGCAATAGTTCTTCTAACTCGAAGAAAAGAGTTGTAGTCACTTCATCCCCACCATCTGAACGAGTAGTGAATAAATCTATTGTAACTAGTTCTGATGGTAGTGTAAAGGCTTTGGAAGCTAAGCTTCCTACTGAAAAGACTATGTTATGGCATTTGAGATATGGCCACATTGGTGAGAAGGGTCTACGAACCCTAAAAAATAAAAACCTTGTTGAGGGGTTAAATGATTGTAATCTCAGGTTTGACTTTTGTGAACATTGTGTATATGGAAAACAAAACCATGTTCAATTTTACTCTAGTTCTCACAAGTCTTCTGGTGTGTTGGATCTTATTCATTATGATGTGTTTGGTCTAGTTAATGTTCCTTCAATTTCTAAATCTGCATACTTTGTATCTTTCATAGATGATTACAGTAGAAGGACATGGGTTTATTTTATCAAAAGCAAGACTGAAGTCTTTAGTCAGTTTAAGGAGTTTAAAGCCTTTGCTGAAAATTAGACTTGTAAAAAGATTAAGTGTTTGAGAACTAACAACGGTGGTGAGTTTTGTTAAGCAAAGTTTGATAAGTTCTGTAAAGAGTAAGGGATTGAAAGACATAAGACAACTTCATACACCCTACAGTAAAATTGAGTTGCGGAGAGGATGAAGAGGACACTGATGGGGAAGGCTAGGAGTATGTTTAGAGGAGAAAGCCTCAAACAAAATTTTTGGGGGGCTAAAGCTGTTACCACTGCTTGCTATCTGGTAAACAGATCTCCTACATTAGCTCTTGTTGGTAAGACAGCTATGGAGGTGTGGTCTAGTAAGAAGCTTTCAGTTAGACATCTTCATGTTTTTGGTTGTGAGGCATATGCACATGTGCCTAGGGAGAAATGTTCTAAATTGGAGAACAAGGTTGTTAAATGTATTTTCATTGGCTATGGTGTCAGTGTGAAAGGATACAAGCTTTGGGATCCTATGGCTGAAAAAGTGTTGTATAGCAAAAGTGTTATCTTCAGAGAGCTAACACCTTTTTTCATTGTTCTACAGCCAGAACAGACAGAAAAGAAAGAGGATGTAGTTCAGTTTCCTTCTACCCCTGAGAAGAATGAATAGATAGACCCTGTGAGATCTGATGATGAGGAGAGCTCTAGCAGCTCTAAAAGCTCAAAAGAAGAATCATAACCTCAACCTCAGCCATTGACGAGGTCTACACGAATAAGAAAGAAACCTGATAGGTTTGGTTATTCATTACTTGATTCTAGTTGCACTTTTGCTTTACTTACTAACACTGATGAGCCTAGAACCATGAAAGAGGCTATGGGCATGAAAGATGCAGGTTCCTGGAAGGAGGCCATGGAAGATGAGATGGCTTCTTTGGAAAAGAATAAAACATGGGACTTGCTGCCTTTGCTTGATGGATGGAAACACGTTGGATGCAAATGGGTGTTCAAAAAGAAATTCGGTGCAGATGGCAGTGTTGAAAAGTACAAGGCTAGATTGGTTGCAAAGGGGTACTCACAAGTGGAGGGAATTGATTATGGTGAAATTTTCTCTCCCATTGCAAAGTTGACATCAATTAGATTTTTGTTATCTCTTGCAGCTACTTATGACTTAGAGGTAGAATAGATGGATGTGAAAATAGCTTTCCTTCATGGTGATTTGGAGGAAGAGATTTACATGTCACGGCCAGAGCATTACATAGAGAAAGGTAAATAAAATTTGGTTTGCAAGTTAAAGAAGTCTTTGTATGGTTTGAAGCAGTCTCCTAGGATGTCGTATATGAAATTTGATGCCTTTGTGTTGTTCATTAGATTTCTGAGATCGAAATCAGATCATTGTGTGTATTACAAGTTTGACAATGATCACATTCTCATTATTGCATTGTATGTTGACAATATGTTGTTGATTGGAATGGTAAGAATATGATTTCTAATTTCAAGTCTTAGTTGTCAACACAGTTTGAGATGAAAAATTTTGGGGTAGCTAGGTACATTCTGGGAATGGAAATCAGAAGAGACAGAGCTAACAAAAAACTTTGGTTAAGCTAGAGTAAGTATGTGAAGACCGTGTTGGATAGGTTCAGCATGGCAGATTGTAGACCATTAGGCGTTACTATTTAATTGGGGACAAAGTTGTATGTTAGTGATTGTCCAAAATCTCCTAGTGAGGTGGAGGACATGAGCAGAGTACCTTATGCTAGTGTTGTTGGTAGTTTGATGTATGCCATGGTCTGTACAAGACCAGACATTGCCCAAGTAGTGGGAGTCCTTAGTTGATTTATGACTAATCCTAGACGGGTACATTGGGATGCAATTAAGCGAGTGTTCATATATTTGAGGGGTAATTCTGAGTATTCCATATGCTATCATGGTAATGTTACAGGACCTCTGCATTCAGTTTGTATTCGTGGATTTGTGGATTCTAATTGGGCAGGTGACATTGATAGTAGGAGATCCACCAGTGCCTATGTGTTCACTATGTTTGGTGGTGCTATTAGTTGGATGAGTAAGCAACAACCTATGGTTGCTTTGTCCACTACAGAAGATGAGTACAAGGCTACAAGTTCTCATGGTTGCAAGGAAGCCATTTGGCTTAAGAGATTGTGTTTAGATATTGGTGTTGATGCAAGTCAGATTACGATTAGTTGTGACAGTCAGAGTGTGATTTGCCTTGCAAAGAATCTAACTTTCCATGCTAGAACAAAGCATATTGATGTTCAATTTCACTTTGTGTGAGACATGGTAGAGGATGGGAAGGTAAATTTGGAGAAGGTAGATACTTTGAAGAATGTTCCAGATGCATTGACGAAACTAGTGGGCACAGAGAAGTTCATATGGTGTTTGGAGTCTATGGGCCTCTCGGCCTATAGCAGTTAAATCATGTTAATTCTATTGGCTCTTACAAGGTGTTTGACAAGTGGGAGAATGTTGGGAATTAAGGTGTCTCAACCTTGGTAATTCCTTGTATTTTTACATTGTATTTATTTATTTATTGCCTATTGTATTAATTGGATGCAAATCCTATGTTGTCATATTGTGGGAGTTCGCACGGTGATGTGTCATCCTACATGGCATATGACCACATGTATTTTTGTCCTCACATGAGGAGATAAGCGTCCCACTTAGTGGTAGGAATATTTTTCCATGTGTCGGCATCTTGGATGTTGTGTAAGGGAATATTAACTGAAATGTTCATGACAGATTCCTATAACAAAGTTATGACATGTAAGAGTCTGAAATAGAAGATCCTATGACAGGCATGGACATGTGTCATGAAGCATCTTTGAAAAAGGCATCTTTGGGCACCCCAAGGTGGACTATGACATGTTGTAAGAGAATATGCTATTTATAGCCTATGTATGACAAATTCTCTTACAGCTGTAAGTTATGACAGTTATGACAGACTCTATGACGGTTGTAAGAGTCGTAAGAGCATCTGTCATAGCCCATTTTGGAAATAGGTGACCTCCTTAGAATGGGGTGACTTGACAAGTGTCAAGAGCATACTACAGTGTTGGACAAGTATCCATAGGTGTGGGTTTTGGGCCATGAGGCCATGTTGGATGCCCATCCCAATGTGGAACCATTTTTTCCTTGTATTTGTTATATGAATAGGTGCTTTGGAGAGAAGATGTATTATAGGTTTGATAGGTACTGTTATGCTGCCGGTTTGTCTCCAGATACGAGTGTCAGACTCCTGCAAGAGCATTGGCTCTGTGATTGTGTTGTAATCTTGTTTGTTTACGTAATACATTTGAGATGTGTTTTGGAGTGTAGGGTTTTTCACCCATAAGGGTTTTCCCCATGTATATCTTGTGTCTCTCTCTCTCTTTCTGTCTTACATTCTTATGTATGTGTTTGCTGCAATATCTCTGTTAGTGGGTTAACATAATCTGTAATTGTAAAGATAAAATTGAATTTGTACTCTCCTCCCCTCATTAGATTAGTGTAGGAAGCACTTTCCGCACTCCTAGATTCCTTTCACTCATTGGGCCATGTGGCAACTTCTGATTCGCTGTCAAAGACAAATGTCAAAACCTGATTAGGCCACCTAATGCTGACTCTTCTGCCACCTCACTGTTGACTCAGATGCCAAGTCATCATACGGATGCCATGTGTTAGAATCTTATTGGTTCATGTCACCTTTACCTGCCACGTCATCATGTTGACATCATCATTGTACTGCCAAGCTAGCATAGTCAACCCTCGACTTTGACCAGCCATATCTTTGGCATACGAGCTCCGTTTGATGTGAAATGAGTGGTGTTGGAATTGTCGCGTCTATCTCTTCGATTTGATGCTATTTTCAACCAATTTTGGAATAATCATTTTTTTGCCCTTGTGACCAGCCTCTAGTACCCTATTTGACCCAACTTTGACTGAGCATATCATGAGCGTATCAGCTCCTTTTGGCTCTGTTCAAGTTGCGTTGGGTTTTTTTTTCCAAGTACTTTGACATGGTGATGAATTCTAGAGCATATGGGACACTTCAATTTTTTGATAAAAGTATCTACCTGGATCAACGACTTAGGGATTATATCTCCTTGTTGTGTTACCAACAAGATTCCTGCTCTAGATCCTTGTTGAGTATATGACCCATCAAAGTAAAGCTTCCAGGTTGCGGTAGTGATGTTGAATATAGATTCATCTGGAAATTCAAAGCTTAATAGGTTGTTGTCTGTCAAAGGTGCATCCGCCAGCTAATTTGCAATGACTTGCCCCTTTATTGTTCTTCTATCTACATACTCAATATCAAATTCACTGAATATCATGAGCCATTTAGATATTCTCCCTGTTAGGGTAGCTTTGCTGAGTAGGTATTTTAATGGATCAATCTTCGCCACTAGCTTGATAGAGTGTGAGAGCATGTAGTGTCTCCACTTTTGGGAAGCAAAGACAACTACAAGGCATGTTCTTTCAATTGGTGTATACTACAGTTCATAACCTACTAGCATCCTGCTAATGTAGTAAATTGCTTGTTCCTTTCCTTCGTAGTTTTTTTGTGCTAGCAGAGCTCCAAGAGCTATGGGTGTAACTGAGATGTAGAGTAGCAGTGGCTTGCCCTGAATTGGCGGCATCAAGACTATTGGGTTCATTAGATATTCCTTCAGATGCTGAAAAGCTTGCTCACACATGTCATCCCATTTGAATGGAATGTTTTTGTGTAAGAGATGTGTGAATGGATGGCACTTGTCTGCCAGCTAAGAGATAAACCTTTTGATGGACTGCAGCTTTCCTTGTAGAGACTGTAATTGACTCAGATTCTTAGGTGGCAGCATTTCCATTATTGCTTTTACCTTGGCCAAGTCCACCTCTATTCCATTAGTTGATACTATATATCCAAGGAGTTTACCAGATGTAACTTTGAAAACACACTTTTTTGGATTTAACTGTACATTAAATTGCTCGTCTTGTGAAAATCTTGTCTAAGACCTGCAGATGGCCTTCTCTAGTGATTGACTTGGCTAGGATGTCATCTACATAATCTTCCATGATGGTTTACATCATGTCATGAAAGATCGTAGTCATTGCGCACTGATATGTTGCTCTCGCATTTTTTAGTCCGAATGGCATGACGCACCAACAATAGGTACCCCACGAACATGTGGATGTTGTTTTGTGTTGATCCTCTAGTGCTATTTTGATTTGGTTATAGCTGGAGAACCCATCCATTAATGACAGCATGGTGTGCCCTGTCGTTAGATCTATACTGATGTCTATGTTTGGCAGAGGGAAGTCGTCCTTTGGACAAGCCTTGTTCAGATCTCTGAAGTCATTACACAGTCTAATGTCTCTTCCATCTAGTTTGGAAACAAGAACTATAATTGAAATCTACTCTAAATAATCTATTGGTCTGATGAAACCAACATCTAGCACCTTCTTCAATTCTTCCTTCACCATTAATGCTATATGTGGGTGCATTTTTATCAATTTCTGTTTAACTAGCTTATCTCCTAAAGCTAGTGAAAGATCATGCATGATAAGATCAGGGTCCAATCCTGACATATCGGCATATGACCAAGAAAAGTTAATCTATTTCTGTTTGAAGAATTCAGTTAATGCTAGCTTTTCTTGTGCAGATAGCGATTGTACCATATGGATTATCCATGGGTTGTCTGTTCCAATACTAACAGGTTCTGCTGGTTCAATCAGAATTGAGGATCTTTCCTAATGTGTCAGATTGGGAAGAGTGTCAAGCCTTTCATCCTTCAATGCCTCAGAGAGGTTTTCACCGTCAAATACACCTTTTATTTTTTTACTATTTTCATGATCTAACACTGCCGCAAAGCAGTTTTCACCATTAAATCAATCTTTTATTTTCACATTTTTACGACTGAAAGGCTAGGTACTCTCTCCAAAATAAGCCTTGTCATTGAGTTTTATGGTATAGCCAATTTTGTGATCCCCTATGCGTAGATGGTCCCTAAGCTCTAGGTAATCGATGATAGCATCATCATTTTGGAAAGTATCTAGCTCAGGGGTAGTGTCTTGCAAATCCCAGTTTATGAGTTTAGGATGCAATAAGGGTAATGGGTCATCTGGTTGGTCTAATTCAAAGGTGGTGATGGTTAGAATGGAGGAGTTGTTGGAATAGGTAGATGTATTGATGAGGTCTATTATGGTACTCTCCTCAAGTTGGTTCATCAAGTACTCTCCTCATGAAGTTCACGTTTGTCATACTGCAAATAAAAACTCTAGCGATCTAGCTCTAGGGTTTTGTCCCTCATGCGTCATATGAGTAGAGCTATGTTGTTGAACCACATAAATCTCTTTGTCTTCCTAAGACATTTATGAGAGGTTATCCAATTCATACTCATTGGAATCTATTTCACTCCATTCATGTAGTCGGTGCAACTATACTATGAAGTTAGTGGTAACTACTTGTTTGTCTTTTGCTTGGAGTTTCTCCTTACCTTTGATCTTCTCCTTACCCTTGTATCCCAACCCAGTAGTGTCTTAGGATATGGAAGTAGAGGGTTGAATTGGTTCTATGAGACTATCTTTCTTTAATCCTATGGGACCATGTCCTTCATATCCCATCCTTTGTAAAATAGAAAACCCTTGACCATACTGTGCAGTGGGTAGCTTTGGTTGATGATCATTTGGTGTGGTTTCACTATCTTCATCTTTGTAAAGCCACTGTAAGACATATTTTTCATCACTCTCATTTGATAGGTTTCCCCATCTAATGAAAGAACCTTTGGAAGTCTCTAATGACTTGGCTTTGTTCAGCAATGGCTTTCGATACGATCTTGGTGATAGAGGCAGCTGTGCTAGACATAACATTTGTTCAATGACATATTCTCCAACGCCTTTGTCCTTGACTTTGAATTTAAGCTCTGATGTTTTGGAGGTAGAAGCTAGAGAATTTGGATCTACATGGTTTGAAGAAGAGGAAGTTGCTCGATTGGTGGGGATTACCACGTCTAGTTTTGATTGGATGTTGTTACAATACTGAAATGGGTTAGGGTCACCTTGTATGGTAATTTCTTGGCCATTGTGTGTGAACTTGATACATTGATGGTATGTTCATGGAACAACCTTCATTGCATGGATCCAAGTTCTACCGAGAAGAATGTCATATGCTAGCTCCATGTCTAGAACATGACGTGCACAACATCTCTCTCTACTGGGCCAAACTGTATTGGCAAGACTACAATTCCTTTGGAAGTTCTCTCTTCTTCGTCATATGCCTTGATAGTTATTTTCTTTCTAGGATTGACGGTATTTTGTGAAAACCCCAATGCAAGGATTAACTTTAATGTGCATATATTTGAACCAACACCTCCATCTATTAGGACCCTTTTTATTCGATGTTTGTCGATTTGGGCCTCAGTGTGGAGGGATGTATTGTGTGATTGGTTGATGGACATATCATCTTTCTCCATGAAAGATAAGAAATGTTGTGTGGTTAGATGACCTACCATAGCTTGGAATTACTCTTGAGAAAGTTTGTAGGAACAGGTGTTTCCAAGAGTGCTTTCTCCAAGATGGCTTTGTGGGACGGGGATAGACGCAATAACTCCAAACTGGATATGTGTGCCGGTGTCTTATGGAGTTGGTCAAGGATGTTGTATTGGTTCAATATGGATGATGACTTAGGTGGGACTCCTTGTAGAGTAATGTTTCCATGATGAGTGGTCACATTACAGTTGGGATTATTATTCATAGTGATTACATTAACGTGTGAATCACTTTGTGAGATATGATTAATAGTTTACTTGTAAGAAACGTTATTATAGTTTGCTTTGTCAACATCGTTGTTGTTTGATTGGATGATCCTCCTTTCTCATAGTGTGGAAGAGGATTTTTGAATGCTATATGCTTTTCATTGGTGGTATGCCCTTCAATTTTTATTACTTTTTGATCAATGAGGTCTTGAACAACATGTTTTAGCGCTTGACAATCCTTTGTTTTATGTCCTTTGTTTCGGTGATATTCGCAAAAGTTGGAATCACTCCACCAAGCAGGTTTAAATTTTGGTTCATAATTTTGACATATTCAAGAGACTCTCCTAGTGGTGTGAATTTTCTCCTAGGAGGAAAGTTGGTGGGTCTTTGCTCATTGCTTTGAGGTTTGTTGGATGTTGTATTCTTTTGTGGTTTTGATAGATTGAAGATAGGTTGCTTTTGCACCACATTTTTAGCATCTACCACAGGTCATCATTTACAATGGGTTTGTTCTTAGTCCAAAATTGTGACTTGTCTGCATTGTTTTTAGAGATAGGGGTGCCTTTGTATAGTGTAATTTGCCCCTTTGTTATCAAGGCTTTCTCAATGAGTAGCCCCATTTCAATGACCTTACTAAAAGTAGTTGGGCATTGTATTTGGATTTGATAACTCAGTTTCGTGGTTAGGTTGTGAATAAACATTTCTATCATTTGTTTCTCTAGTATGTGATAGGGACACTTGCTTGCAAGTTGCCTCCATCTTTGCAGGAAAGAGGCGAAGGATTCTCCCCTCTTTTGCTTGTTATTACAAAGGTCTGACATGGAGATTTCATGTTCAATATTGTACGAGAAATGTGTTACAAATTTATCCACTAGCTCATCAAAAGTGCAGATGCCGAGAGGTAGGCGAGAGAACCATTCTATTGCTTGCCCTCCTAAGCTTCATGGGAATAGTTGCATAAGATATGTTTCGATGTGTGTGACTTCTAGGCATGCTGCGCTAAATTCCCTTATATGATCTCTTGGATCACATTTTCCTCTATACTTATCAGATTTAGGAACCTCAAATCTTGAGGGAAAAGGTATCATGAGCAAAGATTTATCAAAGGGATATGGTGAAATATCTTCAAGGGAGTAATGTTTTGTTATTGTCCCACTTTGGATGTCCATTAATTGTTTTTGCAAGGCTTGGATTTGTGTTGTTAATGCATCCAAGTGATTGAGTGTATCCTTAGCCTTTTCTGATTTAGAAGCATCTGCATCAATTTTGGGTGCATATTTATCATTTTTGGAGCCATCTTTCGAAGATTCGGCTTCATTTGAGGCATTGTTCTCTCTTAGATTTGAGACATCAAAATCTGAGGGCAACTTAGCTCCTTGTTGAGCTAGCATGAGAAAATATTTATGAGGATCCATGGCAACGACCCTATCCATCATCTTTAGGAATTTTAGATCTTAAATTTGTTTAATCATTTCCTCTTAACTAATCTCCTCATCATCAGAATTATGCCCACTATTGTGAAGGGAACCCATTTTTTGTTTTTTTTAGATTTGGATCTAGTTTGAACCATGCAATTTTTTGGATGTGAGAGAAGTTGGATTGTGAGACTTGCTGGACTTGGTTTGATGTTTTGATATGAAAATGATATGGTTGGATATGGTTTTGGTAAGATTTTTCTAAGGTTTTATATTGATCTATGTTGTCCAAACAATGTGCTCTTTAGATAAAAGGTAGTCAAAATAGGGATAGTTGATCACCACTATTGATAAAGACTATTCTTTTATCAAGATTACACTAGTATAGTTTCAAGATGAAGGATGATTGATCTCATTATGAAACCAACTAGATTTTGTTTGCATTTGGTAGTCTCAATAATGCCTTGATGCAAGTTTTGGTTTGGTTTGACGTGCAAGACAATGGTATGCAAAGGTGATGTGTGAAAATGGTATGAAGGTGGTCTAAAATGGTTGAACTAAATTTCCAAGTGTGATCTGGTTCCAAATGGGTACAGGGATCTAAGTTTGATTTTCTCTCAAACTGTATGGAAGAACTCTCTATTATGAATGTGCAGAAATAGGAATCAAATGTGTAGCTTTGTTTATTGAATGTGCTATTCTGCATATGCAGGTCTATTATTTATATGTTCGGCTCTATTGATTGGATGCGCAGGTGTTTTAAAATTCACAGCTATATCTCTTAAATGCACGACAAAAAGGAGTGTATGCACAACAATAGGTGGATGCACATAAAGACAATTTGAATGCGTAGGAAGATGTATCAAATGCGCAGCTCTGCACAGAGGTTTAGCTTTTTGTTGCAGTTTGGTCAATCTTGGCTTGTTTGCATGTTTTCCTAGGATGCTTTGAAGTTTGAAGTGCTACTTTTGACTCAAGTTATTTCCAGAAAACATAGTAAGCAAGAGGTTGTCATGATCATTTGATTTTCTTCTTTGTTTTGATACAATTTTTGATAAATGAAACACAAGCAAGTACAATCCTAAGGATGGCAAGGACAATAATCATTGAGTTCCAACTTGGATTTTCCTCCAGCCACTTACATAAAGGTGTGACAGATAGTAACTTGGTAGCATCGGCTCCCCTCCATGGCACTCACTTCTCACGCATACCAAGTTATAGTTCCTCTGAAGAGTTGAATTTTTTTGTCTCCACACTAAATGAGTGTATGACGTTGGACAACTCTAGAGGATTATCCTCCTACATCAACAAATAGGGGTTTTTAGCTTTCTAAAAAAATTGGCTTTTTAGTAGACATACGTTTAGGTGGTTACACGTGCACCAATTCGCTCCAATAAGGAGGCTTCCCAGCCTACAAAGGTTGCACTCTATAAGGTTTTAGGGGAAACATTTGTTGGTGTAACACAATAGCACCCGTTGTTTGTAATTTTCATCACAAACATAATTTATTTATAGCGACTAGGAAGTGGCTTGGCTTTAGCCCATTATCACTCAAGGTCATCCTGCTTGGAAGGAAAGAATTCCAAGGGCAGACCTCTTCTAAAGGTAACACATATAAAATAATGAGTTTGGCATTTTGGTCACCCAATAAAGGGGAGAGCATGGTCCTATCATCATTTCCAAGCATAGAGTACACTAGTTCTTTATCCTCCTAGTTAAAAATAAAAAAATGAAGTGTGTTTACTCTACCAAGCACAATCCATTTGACAAGATAGCAAAAACTTTGAAAAGATGGTTCATTTTTATCCCCCTAAACAAATCTATGTGAAGATTGTTGTTGAAGGATGAAACAAATTACTTTCCTTTAATTTAAGCTAGATGAGCAATTTGTAATTTGCAAGATTGACTTGAAAGATTTGTTCAGTTTTTACCCACCTAGGTTGGGACTATGTACAAGTTGTGATGTAACAATACAGTTTACTTCCTCCTAATTAGATCTAGGTGAAAATTTGCATGAAGATATCAGATTTATTCCTCCTAATTAGGTCTAGATGAAGTTATGATGCAGCTAAATGACTAAACCAAGCTCCTACACCTACAAAATCATTATGTTAAAGGCCTCCATTTGATGACTGATATTCCTGCAACCAAGGTTTGTATCGAAGATCTTACAATTTTAATAAAATTTTCTGATAGGAATTAGATGCGATGAAACAAAGAGTGGATGCGTAGAAAGACAAAATGAATACGCAGGAGTACAATTGCGTAGAAATATCTAATTTATGCGCAAACATAATGAATGTGTTGAAAGAGTGGTCAGATGCACAAAAAGAATCTTTATATGCATCGGACTGTCATTTTCATTATGGATGCGCAAAACTGGAAGAATGAATGTGCCAGAATGACCTGTCACACCTGCAACTTGACCAAAAACTCAAAATAGAGATTAAGAATAGGGCGAGGCCCCACGGTGGGTGCCAGAAATGTTATGGGAAATATGAACAATAGTTTTAAACAACTAAGTATCCAATAACTTAATGAAATTGATGCAAATACAATAAATAAAAGATAATACCTTCATAGACCGATTTACCTTGTAGCTTCCATTGTTGCCTATCTCGTACTAATCTTGTGTATGATTTTAGCTCTCAGAAGTTGTACTTCCTTGTTGTTGAAGATGGCAATAGGAGAACAGCTGTGATTGAAATGTGTAATGAAGATTAAACTACAAATGCAATTCTAATGAAGATGGATGATTGATACTGGAGACATAGTTGTGATTAAGATGATAATGGGATAAATGTAAATGCAATGAGGATACTTTTCCAAAGCACGCTAGTAGGATTTCTGCAGAGTAAGATTACGAATGCTTGAGTGGATGCAAAATGGGTGTGAGAACCTTGCTTATATAGGGTGAGGAGAGGTCAAATCCAAGTGTCAATAGATCCATGACTGGAGGAATTATCTGTGAGGTGTACAGTTGAGGAAGCTTGAGGGAATGTGTGCAAATTAGAAGAGGACAAGTTTCCAAGCTCCTTTCATGAGTTATGGGAGTTAACAGAATATATTGAGGAGTTGACTGAGATGGTTGATCAGTTAAGTGAATTGATTGATCGGATAAGTGGGTTGATTGGAGAGTTGACTGAATTGATTGATTAGTGAACTCAAATAACTAATTAGTTAACTGATTTGATTGATGAGTTAACTAATTTGATTGGAGGAGAAATAGGACATGTGGGTGAGGGGATATTAGCTAATTAAATATTAAAAATATTTAATTATGTGTGCAACATGGTGAGGTGGAAGAATGACATGGATGAGATGATGTGGAATTATGGAATTTAGGACTTTGGAATATAGGAGTTTGTGATTAATTAAATAATTTAGGATTATTTAATTATATGAGACATTAGATGAATTAGGGTATTTAATTAAATAAATTGTGTCATATTCCTCTACAAATACACTATACAAATATAATTCACATATCATAATATGTACTCTTTGTAATGATTTATATTATAAGGATAATTGTTATACTTTTTATTAATTAAACAAATATATATATGTGAATGCATGATATAATAATTATAAACTATATTATCATAATGTATAAAATATATAACACAATAAAGTAATTATAAATACATGTGATAATATATATTGCAATATACAAATATATTTAGGAATTACCTTAATACATATATGAATAATAATAAATATAATATCATAAATAAGAGAGGATCGGGCATCTTAAGGAAGAGACACCGATCTCTCAACAAGCAATATTAAACCATTTAGCAATCGCTGCCACTTTAAGGACATATCCGTTGGTTTAGAGGCCGCAATTCCTTTCTTAAATAGGGTCGATCCCCTCCAACAAAGGGAAGCAATCAACAATGAAGGAAGAAAAATAGAAACAAAGGAGATAAAAATCAAAAAACAACAGATGATCAACAACCAACGAGCAGACCCAGTCGGGAATATCAACAACAGTAAATCCAAGGTGAGCAGAAGGAATAAAAAATAAAGGAGCAGCAACGAAGAAGGAAATACGAGGTAATAGAAAAGGAATTAAACAGCAATTTCGGGTGTCAAGTGCTGGAAATAACGCAACTATTAGGTAAGAGAATCTGTGGCATAACTTATATGAAATAAATAACATTGGCCTATGATAGACACTAATAGATATTTATTAATATGTAAAATAGATTTAAGTTGTAAACAAAAATCTATAGGCATTAGTCAAATATTTGGGAAGAAAGGTAAATGAAGTTTATATGTTAGAATAGTGGAAATCCACTATGTATTCATATAGTGACATGGAACCATGCTATGGTGAAATATGAGCATTAATAGGAATAGAAAATACATTCTATATAAATGTTGTACCAAGAGACACATGATTAGATTATAAATGAACTTACATTCTAATCAACAAAATTATACCAACCCAATCTAAGCCTATGAAGTCTATTTATCTCCTTAGTTTGAATTCTTATGGAATAATGGATATGGTGGGGAATGGTGGAGTAATTCCTACATGGGATTGGTAACTTGGCACCTTACGTATCATGGATTGGATATGGTAAGGAGGGGCAGGTGTAATTCCTTCCATGTATTGGTATCTTAGCGCCACGTCATGTTAGCTCAGCTTTCTGAAAGGGTAACTAAGGAGATTATAGATCTCATTCTATACTCAATTCATATACTTGATTCTCTATCACTCCAACTAAACAGAGTTAGCATAAGGAAGGGCGGTGTAATTCTAGCATGTGGATTAGTATCTAAGTGCCCTATGACATGTCATAGGGAGGGGTAGTATAATTCCTTCCATGCAAGGGTATCCAAGTGCCTTATGACTAATCTTGTGGTGGAGGTTAAGGAAAAATTAATATGAACTCTAGAATATGAATCATGATCACCCTACATCACCTATAAGGTAGGAAGCCAAATGTTAATTTATGATAAGAATAATCCGCGTCAAGAAATAGATGATGTTTTTATTTATCATCAACTCTATCTAAACTTATCACTAACATTTTAATGATCTTTAATACTACTTTAAGAACTCAATTTGATTATAGGTTTAAGTTGAAGTGTCCTCTCTTTTAGGGTACATCACAAGTGGTATCAGAGCTGTTATCCTTCCATCTGTGAAAGGTTGACAATGCAAAGTTATCAAAGAAGGGGAAATAACACCAACATGAGTGAGAAATTGGTAAATCAAATGAAAACTTTTATGGAACAATCCAATCAAGCCCTCTCTAACCAAAATGAGAGGCTCATAGAGGCCTTTCATAATATGGGCAATGCCATAGATAGCCTAAAAACTTATACCCAAAATGGGGGAGACACAGGGTCTAACATATCTAAAAATAACAAAAGACCATCAAATCTAAGAATCCCTAAACCTACCTTTTTGCCTAGAGAAGAACTACCTAGAGGTGAAGGGGATGAACAAGAAACACCAAGTGTGGAGGAGATTGCGAGAGCTTACACAAATTTGGACCCCAAAATTAGAGAATTAGTCACCTTTAGAGATTTTTGCGATGCCAAAAGGCACAAAACTCCTCGAAGGGAAAGAAGACCTCCAAATAAAAAATTAAAGAATAAAATAGACAAAATTCCCCTTCCAAATTTTGATGGATCAAGAAAGATCATAGCCCATGCATGGCTCAAGAAACTTAATACGTATTTTTCATGAAGCCCAATGACAGAGGAAGAAGCTATAAAATTTGCCACCCTTCACTTAGAAGGAACGGCCTATGAGTGGTGGCACCATAGGGAACACACTCAAGGACACAATAAGATAACCACTTATGATGAATTCTCATGGAAACTAATCAAAAGATCTGATAAAGAGCATCCTCAAGAAAATTTTAAGAAGCTAACCCAAACAAAGCAACTAGGATCTGTGGAAGATTATATAACAGAATTTCAAACGATTACAATCAAGGTCACCGGGATGGATGAAGATAGGTTTACTTACCTCTTCATAGAAGGATTAAAAGACCCTCTTAAGGGAATGGTAAAGGCTCTTAGTCCCACCACCCTAGATGAGGCCATAGAAAAAGCCTTAGAATTGGAACCATCCATATCTATTGTTAGAAATAAACATGAATATGCAAAACCTTATCATAAAAGAAATAACCATGAGAAAAACCTTAGAACTTCCCTAGAAGAACTCAAGAAAACGAATCTATGCTTTAGATGTCATGAACCATGGGGTTGTGGTCATAATTGCAAAAAAGAAAAATCATGTTATAAGTGCAATGAAAAATGGGAACCCGGACATGTATGCTCCAAAAGGGGACGAGCCCAAATGATGGAGGTTACTTCTGATAATGAAGAAAAAACCATAAAAAAGGCAAAAACAAAGGATGATGAACATGTGACCTTAGCCACCATCACCCAAACCTCAAAACATCATCCCTTTCATATCAAGAGTACCATCAAGGGTCAAAGAGTTATCACACTAGTGGATAGTGGGGCATCCCACAATTTCATAGATGAAAGATTAGTAAAAAGGAAGAGGTTGAAAACCCAAAACTTCAAGGGATTTTCAGCAGCCACGTCAATAGGGGCTATGGTTTCATGCACCAAGATCGTTCCCCAATTGGAGATAACCCTTGGGAAACACACTATTAACGAAGACTTTTATGTAGTCCCTCTAGATGCCGATGTAATACAAGGCACACCCTGGATATATTCACTAGGATGTTTCCAATTTGACCTTCCTAACTTAACAATCCATTTTCAACATGAAGGGGAAGAGATCACCTTACAAGGCTTATCGGACGGTTCTCCAAAGGTTATTTCTTGCAAAAGAATGGAGAGGATATTTAGACATGGTCAAGGAGAGTGGGCAGCCCAATGCTTAATCCTTGACAAATCCACTACCCAAGGTCAAAACATACACATTGATATAAGACCTATCCTCAAAAAACACAAGAAAGTGTTTGAAGAAATCCCTCCCGACCTTCCTCCAAAGAGAGGATTTGAGCACATTATAGAATTAGAAAAGGGATCTAAACCAGTCATTACAACCCCCTACTGACATCCACAGAAATTCAAAGAGGAGATAGAGAAAACAATAAAGGAACTCTTGGAAATGGGGCACATTCAACCTAGTGCCAACCCGTTTGCATCATCAGTGGTACTAGTAAAGAAAAAAGATGGAACAATGCGAATGTGCATAGATTATAGAGCACTAAACAAATAATCAATCAAAAACCGGTATCCCATACCAAGAGTAGATGAACTTATTGATGAGTTGCATGGAGCCAAATATTTTTCAAAAATAGACTTGCAGTCGGGCTACCATCAAATCAGAATGAGGGAAGAAGATGTACCAAAGATGGCTTTTAGATGTCATTATGGCCATTTTGAATTTTTAGTCTTACCTTTCAAATTGACAAATGCTCTAGCCACATTCCAGTCATGCATGAATCATACATTCTGAAAGCAATTAAGGAGATTCTTTCTTATATTATTTGATGATATTCTGATCTATAGTAAGACATGGGAAGAACATCTCAAACACATTGATGAGGTATTGACCATCCTTGAGCAAGAATCATTATATGCAAAAGCGTCAAAATGTGAGTTTGGAATGGAGGAAATATTGTACCTCGAACATAAAATAAGTGCTCAAGGGGTCCAAGTGGATGAAGAAAAAATAAAAGCTATTAAAGAGTGGCCAAAACCAAGAACATTAACTCATCTCAGGGGATTCTTAGGTTTGTGCAGCTACTATAGAAGGTTTGTCAAAAAAATTTCTAAAATTGCAGCACCACTCTCCAATTTGACAAAAAAAGGATTCTTCCTCTGGGATGAGAAAGCATAATAGGCATTTGAAAGTTTGAAAGAAGCCATGAACACTTGCCCAGTCCTTGTCATTCCTAACTTCTCACTCCCTTTTGAGCTTGAATGTGATGCATCCAATGAAGGTATTGGAGCCGTACTTATGCAAGACAAACATCCTATTACTTTTGAAAGTTGCAAGTTATCCCCTATTGAAAAACTATATTCCGCATATGCTAAAGAAATGTTGGCTATCATACACGCCCTAGCAAAGTTCAGGCAATATTTGGTTTATGGGAAGTTTGTGGTAAAAACTGATCATAATAGCCTCCAATTCTTCTTAAAGCAGAGGGATTTGAATGATAGACAATAGAAATGGGTGAGTAAATTACAAGCCTACAACTTTGACATTGCCTATATCAAAGGAAAGAATAATGTAGTTGCAGACGTATTCTCAAGAAGGTCATTATTATACTCCATGACAAGCATCTCACCAGATTGGAGGAGCATAATTATAGCTGAGTATGTCAAGGACCCACTCACCAATAACATACTGGAAGGAAATATACCCCATGAGGAATTCAAAATAAGGGATGAACTTATCTTCTACAAAGATAGGGTATATATTGCAGCCGGTTCCAAATTTAGAGAAAAAATCATAAAAGAATTTCATGATAATCCCTTGGTGGGACATCAAGGATACTTTAAGACATACAAACAGATTAGATAAAAATTTGCATGGAAAGGACTAAAAAGTGATGTACTTAAGCATATACAAGAATGTGATACCTATCAAAGGAATAAGATTGAGCATACTCATCCTGTTGGGTTACTACAACCACTACCTATTCCCAAACAAAAGTGGAGTAGTATCTCCATGGACTTCATAACGGGCCTTCCTAAAGTACAAGGAAGAGATTGTATTTTTGTGGTAGTAGACAGACTCATGAAGTATGCCCACTTCATGGCCATAACCTTTGAGTATAAAGCACCTCAAGTGGCCGAAATCTTTTTTAAGGAGGTCTTCTGATTACATGGATTACCACAATATATAGTCAGTGACAGAGATAGCCATTTTATGAGCTTGTTTTGGCAAGAATTATTCAGACTGTCTAGAACCAAGTTAATGCCCAGTACTAGTTATCATCCTCAAACAGATGGACAAACGGAGATCATGAATAAATGGGTTGAGGGTTACCTATGAAATTATGCCACTAGACATCAAAAAGCATGGTTCAAATGGCTATACCTTGGAGAGTATTGTTATAATACAACACACGACATATCAATTGGTATGAGCCCCTTCAAAGCTCTATATGGATATGAAGCCACCTCATTTGGAAACGTAATTCTCTAAGATAGCCAAGTTCCTAAAGCCAAAGATTTTGTTCAGCAACATGAGGATATTATGAGAGTTCTCAAAGATAACTTACACCATGCTTAGAATCAACAAAAAATGTATGGTGACCAGAAATGTATAGAAAGGACATTTGAGATCGAAGACATGGTGTTCTTAAGATTGCAACCTTACAAGCAATCTTCCATCAAAATGAGTGGTGTCGAGAAGCTCAAACCCCAATTCTGTGGACCTTATAACATACTAAAGAGAGTTGGGAAGGTGGCATATGAACTAGACTTACCCATGAATAGCAAGATTCACAATGTATTCCATGTTTCCTGACTTAGGAAAGTGTTTGGTCAAAAGATCACTCCATGTGAAGAACTCCCTCCTCTCGAGGATGAAGGACAACTAATCGTGGAACCAGAAAAAATATTGAGCAAAAGAGAAAGAAAGTTACGAAGTAGATCTATCAAAGAATATCTCATCAAGTGGAAGGGATTACCTGTAGATGATGCTACTTGGGAGAAAGAAAATATCCTTGATCACCCAAATCTTGAATTGCTTGAGGTCAAACAATCTTGAGTAGGGGGACTGTCATATTCCTCTACAAATACACTATACAAATATAATTCACATATCATAATATGTACCCTTTGTAATGATTTATATTATAAGGATAATTGTTATACTTTTTATCAATTAAACAAATATATATGTGAATGCATGATATAATAATTATAAACTATATTATCATAATGTATAAAATATATAACATAATTAAAGTAATTATAAATACATGCGATAATATATATTGCAATATACAAATATATTAAGGAATTACCTTAATACATATATGAGTAATAATAAATATAATGTCATAAATAAGAGAGGATTGGGCCTCTTAAGGAAGAGACACCGATCTCTAAACAAGCAATATTAAACCAATTAGCAATCGCTGCCACTTTAAGGACATATCCGTTGGTTTAGAGGCCGCGATTCCTTTCTTAAATAGGGTCGATCCCCTCCAACAAAGGGCGGCAATCAGCAACAAAGGAAGAAAAATAGAAACAAAGGAGATAAAAATCAGAAAACAACAGATGATCAACAACCAATGAGCAGACCCGATCGGGAATATCAACAGCAACAAATCCAAGGTGAGCAGAAGGAATAAAGAATAAAGGAGCAGCGACGAAGAAGGAAATACAAGGTAATAGAAAAGGAATTAAATAGTGATTCTGGGTGTCAAGTGCTGGAAATAACACAGCTATTAGCTAAGAGAATCTTTGGCATAACTTATATGAAATAAATAACATTGGCCTATGATAGACACTAATAGATATTTATTAATATGTAAAATAGATTTAAGTTGTAAATAGAAATATGTAGGCATTAGTCAAATATTTGGTAAGAAAGGTAAATGAAGTTTATATGTTAGAATAGTGGGAATCCACTATGTATTCATATAGTGACATGGAACCATGCTATGGTGAAATATGAGCATTAATAGGAATGGAAAATACATTCTATATAAATGTTGTCATACCAAGAGACACATGATTAAATTATAAATGAACTTACATTCTAATCAACAAAATTATACCGACCCAATCTAAGCCTATGAAGTCTATTTATCTCCTTAGTTTGAATTCTTATGGAATAATGGATATGGCGGGGAATGGCGGAGTAATTCCTACATGGGATTGGCAACTTGGTGTCTTACATATCATGGATTGGATATGGTAAGGAGGGGTGGGTGTAATTCCTTCCATGTATTGGTATCTTAGCGCCACATCATGTTAGCTCAGCTTTTCGAAAGGATAACTAAGGAGATTATAGATCTCATTCTATACTCAATTCATATACTTGATTCTCTATCACTCCAACTAAATAGAGTTAGCATAAGGAAGGGCAATGTAATTCTGGCACGTGGATTGGTATCTAAGCGCCCTATGAAGTGTCATAGGGAGGGGCAGTATAATTCCTTCCATGCAAGGGTATCCAAGTGCCTTATGACTAATCTTGTGGTGGAGGTTAAGGAAAAAGTAATATGAACTCTAGAATATGAATCATGATCACCCTACATCACCTATAAGGTAGGAAGCCAAATGTTAATTTATGATAAGAATAATCCACATCAAGAAATAGATGATGTTTTTATTTATCATCAACTCTATCTAACCTTATCTCTAACATTTTAATGATCTTTAATACTACTTTAAGAACTCAATTTGATTGCAGGTTTAAGTTGAAGTGTCCTCTCTTTTAGGGGACATCACAAATTGATTTTTATTTAATTTTGGGATAATGATCCAATCAAATAAATTGGAATATTTATTTAATTGATAGAAGAATAAGAATTAAAATAAATATTAAAATATTTATTTAATTCGACACGAGCCATTTTTAGGTGTGTACAATAACTATTACACAATATAATATATTAATATTTAATACTTACACACACACACACACCTATATATATATATATATATAATTTTACTATAATATAACATAAATATAAATACATTATAATGATAATTCCATGTATCTGTATAATCAATAATTTAATATAAATATTATTATTAACATATTATAATAACCCTCCCCATGGGATCAGCTCTATTTGCTATGCCAAAGAAATCCAAACCAAGAACCCTAGTTCACTAGTTATTCTCCTCCATTGGGGACTCATTCTCTGGCCCTACCACTTTCATTTAGCTTTGTGTCCTCCCAAACAAATTAAGGTTAGCGTTCTCGAACAATCCCTTCTAGTTTTGGCCACTGTTGACCCCGATTCTAAGGGCAAGGGCAAAAAATCTGTTGAGGTCCCCAAAAACATGACCCCCTCCCCCAATGGCCCTGATGAGGAGCCCAAAATCAAAGAAGTCCATGATTCTCCACTAATTGGTACCCCTATCCCTAAGTCGGGCTCAAAGTCAAAAAGTAAAACCACGCCCAAAAAGTTTAGCAAAAAGAATAAATCCTTGACCCAAGATGTGAAGAAGGATGTTGTTGTTGTGGGGAAAAGGGAGTTGGATATGGAGGAGAAGGAAATTCATCTACACAAAAAGGCTAAAATTGGGAAGACAGAAGTCTAGAAGGAAGTGGTTGCTTTGAAGTTTATTGATCTGGAGACTATTGCTAAACAAGGGAAAGGTGGGGATTTAGATGCTACTAGTAACCCTGTGTAAGGTGATGGAAGATTGAGCCAGATAGCTGGCATCCCTTCTGCCATTCCATAGGGTGTGGAACTGTCGGGGGATTCTAAATTTGTTGAAGATATACTGGGTGAAGAGGAGGATGAGACTCCTACCAATTCTTATCATTAGGAAGAGGGGACCAGCCACTTCCCCGAGTTAAATTTACCATACTCTGATGATGAGGAGGAAGTCCAGGAACAGAAAGGTGATGAAGGGGGTTGCTCTCTATATACCAAAATGGTCAAAGATGTTGTTGAGCTCAAAGCCAAGATGGAGAAGCTTCAAAAGAAGAGGCGAGTTATGTCAGAATTCATTGCAAAAACTTTACACTGCGCAGCCTCTGTGTTCTCTATTGTCAAAGATGTTAATGATAAGGTTAAGGGAATTGGAGCTGATAGTCTAGGGGATTACAAGGACATGCTCAAGTTCTTGTCTAAGTATGAGATTAATGAGAATCCCTAGTTGGTTTCTGGGTCTTTTGTTATTTTTTATTATAGATTGTTCAAGTTTTTGTTGTTGTTTATCAACTATTTATGAACCTCCTGGCTTTTGTGAGGCCTTGCTTTGCCCTTGGGGTCATTTTGTATAGGGATATGGACCCTCTTTTCTAGCTGACTTAATTAAAAATATTTTTTTAATTATATTATTCTATTGATATTTAAAATAAGAATTTTATAATTAGTATATGCAATGAATAAAAATTAAATATTAATATGAATATTACACAATATAATTTATTAATCTTTCATTTTACTATAATACAATACAAATATAAATACTTTATATTAATATAACTATATTACAATTTTTGTTATAATATTTGCAGACTTAAAGAAAAACATATTATTTGTTTAACATTAAAATAAATATTATTTGTTTAATAACCGAATTCCTAGCAATAATTTAGTCACTCAAAATTTAACTAAACAAGTTAATCTATTAGTTCCATACTTCCCTCCTAACTGTATTTTTCGCTCTATTTTAGTGTGTTTTTTTACTCAAAATAGTATTTCTACAAAATCCATCCTTAAGAGCTAAAATTTTGAGCCAATCACAACACAGATAAATGATTTTCTGAATGATTTTGGTTAAAATTTTCTCATGTATACTTAGGAAAACATAAAATTTGTTCAACATGAAAAATAATACTCTATTTTGATTGGTTTACTCTAGATAGATTAATCACTAGATAAGAAAACTCATTGCAATAGTACTGCCAAAGGTAGGTACTAATAAGATAGAATACCTTTAGTCCATTGGCTTTGTTATTAGGAGAATGGCTCCTGGAAATTTGTCTTGACTAATAGCTTTCTTATGTTCGAAAGTAAGACATGTTCATTTAGAAGACAACTTGCACCAACTGTCCTATGCCTTTGACGTGTTGCACACTAAAAATTTGTACACATCATTCGCTTATGGTAGCCTCTTCTCACTAGAAATATCTTTTTACATATTTGTAGGTCCTCTCTTTTAAAGGTAGGAGTTAAGACACATGCTTAGAGTTCTGAGAAGTAACTTCATGGAAAAGGGAGAGACCACTGCTGCTGCTCCAAGTTTTATAGATCTTAGTTGCATTAAATCTTTCTACAGTATTTTGTATTCCTCTATCAATGATTCATAGAACATTTTTAAGAACTCACAATCCACTTCTCTTTGCTTAAGCTTTCTCCTACAAAACTCAAGCTATAAAATCAATTTCAAGCATTTGGATTGACAAATTTAATGTTGAATTTTATCCTATTTTTAAAAATATAATTCCCATAAATGATACATATAATGCTTAACATCATCTTCTTGTCCTAATCATTAAGATGTGGTCTTATCTTATTCACCGTCATCATCCTTATAATTTTTACCACTACTTTATCTATTATTCACTGTCTTCTCTGGCTCACCATCTTATCCTTATCTCTTAGCACCGTTATTCAGTCTTATCCTCATTCATAGTCTTCTTCTTATCCTTATCTATATGTTCATTTTGCACCACCAATCACTTATGCACTCTATAAATAAACTTATTTATACCAATTTTGTGTGTATGTGTGAATTTCAATAGGAATAGTTTTGCAGCAACAATCTAGTTTTATTATGATATGTATTTTATATTCTCTTCTATTATGCTCTATTCGTGTACTATTATAATTTCTCTCTAAAATCCAATAATTGGTATCAAAGAAAGTTGCTTGGTTTGTTTAGGAGTGTGGTTTGTCTAGCAAGGAAGAGAGAAATATATAGCAATGTTAAGAACATAATTTTATAGTTGAAAAGTAGAATTTGTGAAAAGAGTAGAATACTCTATTTTAAAGTATTGTATTGTCTGAAGGTCAACAAATTTAGGTATTGAGAAGAGAGATAAATATATTATATTCTCTTATTCTTTAATTTCAAGATATGACTACTACTCGAAATGGTTTAAATTTGTCATAGTCCCAGATACCTTTTTTAAAGGGGAATGTAAGAGTTACACAAAGAACTCAAGAAGTCCAAAATCATCTAGAAAATCAAAAACAACCTTCTACAATAGAGAGTAGCAAAATAAGAATGTTATATTGCTAGAGAAAAATAATGCATACAAAAGTGTTCAATATGCTCTATCATTCTAATGAAGACATAAGAGGCCTTGCTTATAAAGGCGGGGATGAAATCCTAAAACACATAAGAATATGAAAAATGTCTTATTCTTATGACTTGAGACAAAACAAGTGAATGCCCTAGGTAAACTTAAAAAATAGTGTGAATAGGTCCTAAAAGGGAACTAGTTAGGGAATAAACAATTTTCACACCAACACCCCCTTAAGTGCAACTTAGGGAGGAACAAACAAATGCAAAGATGGGTCTCAACAACTAGGCTTGATGAGGTATCCATGTACAAAAGAGTCTCTCACAAATGGATAAAAGGAGAAAACTATGTGGGAAAAAACTTCTCCCCAAAAGAGAGAACAAACCTCCCTACAATAGAGAGAAAGACAGGACTAAGAAGCCTCCACAAAAGATGACCCAAAAAGATTAGGAACATGAATATGAACATGAAGAACTCCACTGAAGCATGAAGAAGCTGCAAATACTTGTCGAAGAACAATTGCTATACTGTTGAAACTGAAGAACCTCCACTGAATTCAGGGTGAAGATCAGGAACAAAGAGGCACAAATATGCATGAGTGACCCCAACGACACTACTTGAACAATGTACAAATGGAAAATAAGGCAACAATATCACAGTCAAAGATACAAATGACACACCAAAAGACACCAATAGTCTCAAGAACATTGATCACTCTGAAGAAGAAAGAAGATTGCCTCCAAAGTGAAACCAAGGAAACATTAGCACAAGTACTACCAAAATAATACCCCACATAATGCTAACAAGGGAGAGGTATGGTAGATCCACTGAAACGATGTGTCACAAAATAGTGCATGAACAAGAGGAAGCAACATCAGAAGATGCACAAAGAAGTATCTGCAGCTAGTAAAAGGTTTGCAAAAAAAGGCACACTCACATTAAGGTAGACAATGTTGTGATTGCAAAGACAAGGCATACACAACAAACCCTCCATGACACTTTATAAAGTAGTGCAAATACAAAAAAGGTACAATATGATGTGCAAGATCCTCAAACTACAATTACACTATGTGGCACTTTATTTCAATGCATTTACAAATCAGATAGTGCTTACAATAGAAGCTTACAATGTCTAAAAACACCACATGCTAAAAAAACAATTCTCTAATAGAAAGAGAATAATGCAAGAGCATCCCAGGTTGAAGAGAAATCTTGCATCAACCAAAAATATTTGTTTTCTTTTCTTTTCTTGCATTTTAGTTGCAGTTTAGTCATTTGCAGTTTCAACATTTTCTACCACATTCTACCACATCTTCATTTCAGAGCCCGTAGAGCAGGATTTAGTTTTTATGCCATGTTAGCTACATCATATTCAGATTTCATGAAATTTGGATTTGTCTATAGAAAGATATCGCTATCAGAAGATCATCAACATTCATCAGTCAGCATGAGTAAACAAGGTTTGCGGAGCACTTCTATGACTTGCGGAGCCAAACGGAACATCACACAAGGTAATGTGGGACCAATTAGACCTTCATTAAGAACCACGTCAAGTTTCATTCATTTGTAGAGCATTACCAAGAGTTGTAAGTTGACCTACATGTTTTCTACACGTTTCATCATTAATTGGAGGATGAGATCTCTCGAGGCTGACACAGAGGATTCTTTGAGCTCAAAGATGATATATAAGCATTCTTTAGATGCACTAGGAAGGTAGTTAGTAGATAAGTGATTCATATCCGATCATAGAATAGATAGATAGTTCTTTTCCAGAGGTGCCTCAATGCCATAGCTTTCATGTATGTTGTGACTCAGAAAGTAGGCATGTGAGACCATGATTGTAGCCGCATGTTGTCAGCATTTAAGCATTGTGATTGTTTGATATATTGATCATATGAATCTTCCATTGCATTTTGTTATTGTTGAAAGGAAGCTAGGTGTGCGAAAATTGCTTCCTACACTAATCTAAAGAGGAGAGAAGAGTGCAAATTTGTTTTTATCCTTACAATTACAGAATGTTAACAACAACAATGGAGATATTGCAGCAATACACATACACATAGAAATGAGACAGAAGAGAGAGACACAAGATATGTTAGATTTAAGATACACAACTGAGAGGGGGGGTGAATCAGTTGATACCAAACTTCTATTTTTATATACTTTAAAACTTCTTCTATTTCAATAGCATATCAGAGATTCAAACATGAGGCATAATGCATGAATTTAGGACCAAAAATAAATTCAACACATACAACACAAGATTTTTACGTGGAAAACCCAGTTAAGGGAAAAACCACGGGGTGACTAACCCAAGATTGTATTCTCTGTTAAAAAAATAAGAAGAATGAAATGGCACTTGCCAATTAGGGCTCACTACCCGAGCACACTGCTCATAAGAGGCCCACTACCTATAGGAGACACACTGTCTACAGAATAATATAAATGTTACATACTTGAACTGGAGATCAGCATCTTCACTATGCTTGAGTTAGTTCCATTTAAGCTCAACACCTCTGCTCTGCTTTTCTTTCTTCTACCTTACCACCTTCTCATCGCTACAAGGATACTTTTGAATGACTTCATAATTCTTATTTATACAAGACATCAACTTTGGAATGATCATCAAAGTCGGCATATCATACACTTATCTTATTACAGAGCAAATAGAAAAATACAACTTGACTTATTACAAAAGCTTAATGTGCACTACTACACTGTCGGCTACCCATAGGAGGGACTTCAATCTTCCTTGTGGAACATGCTAGGCTTCACAAAACAACGTCAAGATCATCCACAATATGTGCAAGTCATCCGGTTGGCCAAGATTAGGAAGAACACCATCACTGGAAGGTAAATCTTTAATTATGAGCTCTATCTTCAATGCGGACCCCCAACACAAAATAGACACAATCTAGAGACATCCACAAGCTTGCTTGAATCACCAAGAACATCCGTACCACTTATGCTTACTGAAATCATTCGCATCTTCATCTGGAACCTCAAGAACACAGTCAGTCATTACTCTCACATAAGAAGGATTGCTTGTGGACCTCCAAACCATGAACCAATTGAGTTGTCTATTCACATTGGCTTCCCAAACATGTCACCAAATCTGTAGAATAAGATATTGCATTTCCAGATCTCACCAAACCTATTTGTGTCACTCTGTCACCTCTAAACAGTTGCCAGAACTAGTTTTATTCACATGGCCATAACTCCTCCAAATTTTCATGTGGATCTCTTAAATCTTGACTACATCATCTTCAGACACATAGCTACAAACCCTTTGATGCGCATTCTCTGATCTTCATCTATCTGGGATATTCACTTCATAGAGCTTCACTGTTTATACTAATTTTCTCTGTTTTTGATAGGACCAATTTTCTCAATATCCTCAACATACAACTCATCCAATCCTTGACGTTAATGCAATAGGAGTATGTTGACATCAATGACATCACTAGTTAGGCCCATACTTGCAACAATCTCCCCCTTTGTCATTGATGGCAACATATAATGTGAAAAACTATTTTAACCATCAAGACAAGAACTTCTCCTTACTGACTGACATAGCTCCCCTATCAGCATCAACCATTCACATGTCTTCTCTTCCTTTACTGCTCCCCCTTTGATCATCAACCACTTTTGATTTTGACATGTCTTCTCTCCCCCTTTGACGTCAATGGTAAAGGGCACATACTTGCAACCACTTCTCACTCTTCAGAGTTAAACTAACTGCTCCCCCTAAGTAGCAGCCTCCTAACATCAATCTAAATTACAAGATATGACTATGAGATCCAATGGATTGATGCACATTAGTGCACCTTAATTCAAAAACGGAGGGGTAATAACCCCTAACTTCTCCCTGAGATACTCAAAAGAGTCCTTAGGTAGAGGTTTAGTAAAAATGTCTACAATCTGATCCTTTGAGGGCACAAACTCCAATCTGACTTCATTCTTGTTCACCTGCTCTCTCAAAAAGTGAAACTTGATGGATATATGTTTTGTCTTTGAAGGCAACACTAGATATTTGATATATTTATTGCACTTGAGTTATCACAAAAGATTGTGATAGGTTCCTCATAGTCTACTCTGATATCCCTTAGCATTTGTTTCATCCAAAATACTTGAGTACAACTGCCTGCTACTACAATATATTCTACTTCTACAGTGGACAAAGATATTGCCTCTTGTTTCTTTCTCAGCCAAGAAACCAATCTTTTTCCCAAAAAGAATGCACCACCACTGGTACTCTTTCGGTCATCCACATCTCCTACCCAATTAGCATCTGTGTATGCATGAAAAGAGAAGTCATGATCCTTAGGATACCATAATCCATACTCAACTGTTCCCTTCAGATATCTGAGAATTCTCTTGATTGCCATGACATTAGACTCTCTAGGATCATCTTGGAATATGGCAACAAGACCAACAACATTCATAATATCAGGTCTAGTTTGAGTAAGATAGAGCAGTCCTCCAATCATTGACCTATACTTTTTCTGATCATCCTTAGGGGATTCATCATCTTTACTCATCTTACATCTAGTTGCCATGGGAGTATTCATTGCCTTTGAGTCTTCCATCCCAAATTTCTTCAACTCTTTCACATACTTGGTCTGTGATATGAAGATTCCTTTCTTTGTTTGAGTGATTTGCAAACCCAAGAAGAAATTCATTTCCCCAAACATGGACATCTCAAATTCACTTTGTATTTGATTTGCAAAGGTCTTGCACATACTATCTTTCCCTCCAAAAATGATGTCATCAACAAATACTTCAACAATCAAGATACTTTCATGATCAATCTTAAAATATAGATTACTATCAGCAGTGCCTTTGTTGAAACCAATCTTCAAAAGATGTTTGTCCAATCTTTCATACCAGGCTCTTGGAGCTTGTTTAAGTCCATACAATGCTTTCTTCAACTTGTAGACCATATCACCATGATCAGACAATTCAAATCCATCCGGTTGTTCAATGTATACCTCTTCTTCCAAATCACCATTTAGGAAGGAAGACTTGACATCCATCTGATATACTTTGAAATCCTTGAAGGAAGCAAAGGCAAGAAATAATCTGACTGCTTTAATTCTAGCCACTGGAGTAAAAGTCTCTTCAAAGTCAATTCCTTCTACTTGAGAATAACACTTATAGACCAATCTGGCTTTGTTTCTTACTACTTCACCTTCTTCATTTAGTTTATTTTGGAAGACCCACTTAGTCCCAATCACATTTTTGTCCTTAGGTCTGGGAACAAGATCCCAAGTGTTATTCTTTTCAATCTAAATCAATTCTTCCTCCATTACTTTATCCCAACTCCCATCATTGCAAGCTTCACTTATTGTTTTTGGTTCAATTTTTGAAATCAGACAGTACTTCATTGAATCTTGAGCAATATTTCTTCTTGTTTGAACACCTTTGTTTTTGTCTCCTATAATCTGATCTTTAGAATGATTCAATCTTACATACTTGGGAGTTTGGGAATTTCTTGCACTTTTAATTCTTGGACAGGTTCATCCAAACCTGTTTCTTCTTCCTGTATTTCAAGATTCTCTGAATCAGTCTGAATCTAAACTGCAGTTGGGGCTTGTTCTTCTTGGACCAAGACATCATTCTAATCATCTTCTTCATACTCATAAAACCTTGAGGGATTTTCCATGCCTTCATCAATCTTCACATTTGTACTTTCCACAATCTTTCTCAATCTCTTGTTATAACACCGGTATGCTTTGCTTTGAGTGGAATATCCAAAGAATATTTCTTCATCACTTCTAGCATCAAACTTCCCAAGGTCTTCATCTCTTTTGATGTAGCATTTACTACCAAAGACTCTGAAATACTTTACAGTAGGAGTGATACCAAACCAAAGTTCATAAGGAGTCTTACCAGTATTGCTTCTGATTTATACTCGATTGAGAGTGTAGACAGCAGTGCACATAGCTTCTCTCTAATAGATCTGAGGAACATTTACTTCCATCATCATGGTCCTAGAAGCTTTATGGATGGTCCTGTTCTTTCTCTCCACTACTCCATTCTGCTATGGAGTCCTCAGAGCATTAATTGTCTCTTTATCCCATACTTCTCACAAAATGTTATGAACTCTCTGGATGTGAATTCTTCACCTCTATCAAACCTGAGACATTTTATGTTTATACCAGTTTCATTTTCTACCATAGCTTTGAATATTTTGAATTTCTCAAGTACTTCAAATTTCTCTTTTAAGAAGGTCACCCACATGATCTGGGAGTGGTCATCAATTAGTAACATAAAATACCTATCTCCTTGCAGGCTCCTGTCTCTTACCGGACCACAGAGATTAGTGTGCACCAAGTCTAACAATTCAGTTGAAGATTTTTCCTTAATTTTGAATGTGACTCTACTCTGCTTACCTAACTGACATTCTCTGCACAAACTATTAGCAGGTTTCATCAGTCTTGGAAGATCTCTTATAGCCTGAGTGTTGCTTATCTTAATGATATTATCAAAATTCACATGGCACATTCTCCTATGCCACAACCAACTTTGCTCAATTTGAACAAATAAGCAACTTTTGCCAGTACCAACTAATTGGAAGACGTTACCTTTTGTTTGTATACCGGATGTAATCTTAGTTCCAGAGCTTTCAAAGATCTTGCATTTTCCATTTTTGAAACGGAGATCATAGCCTTTGTCACCAACTGTCCAACACTGAGAAGATTATGCTTTAGTCCTTCAACATACAGAACATCACTGGTTTTGTTCTTTCCATCAAAAGATATGCTTCCTCTGCCTCTAATTCTACCAACAGAATTATCTCCAAACATTACAACTCCACCTTCATATATTTCCAAGCTTAGAAACTTACTCTTGTCACCAATCATATGGTGAGAGCATCCACTGCCAATAACCCATTCATCTTTTTCTTCAACCTGGGCAGCTAAAGCACTTTCTATCATCTTATGATTGGCAGGTTCAATAGGCATTGGATCTTCTTCTTTGATGGCAATCAACACCCAGTCACTTTCGGATTTGTTTCCTATCACAAATTCATCAACTGTTACAACTTCATCATCATCTTCTTGAACATAGTAACACTTTTTCTAAAACCTTGATCTATTAGGGTTTAGCCTTGAAAACCTTTCTGGACATCTTGAGGCAAAATGACCAATCTTATTGCAGGCAAAGCATTTAAAAGGTAATTTTCCTTCATACTTACCTGATCCTCTTGGCAATCTCTTTACAATGAGGGCCTCAAGTTGTTTAGCTTCTAATTCATCCTCTTCGAGATCTTTTCTTGCTTTCTCATACCAATTTGATTTTCTTGAGGAACTTTCTCCTGGATCATATCTTTGTTTTCCTTTTGTAGAGGTACTAGCTTTGAATGCAGATTTAGTTTTGGGAAGTGCATCACCAAACTCAGCTAACTTGAATGCAGATATCTTACCAACTAATTGATCCCTTGTGATAGTTGTCAAGGATCTAATTTCCTCAATGGTAGCAACTTTGTGTTTATATGTAGGGGGTAAAGATCTAAGAACTTTAGCAACAATTTCATCTTCATCCAGTACTCCACTAGCACATCTGATGCCACAAACAAGCTCATTTACTTTTGTCATATAAGAAGTGATATTCTCATCTTCACTCATCTTTAGGTTTTCAAACTTTCCTTTCAGACTTTGCAGCTTGGCACACTTAACATATTTGTCTCCTTCATATAGATTTTCAAGTTTTGTCCAAATTTCATAAGCAGTCTTCAATCCCATAACATTTATCAGCTTTGAATCAGACAAGGCACTTAGTAGGGATTCTTTAGCTTGAAGATTATTTTCTGCATCTTTGACTTCATTTATAGTTGTTGGTACATTCCTTGGTTGAACATATTTAGTTGAGGTTATGTTCCAATACTGATATCCCATGCATTGTATATGACATTCCATGCGGCTTTTCCAGGCAGTAAAGTTTGATCCATCAAACCTTGGATTGCCCTTCTTGTAGGTCGACATTCTGTATCTCCTCAAGCAGTTAAGCTTCTTCTAGAGGAACTTGGCTCTGATACCAATTGTTGGATTTAAGACAGACAACTGAGAGGGGGGCTGAACCAGTTGATACCAAAATTCTATTTTTATATACTTTAAAACTTCTTCTATTTCAATAGCATATCAGAGATTCAAACATGAGGTATAATGTATGAATTAAGACCAAAAACAAATTCAACACATACAACACAATATTTTTACATGGAAAACCCGGTTAAGGGAAAAACCACGGGGTGACTAACCCAAGATTGTATTCTCTATTAAAAGAATAAGAAGAATGAAATGGCACTTGCCAATTAGGGCTCACTGCCCGAGCACACTGCTCACAAGAGGCCCGCTACCTACAGGAGACACACTGTCTATAGAATAATATAAATGTTACATACTTGAATTGGATATCAACATCTTCACTATGCTTGAGTCAGTTCCATTTAAGCTCAACACCTCTGCTCTGCTTTTCTTTCTTCTACCTTACCACCTTCTCATCGCTACAAGGATACTTTTGAATGACTTCGTAATTCTTATTTATACAAGACATCGACTTTGGAATGATCATCAAAGTCGGCATATCATACACTTATCTTATTACAGAGCAAATACAAAAATACAACTTGACTTATTATAAAAGCTTTATGTGCACTACTACACTGTTGGCTACCCATAGCAGGGACTTCAATCTTCCTTGTGGAACACACCAGGCTTCACAAAACAACATCAAGATCATCTGCAATATGTGCAAGTCATCTAATCAGCCAAGATTAGGAAGAACGCCATCACTAGAAGGTAAATCTTCAATTACAAGCTCTATCTTCAATGTGGACCCCCAACACGAACTGGACACAATCTAGAGATACCCATAAGCTTGCTTGAAACAACAAGAACATCTGTACCACTTCTGCTTACTGAAATCATTCGCATCTTCATCTGAAACCTCAAGAACACAGTCAATCATTACTGTCACATAAGAAGGATTGCTTGTGGAGCTCCAAACCATGAACCAATTGAGTTGTCTATTCACATTGTCTTTCCAAACATGCGACCAGATCCGCAGAATAAGATATTATATTTCTGGATCTCACCGAACCTATTTGTGTCACTCCATTACCTTTGAACAGTTGCCAGAACCAGTTTTATTCACATCGCCATAACTCCTCCAAATTTTCATGCAGATCTCTTAAATCTTGATTGCATCATCTTCAGACACATAGCTACAAACCCTTTGATGTGCATTCTCTAATCTTCATCTATCTGGGATATTCACTTCATAGAGCTTCATTGTTTATATTAGTTTTCTTTATTTCTGATAGGACTAATTTTCTCAATATCCTTAGCACACAAATCATCCAATCCTTGACATTAATGCAACATGAGTATGATGACATCAATGACAACACCAGTTAGGCCCATACTTGCAACAAGATATACGTGGGGAAAACCCTTATCGGGTGAAAAACCCCACACTCCAAAACCTACACAATGTATTATCAAAACTGAAATGGTTTACAATACACCTGCAATGCAAGCTCTCAAGAGTCTTTGACACTCATATATGGAGGCAAATCGACAACATAATAGTACATGTCAATCACATAGTACATCTCCTCTCCAAAGCACCTGCTTATATAGAAAATACAAGGCAAAAATGGCTCTATCTTGAGATGGGCGTCCAACATGGCCTCATGGCCCAAAACCCACGCCTATGGACACTTGTCTAACATTGTAGCATGTTCATGACACTTGTCAAGTCACCTCATCCCAAAGAGGTCACCTATTCCCAAGTTGGACAATGATAGATGCTCTTACAACTCTTACAACCATCATAGAATCTATCATACTGGCATATCTTACATTTGTAAGAGAATCTGTCATAAACATGCTATAAATAGCATATTCTCTTACAACATGTCATAACCCTCCTTGGGGCACCCAAACATGCCTTCTTCCAAGATGCCTTGTGACACATGTCTTCACCTGTCATAGAACCTTCTATTTCTAACTTTTACATGTCATAGGAATCTGTCATAACCGTTTTGGTCAAGATTCACTTACACACTAGTCAAGATGCCAACACATGGCAGAAAACCTCTACCACACAAAAGGGACACCTATCTCCACATGGAGTGAGTTGCCCATCCTAGTCATCTTACAAGTGGAGTGACAACTCATCGTGCCACTTCACACTAGATGAAAAAATAGGATGTGCAACAAAATTACAACATAGGCTAAGTAAATAAATTACATTACAATAATAAATGCAAGCAATTACCAAGGTTGAGACACCTTAATTCCCAACAATTGTGTTGTTTCCATTGTGTTTACTCTAGCTGCATGGTTGGACAGTCCATTCTCTGGACCCTCCATCCATGACTACACCAAAGAGGAAATTGATGGCACCATGGTGAAGTACATAGAAAACATGCACTTTAAAAAATTGGGACCCAAAAAAGAATCTATATGCCTAAGATATGACCCATTGAAGTTCTCAAAACAAGAACTGCACAATAAGATCACTGAGAAAACTAAATTCTATAGAAAATTAAAAGTCTAAATTGAAAAATATCTCCACCAATGCGAAGAGAACAAAATTCTGCCCCATGTCAAAAAAATTGCACTAAAAAACACCTCTGTATGGCCAAGATATGGCCTCTCAAAGTTTGCCTTCAAAACTAAAAAACAGATGAGAGAGGGGTCCCTGAACTGGTGGCGGGCTAGTTAAGAGTTACATAAAGAATTCAATAAGCCCAGAATCATCTGCTAAGCCAAAAATAACCTTCCACAAGAGAGTAGCAAAATAAGAATGCTATATTAAAAGATAAAAACAATGCATACAAAAGTGCTCAATATGCTCCATCATTCTAATGAAGACATAAGAGGCCTTACTTATAAAGGCAAGGATGAAAACCTAAAACACATAAGAATATGACAATTGTCTAATTATTATGACTTGAGACAAAACAAGTGAATGCCCTAAGTAAACTTAAACAATAAAGTGTGAATAGGTCCTAAAAGTGAACTAGTTATGGAATAAACCCTTTTCATACCAACAGGGAAAACTATGACTTTTGGAGTATTACAATGAAAATGTTATTTATTTCTCAAGATTTGTGGGATTTAGTTGAAAGTGGTTACTCAAAACTTGCAAATGCACAAGTTCTTGCCACTTGGACTCAAGCACAATGAGATCAACTAAAGGAGAATAAAAAGAAAGATTCAAAAGTCCTCTTCATTATTCAACAAGAAATACATGATTTAATTTTTTGAGAATTACTACAACAACCAAATCTTAACAAGCATGGGATCTATTGCAAACTACATATTAGGGAATAGAAAAGGTAAAACCCATCAAAATTCAAATGCTTAGAAGAGATTTTGAAAATCTTTTCATGAAAAATTTTGAATCTATGCAAGATTTTTTTACTCGAGTGATGGGATTAGTAAATCAAACTAGATCTTATGGAGAGAATTTAATAGATCATAAAATTGTTGAATTTTTTTGAGATGTTTTCCTTCATGTTTTGGTTCTGTCAAGTGGTATCTATTGAAGAATCTAAGGATTTAACTCTATTATTAGTAAATGAGCTTATGGGATCTCTTCAAACCCATGACCAAAGAATGAATAGATCAACTATTTTTTTATAATCTTTTCAAAGAAAGATTAATATTTCAAAGAATAAGGGAAAAGGATTTGATGAGTCATCTTATAAGGGAATAGAAAAATTTAAAGGAAGAGGACATGCAAATAGAGAAAGTAGCAGTGGATGAGGCAGAGGCTACAACAACAATAGAAGAAGATTTTGTAGCAATAATGAAAGAGGTAATCAAAACCTATACAAATCACAAGTTTAATGTCTTTATTGCAAAAATTTTGGTCATTATGAACATGATTGTTGGTAAAAGCATAAGCAACATGCTAATTTTTCTAAGAAGAAAGAAGAAGAAATGATTTTTTTGCATATATGATATTACAAAAGAAATATCTGAAAATGAATGGCTTTTGGATAATGATTGCAGTAGTCATATGATAGCCAATAAAAAAATCTTTGTAAAGATGGATGAATTTATCAAAAGACAAGTATGATTGGGAGATGATAAAGAAGTTGAGGTTATGGGAAAAGGAACTATTGTAGTCAAGACAAAACAAGGTGTGATAAAGTATATTCATGAAGTTTGTAACATACCATCTCATACAACTTGGATTTACTCACAAAATTTACTAAGAAAGTAATTGAACATGGTTAAACATGAATGATTTTTTTTAAATCATTTGCATAGTCACAAGAAATAAATGCATATCTTTCTGAATATTTTTCATCCTTGAAATTACAATATATTTAAGATAAAATCATAGTGAAATCATTTTACTTTACATTTACAAATATTTTACATTTGACATAATGAATAAGTTTACATAAGTTTGATAATCATAAGTCAATCATAAATTCTACTACATCTAGAATCTTGGTGTATGTCTCACAAGTCTCATCGAGTCTTCTGCTATAGAGGGAGAGCATCATTTGAGTGCTTTACCTCCAACCATAGACCGGTGGTCCACTACTTACTTTCTTTCCTAGAGTGGCCCTACCCTTCACGAAGAGTATAGGCATTAGGAACCAATAGGTTGCCATCAAAGTATTAGTGATGTGTCCTATGTAACTCAATTAACCATACAACTCTAGACAATCGTCTAGCTAAGTATGATTATTCTGATAGGTCGCACAATCTAGACACGGTGAACTGACTAATGCATGTAGAAACAAATGCATCACTTTGGCCAAAGTTTCTATATAAATAGACATTTGCAATAAACGTAGTTGTGTGTTCACACACCTCTAACTCAATTTGGAAACTACCTCATCCTACAGTTTGACCTACTTGGCTAGTATCACTAGATATAATTTGTCTTGACTAAATTCAAATCCTAGTCAATCTGACTTAGAATTAACCCTTAATCTAAGATAAACATAATATATGGGTTTAGGTGACATTAACTTTTCAGAGAGTCCCACGTTTCATACTTGCAAATACTAGGGTCTATGACTTCCTGTCATTCTACTCAATAACCCAAAGATAGAACAATTATGTGTTATATATCAAGTTTTGACTCCATCAAGAAATCATTAAATTTGTCAAGATGCTTCTTGATATATGATTTCTCGACTATTCACTATTGACCAAAACATACAATAGACTAAATCAATGACCTAATCAACTTAGGAGTTTTTTAAGTCTTCTAATCAACTATAACATGAATAATAACCCTTAGTCTACTCTAGACCACTTGGGCATTGATCGAATTCACCTTTCTTATATCACGTAAAAACATAGAATATAAGGTTTTATCCTCATTCATATAAGATCTTAATAATACTATCATTAGTATAAGTACTCTTAACTAAGTTCAAAATTTTTTACCTAAATAGGCTTGAGTCTACAAAATAGTATGATATTTTCGACCTCTTGGTCTTCTTAAGTTTACTGACTTTCGATATAGAAGAGGTTGTGAACTTATGTAAAACATCCTTGAATATAATGAAAATGCTTATCATAATTGTAGAATGTATAAGTGATAATATATCAAGTTATCTCTTGGTGTTTCTAATGATATCTATATAATTTTAATAAACTCTAGAATAATATCTATTACTAAATCTTTTGACTAAAACCATTAAAAATCATTAAGAAAGGAGAATCTATCACTGACTAAGATTTCTTTAATCTATCTCATTTTGACTCCTATGTCTACATGTAAGTTCTCTAAAAGTTAAGTCTCTGCAAAATATATATATGAAACTAGTGGTTTGCTGGAGAGTTATTTATCTACACTTCTCAGCCTTACCATGGCCTTCTTGCAGAGATGTCATCCCATGCATCGACTTGGTTCATACAAGGATAGAACATTGTGTGACTGAGTCAAAAGCATAATACCATTGGCCCTCTTTGGTAGCATTACATACATAGAAGAAAAGTTAAAAAAAAGTTATTCTATGAGCCCTACGATTTCACAAGAAGAGAAAAACACCATTCAGTCGACCTTTGCTCAACTTGTTCTAACTACACTAGGCATTAAACACAGGCAGCATGGCCTGTCAACCTTTAACAAATGTAGAAGAAATTATAACAATGTCACTGATAAGAACAAGACTATACGAAGATATTGCAGGTTTAATATACAAGATTAATACAATTAACAAACAACACCAAGAAGATTACTCTGAATACACCTATGTATATATACCATTCAGCCTCATGCAATCATGATTGTAGAGATCAATATAATAAGATTACACTGAAAACACATAAGTATATTGACCATTGAACCTTATGCAAACATAAATACTTGATATAATAAGATGATTACAGTGTAAAAACATAAGTATGTAGACCATTTAGCCTTATGCAAGCATAAATACAGAGCTTGATATAACATGTATTCTGAGATATTACCCTATCTCTAAATGCTCACTCATAAATAGATTTATTACAATTATATAATGTAATAAATTACGTAACAGAGATACCCATTCCTCTATATGTCGTTGGTTTTCCAAATCCTGAGTTAGCTACTTCTAATTGTTGCTATCAAGCTATCGTATCACTTCCACTATGTTAGCTTCCCTCTGCGGATGATACAAAGCCCTCTTTCTCTCTCACAAGATTCTATAAGAGTAACAGGGATCACTCTATCACTTTCAACTGTAAATGATAACAAAACTCACTCTTCCAATGTCTTGCCTCTGTGGACTCTTACTCAAAACCAGGCTCTCTATAAAATCAAACGCAGTCCTTTACTTTCCTTTACTTGGAATCACACAAAAAATAGTCTATCTTCCACACCCTCATATCTTTAATGATATAGCCTTTTAAAGGCTTAACTCTCCCCATACTGACAAAGATCCCTTGCTGAAAACTAGCCTATACTTACTCTCTATAGAGCATGTAGACCGATAGTGGAGTACTGGTCATTAAGACCACTCCCCAAACTGATTAAAAACTCCTCCATACTCTCCAAAATAGTTATGGAGTAAAGGAGTCGAGCATCCCACTAACATAAAAGTGGTTTGCATTAAGTTTGAAATCAACATCACATTCTTTAAGAAGCTTATCAACCATAAAACAATAGTTCTAACTCATAAATCATATTAAATATATATTTAGAAATGTAAAATATGTGTATACTATGTATACTTACTAATGAGTGTCAAGTAGCACTCATCTAAACGTGCCTTTTTATTTCCTTTTTTTATCGTTATACACTACCTATCCTAGTAATATCACTATAGGAATTGTGAAGTCTTGTTTTAATTGTGGTAATAAGAGATGAAATACTGAAGATTATTGTTTTGATGAGAAGACTTATGTTGCAGTGAAATTGACAATATTGTGCAGAATTATCTCTTTTTTTGGTTTCACAAGTATCCATGGTGCAGACAGAAGATAGTTTTGAGGAACTCCAAAGGTGATCCTAATTACCTCTGGAGCCAAGAACAAAGGACACCACATGACACTCCAATGTTTTCCATCTTGTTGGAGGATCTCCAGAATGATGTAGTAGATCAAAGAAGATGGTGATCTCTAAAGTTGTGTCTTAGCAGGTTTTGGAAGCGTCTCTGGAGCTACTGGCAACAACACAGAGTCTCTCAAGCTGCACAGAGTCTCTGGTGCCATTGATTACCAGAATCTCTAGGGCATCTGAGGAGATATGGAGTCCGCTTATCCAGGCTTGAGTGTCCTAGAAGATGACTCTACTGGTCCACAAGGATATAATACACTTTTATTTGTCTTTGCATGAGATCAGAGGATTTCTTGTAATCTGCTATTTTGGGAAGTCAAGTTCCTTTTTATCAGGGCCTTGTAGCCTATTATTGTTATAAGTTAAACTTCAGATTTAGCGACACCTATAGTGTCACTTAAGTCTTTTTTAAGACTTTACATGATTATAAGTTCTTGATAGACTGTTGCATGTTTTAGTTCTAAGAATAAGAGATTGTTTATATCTCAAGTTGAACTGTTAGGTAAAGTAGTTAACTCCAGAAATATTATGTCAGACAGACTGATATATATATATGGATGTGAACAACAGAATAAAATAATAGGATTTTTTAGCAGTTGTTTATGTAATTTCATTCTAGAGCATAAACATGTATTTTTGAATACAATATACTTCAGATAGTTTGGATTAAGGAAATCAATATTATTATACTTTTATTCTGAGTTCTTTGTTTAGCCTTCAGTTCTGAAGGTGTAGAGCAAGGGCTCACTCCCACCAATAGATAGGAGGCTAGTATCTCTTCTTTATTATCTTATTGCAGTTTCCATTAAGTATAGTTTTCTTGTTTTCATAAGATAGATCAATTATTGTTAAAGTAATCTTGTTGAACTGTTAATGCATGTTTAAGCTTTTGGGTGAATTAGATGGATCCTTTCAACAAATTATTGTTTCAGTCCTTAGATCAGGTTTTCCTTTCAAGCATATAATCAGAAGCATTAGTTTGATTAATTAGGGAATTTTAATTTAGTAGATTAGTTAAGGACTATTGATTATTAGGTTCCTATTCCAAATAGCCATGGACGCAGCCCTGGATTTGACACATAAAATGTGATTAAATTCCAAGGTATAATAACCCTTGTCACTTACATTGTTTCTAACACTAAACAAGATACGACAATGGGGTCGAGGTATTTTCCCCCTATCAAAATCACTTAACAACAAAATAGATAGGTTATCATAATAGAATTCCAATCAGGAAATTTCGATAATGAAATTGTTTAACCACTAATAAATATTTTCTCTTGAATATAATCTATATTCTTATCATACAAGAACTAACAACTATTGACCATTCCTTATCAACAATCATACTATCCTATCTTAGTTTTCGAAAAAACCTACACTTAATGGATCTTGACGACAAATCAATGATTGTTGAGTCAAAACCAAACTTAGACCAATTTGGTGAAACACAACTTACCAAACTCGACGAAGGTTCACTAAACTTAGATGACAAGCAATCCATTCTATCCATACATCTATTCTCTTCTCTCTGATGATGCTCTCCCTCTTTCCTGGAGGGTGGAAAACTTATTTCCTAGTTACAACTTACAATCACTAAACTGGGATTAGTGCATCGTTAGTCCATTCACAAAACTTATGAACAATAATCATAACATCATATAATCACATGTCTAAATTCTATTCATATAAACATAATCTCATGATATTATTGATTTATTCTGACATTTTCACATAATGTCAAATCATTAAATCATGCATAATCAACTACTAATTGTGTGCACGTAAAAAGTAAAGCATAGTCAAAATTTGGGGTGTGACAATGTTTTATATGTGTCTGGATTAGCTCATAATTTGTTGAGCATATAACAATTTGTTGAAAAATGATAGATATTATGCTACTTTTGAAAATAATGAATGTTTTATCTATGATAAAAATTATAGCAATTAGATTGTAGTAAAAGTCAATATGCTACAAAACAAAATATTTCTTCTTTAGACTTGCATATGGAGAAACTAAATCCCTAAATGTCATTTTAAATGAAGAATCATGGTTATGGCACATGACTCCTTAGAAGTTAGTAGCTACAGTCTGTAGAATCTCATTATGCTTTATTGTTATATAGCTTAGAAGTTAGAGGGTTATTGTAGAATCTATAATTCTAGATTGTACAACCAATTTTTTCTGTCAATTAAATAACTATGAATGTCCAATCAATTTGATACAACCTATTTTTTAGGTTGAATGGAACACTAGCTTTAAAATTGCAATAACCTAACAACAATAATTGAAAAAAAAGAGATTAACTAGTATTAACTTTATTAATGTGCAAAAGAGAGAATATGGGATTAATTCTATGAGCTTGGATAAAAGATAAAGTATATTTATTTCCCATTATTAATATAACTCTTAAAGTTGGGAAAATTTCCAAATGTGTAGATTCAATCCAAAGAGCTTGGAGTGTAGGTACACCATCCTTTACAATATTTATGATGAGGAAATTGCCTCAAAATAGTTTTTTATCCTAAATGAAAAGCAATGCTATAAACTTAGTTATCATAAATACTTCTTCTCAAAGTTTTTCAAAAGCTAGTATATTATTTGTTTAATTTTTATGGTTTGATGATTGGTCAATATTAAAATTTGAATTTCTTAGTGATAAATTAAGAATATGTGTTTGTGTCAAATTTTCTTTAAAAACCCAAGTAATACTTAGACTCCTAGTATAGTCGCTCTCATTGATGATCAAAGATATATCTCTTCTTCTAGGTTGTAGTTAAAAAACTGAATAGCTTTAAATTTATAACATCATAGTATTGACATCCTCTACTCTCTTCTCCTTTTTAAAGGTAGTACTTACCAAATTTACTATCCACATTTTGAATATAATTTTGACTCCTCTCATGGAAGGAAGGAGCAGTTGCTAATAGTAATAACCATCCACCTTTTGATTATATCTTTGATTTCTCTTCTTATTTCAATAACACAGAATTGTCCATTGTATCTCTCTAACAATGATATACCTACAATTCAAAGAAAGTGTGTTGAATGGTTGTTGCTTGTAGTATGTGAAATTTGATTTACATCTTTTAATGCCATCAGATAATAAGATGTTATTGTTCTTATTTTCTAAAACTTTCTTTTTTATATTTGGCAAATTTCAACTTAGGCTTTTCTTTAAGTTTGATCAATTTTTGTGCGAGGCAATATGAGTCTTTGACAAAATTTCATCTTTCTCTAGAAATTGAATTAATAGAGTAACCCATGATCTTGTACAGGATGTTCTATATTTTATTTCAATTGCTATGTGACTTAAACCTTATAATATTATTGAACATATTTTTCCTAATGCTATTTTTAACTCATGATTTTAAATGATTAAAATGTAAAATTTTAGGCAACAAATAAATAAATATGTAGATTGTTTATCATTGATGTCAAAGGGTCAAGGTTGTTTGTCATTAATGTCATAAAGGATCAAGGTTGTTTGACATTGATGTCAAGGTTGATGACATCGATGTCTAAGTTCCATGATGCCATGATGTTGATAAGGTGAAACAGTGATTCAAGGTAGGTGATGGTCATGAGGTGCCTGATGTTGTGAATATGGTTTTCATGATAAGGTCTCTCAAGCATGTTGGTCATGGTGTTGATAAGGTGATATAGTGTTTGTGTCATCCATATATGTTGCTATGTGTCATACATGAGATCAGGAGCTTTCATAGGGTTTGGTGTAGCAGGATGGATACTCATGCTCTTGGTTTACTATGGTGTTCATGATATGTATTCTCAGATCTATGAGAATGTTCTTTATATTGTTCATGGTATATCATGTTGCGGTTGTTACTTGTTCATGACTTGTTTCTATTTGATGTTGATAGCTTGTTGATACTTCCAAGTATTTGTTACTTCATGTCAAAATGCAAACAAGGTGTTCAAGGGCACAATATGTTTTCATTCTTGCTTCAGGAGGAAGTTGTATGTCTTCATTAGGGTCCATGATGTCTTCATTCAAGAATAGTTCACATGGTTCACATGCATGATGCATGTTCATGTTCAAGCAAGTGAGGTTTCATTCATTCATGCTCAAAAGATCTTCAAAAGGTTATAGCTTTAAATATCATCAAAGGTTTATATGTTGTTGATTGCCTACTTCAGTATGTGACAAAGAAAGGAAGAGTTGGAGGCAGTAAGGTGATCCATCATCAGTCTTATTTATGATATTATACAAAGAGTTGTTATGCCTTCATGAGGTATAGTGGTGAGTGTCATGATGGTGCTGATGTCAAAAGCATACAGATGTTGATCCTTGTTTGTTAGTATTGTCATACTTTGTCACAGGATCAAGTTGTTGATGTTTGGTTTTAGTGAACTCTAAGTTGGTTTGATCATTTGTCTTCTTATTCATCATAAGAGTTGGTCACAGGTGCATGGTAATGATACAAGGTGATGATAAAATCTACAGTTACAATGTCTAATAGACAGGTCAAAGAGTTAATAGTATTGAAATCCTTTAATATATGTGAAGAGGACTTCATATTAGGGTTTTATTATAGTATGGTTTAAACCCTAATAAAAGTTATATAAGGCAATATATAACTTTGCCTACCCATCACTTCATTTTGTCTAATTCTTTGTTGACCTGCAATTACCGGTTACCAAGGTTTTAAGTTACAACCTTAAGGGTGTTGAAACATTGTGAAATTGCCCCCTTCATCTAAAAGGAACCGGCCACTTCTTATCTCCTTCAGTGCTTAGGTGGGAACACTAAATCAAGGGTCATTTTTTAATCATCTTCAGGCGTGAGAAAGGGCATTGAAGGTTGAAATTCAAAATAGTTTTAAAAAGCAACAAATACTTTCTTTCCCTTAATTTGACGGGAAGTTTCAAAGAAGTCCTTCTAACTTCCTTGCAACAGAATTCCAACGAGGGCCAAGGAATTTTATTTCTCAGTATGTGTGATGGATAAGGATGTGATACTTGGTTGTGTGTGAAATATAGAGATAGATATTCATGCCAACGGTCAGTTCTTATGTTGAGATCTATGTATGATGTTTTTATAAAGGGATTTAAGCTTAGAAGAATGGAATGGAGTATAAAGATTATATATATCACTGAAAGGAGAATGTTATGATAGTAGGGTTTAAATAGTCATATAGAGACAGAGCATTATGGAATGAAAAATTCAGTGAGAACAATAATGAAGTAAAAGATTCTTGTAATAAAAAAAGGTGATGATGTTGTAAAAGTATAAAAGGTACATAACAAAGTGTGAATGTCTGAGGAAATTAGTGTATGATTGAATTGATACAAATAGGGTAGAGACTTGGTTTTGATCCTGAGAACAGAGTGTTAAAATTGTTGCAGAGATATTCTTCATAAAGAAAACATCAGCTTTACAAAGATCTACATAGAGACATAAAGGACGAAGTTGAAGTGTGAAGCATATGTCAAACATACAAGAGGAAAGGGTGAGTTGAAAAAGGTGATAAGATGCTAATTATGGAAATAGAGTGTCCCTCTGATATTATTCTTCTTTATTCAAATAGTGATGCAATCAAATTATGTCAGTGAGACATCAGGGCCAGTGAGGCACTTGTTAGCCAGTGAAGCCTTTTTTGCTAGTGAGGCACCTGTTAGCCAATGAAGCTTCTTTTTGCTAGTGAGGCAATTGCATAGAAGTGCTAGTGAGGTAGTGATACAAGTCAGTGAGACTTAAAATCCAACGAGGCTCTATATTTGGTGTTTTTCATGGTTAAGCCAGTGAGGCAATTTTTTAGTGGTTTTTCTTGCCCTTGAGGGTTTTCCACTCATGAAATTTATTGTGTCATGGTCTCAATTGATGTGTGATCCATTTGTCTTTTATGCTTGAACATTCAATCTTATTTCAGTATTTGATTTCTTACTTTGATAAATCACACTATCAACATCATTAATTTTTGTTTTCAAGTTTGAAAAGAAGTGAATTGTTTTGTCTACAACACTGATTCACCCCCCCCCCTCTCAATGTTGTCTGTACTCCAACAAAATATTTTTATTTATTGGCTTCATACTTGCCAATGGAATTCATTTTTGTTTTGAAAAGTTGAGAGGAAAATGAAGTATTTGAAGATGATAACGAAAATTGTTTGATTTTCCACTCTTGTTGTTGATGTAGATGGCACTTACATGACATTATACTAACTTGCAAATTTTGACTATTAAAAAAGTAAAGGAAAAGAAATTTCCCTTAAACTTAGCCTCAGCTAATCCAATGAAATGCATACACATAAGTAGAATTAACCTAACAAAATGTTTTAGAGTTTTTGTTAAAAAATAACTATTTATAGTAATATTTCATAAATTTATAAGCATGTAATTGTTGGAATAGCCAAGGATTCTTTGCAACACTTGATATTCACTCTCACAATATGGAAATTGACAAATAGAGATAAGAAATCAATGATATTGATGAACCTAATTTGAGCATAAACATATATTAATCTCACTTATAAATTTACACAAAAATGCCTCATTATATAGGCATGGAAGAGGCAATCCACCTTGCACGTGGATTGACAAGTGCCCTGTAATGTGGGACAAACAAATAGACAAGTGTCCTATAAGGTGTCAACCTTTGGATCACTTAGAATGTGCAAACCAACAACCTTGCACGTGACAAGTGTTGGATGACCACAAAGTGTCTTTTAAGGTGAGATGGAAAGTCTTCCAACCTTAAGAGGTATGCACATGAGGTTTACCAAACAACTAGGTAACCTCTAACCTTTAAAAGATTGCACATTCAGTTAGACAAGATGTTGTCTAACCTCATCAACCTAAATACACTTAAGCTATAGTGAATAGATAAATTATTTACTCTAACACCCCCCTTAAGTGATACTTGGAGTGATTACAAAAGTGCAAGAGATACATAAATATGGGTCTCAGCGACTAGGCCATGTTAGGTACCCATGTATAAAGTTTCTCATAAAGTGGAGTAAAGGAGAAAACCCTATGCGAATGAAAATCCTCTCCAAAAAGAGAAAACAAATGCATGAAAAAGAGAACAAGTGAAGAAGGAGGAGGAGTTATATCAGTACCCCCTAGGATAACTTCTATCACATGTGTACAATATATTTCCCCAAAATAGGAGATACAAAGAGAGACTTGGAAGACCCCCATAAGATATGTTGCAGTGCACATACATGCTCAATGAAGTATGCTGAAGAGAATCTATGAACGCTGAACCAAATTTCTCCCCTAAGGAAGAAATTGAACCACATAAGTGTGTAAGTAATCTTCCTATTCCTGATAGGAACATACAGGAAGAAGTAGAAATGTCTTTGAATTATGCACATAATTCAAAGACTCAGATGAGACCCATGATGTCTTCAAAAATACTCAAGAATTTACAAGACAGTGCTATCGTGTGACGAAGACTGATGGAATAAATGAGGTATCATATAAGATTTTGTAACAGGAACCACAAGAACCATAGATGTATGCTGATAATCTAATACTGTCACTATAGAAGTTGATGTAGGCGAAGGAAGATCAATCATATCTGAAGAAGACAAAGCTGATGCAACTTCATTGAAGTTGTCATCAAAAAGAAGATGAATGTCCTTAATGTGTGCTTCCATGTCAGCAATGCAGGACTCTACAAACAAACACAAAATGTTGTGTAGATATACATCCCAATCAACAATTCTAGGAAGACAAATGTGATCCTACTGCAAGGAAGTACTCGAAGCTTGTGAAGAAGTGACACTAACATCTGATAAAGCAACAGTAGATAATGGAGGAATGATGATTTTATTTATGTCAACTAGACACTCTATATTTGAATCATGATGCAGGATGTGAGTTGTGATCATAGCAAGATCATGCGAGAAGGGAGAAACATTGGAGTCTCCATATATGTCCCAAATTTTAATCCATAATGCATGTAACATTCAATATCCATGATGGCATACAAAGCATCATCTAGTATATGTAAGCTGAGTAATCTAACAATGTGATCACAATTATTAAACCACTTATTCTTCTTAGATTGGTTACCTAGTTCAAGGACAAATCCATATAGATAGGGTGTGAGATTGTGGAACCTAAGATGTTTTAGGATGCCTTCACACCAAGACATATAATTTCCCAGTTTTAGGTGGGTTACAAAAGATTAAATTTGACATCCCATGATTATAAACAAGTTAATTCCTTTAGACAGTAGAAATCAACACATATGCAACCCTCGGATTAGGTGACCCTCCCATTTTTTGACACTTTATAACTTAGTGAGATTTACAATAAAAAATAGGTCCAATGCGTTGGAAATGTGAAAACATTAACTTTTGCAAAAAATGGTGCTTAATTTTGATCTATCGATCAAAAGTTATGACAAAAACAATTTCCTGTAAAACAGGCCTATTTTAATACACTTGCACTAGAAATTAGAAAAAATGCCTATGGAGAGATAATCCTTGCCTTCTAACTACTCACTGGAATTGACATGGAGTGAAGATTAGAATGATTTTATTTATGAGGGGGAATTGGCCTCCTGCCAACCTGGGCCTCACCTTTCGTCTTTGTCAGGCAAATATACAAGTGTTTTAAAGCCATTAATTCTTCAAATGAAAAAAAATGCCTTTTGAAGTTGCCTCCTAATTTACAATACACCCCCAAAACTATGTATTTATAGTATCTTAATAAACATAATGTAAATGCTTATTAAAAAATAAAATGTAAATGTTATTTTGATGAGCAAAAAATAGGGCAAAAAATGGGCGGATTACGACAAAAAGAGACCAAAAAATCATTTGTGTAACCAAAATTCAGCTCTATAGGTTGAATTTCTTCATCTCAGGTCAATATTAGGCAACCACAAGTCAATTTGAGACAACTATGGGTTAAAATGTTCTGTACAAAAAAATGCCTTGCCCAGCTCAAAAAATGTCTTGCACATCAAAAAAATGCCTTGATGGCAGGGTTTCGACCCACAGAGATGTAAAAATACCTTGTTGGGAGGAGATTTGACCCACGAAGAGGGAATACAAACCAACACTTGCTCTAATTCCAGCCAACCCTTCAAATGCCTGCAAATCTTCAATTTGCAAAAAAAATTGCATTTTGAAACAAAAAATTTGACAAAATTACACAGCAAAAACATTTTTTCTAAAAAAATTTCTTTTTTAATTTTTCTTGTGAGATCAGTTTCACTCCAGGACGCACTGACTTTTGCCCCACCTCCTGATCCCCTCAAAATAAAGAGCGTGTTTGCAGCATCTCACAATATGGAAATCAATAATACGAGATAAGAAATCGATGATATTGATGAACCTAATTAAGCATAAACTTATATTGATCTCACTTATAAATTTACATGAGAATGCCTCATTATATAGGCATGGAAGAGGCAATCCACCTTGCATGTGGACTGACAAGTTCCCTGTGATGTGGGACAAACAGCCTTGTGTGACAAGTGTTGTATGACTACAAAGTGTCTTTTAAGGTGAGACAAAAAGTCTTCCAACCTCAAAAGGTATGCACATGAGGTTTACCAAACAACTAGGTAACCTCTAACCTCTAAAAGGTTGCACATTCAGTTAGACAAGATGTTGTCTAACCTCATCAATCTAAGTACAATTAAGCTATAGTGAATAGATAAATTATTCACTCTAACAGTAATATTAACTCCTTACTAGCTTCTATTGTGACTTGATCGAGATGCAAAGGTTGATGTAAACACTATACGATGTAATGCCCTAGGTTTTCACCCAAAGCATTAGCCAACAAACACGGAACCAACAAATGTTTTACATGTGCAAGTGCAACATTTACATGTTGCATTGCACTCACACACACAAGGTGTTGCAACAAGCACAAAAACACCTAAAATGACATGACCATTGCACTAAGCAAGGTGGCACAAGCAAAAGACTTCACCCATCGTGTGACAACTCACCACGATGACCAAGCGAGAGGTGGAGCTCACTCCATGATGAGGATTGGATACACATCCACGACCTTGCTCCCTCGCGAACACATGGAGTAGGATGAGAGTGGAATCCACCTTAGTCCATTCCATGACTACACAAGACATCCCAAACACAAGGGTAACACTCACCCACGGGATGGTCTAATTAGGAGGTATGATTCCTTAACCAACTGGAATGGTCACTAGTTGAACTTATGTAAAGGCATGCTTCCCAAAGCAAAAGAGGGAATAATCTAAGAGTGCATAATTTACCAAAAGGGCCTAGAGTTCAACCAAAACACCTATGATGCCTAAAAACATTAATCAGCATCAAAGAGGATCCATTTAACCAAAAGCATTAAGGTGTTGAACTAAAAATGTCCACATGCCAAAAATGATAAAAGCGATACAAAAGGCTACGCATGTTCGATACCAACGTCAACACATGCTAAAATAAAAGATACAATCCTCACCGCCTATGTGGGATGAATAGGATCCAATACAAACATATCCATAAACATCAAATAACTTTGTCTAAACATGCTAACATAGCTAGATGCTAACATGTGAAATCTATCAAAACATGCCAACATCCTCACAAACTGAGGCGTGGAAAAATATGAGACAATATCCAATAATTACAATATTTGAAGGGCTTCATCCTAAACATAGATGAATCATAGCCAGCATCATAAATCAACTCATAGCATTATTTAAATCTTATTACAAGGGTCTCAAAAGGCCTACATTACAAAGGTTATAATAATCAATAATGATAATATACAAGTGCATAAACCACCCAAAACCCATCATGCTCTCCAAGGTGCAACAAGACACAAGAAACCGACAAGAAGATAAGGGAAACGTCCAACACCTAAAGATCATCATGAAGGACCAATGGAGAAATGTTGCTCGCCTCCCAACCATATTGCCATCGTAGAGCACAATAGTTATCTACACAACTTTAGGAAACCCCCAAGCTATAGAGAAGGTGATCATGGCACACCCGCTAGCATCATCTCACTCAATCGAGGGTATACATAGCAGCATATGGCATACACTCCAATCAATGTACACAACACACATGGCACAACTACCAATACAATGCATATAAACAACACATGGTACAACTACCATCCAGTTGCATTCAAGTAACATATGGCACACTTGCCAAAGCATAATAGAATGACATCACAATGTTCAAGCATAAGGGAAATAATCACACCTTCAATGCACGCCAAATGAGGCATAAATCATAGTCTATCATAGACACATACAAGCATGAATCAGGCATCACAATGCACATGCAATCACATGGTAAACATCACAAGTCGAGTCAAACTCTGATGGTGGAAGAAGGAAGAGAGACTTAGGTAGTTAGGACAAGGAGTGTCAAACGAGGGCAATACTCATCTCATGACAGAACCTGAGGGAATACCCTCATAGCAACCAGAAAATACACCAAAGATTGCTCTTTATACCCAAACCCAAGCAAGTCGAACACTTCACCAGGACATGCAGTTTGGTGTAGATGATCTCATTATTAAATTTTATTACCCAATGTGTTTAAATTCTATTCTTTATTAAAAAATTCCATTCGCTAATTCCAACAACCTCTTTGGGCCGTGGTGCACAATGGAAGCCACTCCTTTCCCTACCCCTAGACCTCTTCCTAAACACCCAAAGCTCCAATTTAGCCAATTGGGCTTAGCACAGTTTACGAGGTAACAAAATCCCAATTTGACAAAAATACAACATTTTCTAAAAAGATGCAAAACATCATTTCCCATGGGAGGCAACTCATCTCACATTAAAATTAATAAAGGAAATATTTAAAATTGAAAATTCATTTTTTATAATTGCATGAAAAACCATAAAAACCCAAATTCACCATTGTTGCAAGGTTGGCTACCTTGAGCCATTTTCTAACTCTCATCTTTCAAACTCAAATAGAAATTTGACAACTACCCATTGTAGAATATATGCACAAAATTTCAAATATGCAATAAAAACAAGGTAGGTAATCTTAGGTAAAATTTTCCATAACCATGTTTATTTTTGCATGTTTACAACCAAGAACATAAAACAACCATAAATTCATATCTAAGTTTTTCTTTCCTAATTAGGATGCCATAGCAATCCACTAAATGTGGCATGGCCATGAAGAAAGCATACAAATTTAAAACAAAGGAAATATTCAAGAATCATACCTTTCCTACAAGCAATCCAAGGAGGAGAAGAGGGTTTTGAAAGCAATCTTTGATCACATACAAGCATCAACAATTCAAATCCACTCCACTTCAACCAAGCAATCCAAGCAATTCAACCTTTCTTTCATTCATGGAGAAAATCCTTCTTTCCAACAAGAGAGGGTTTGAGAGGAGAGAGCAAATGGAGAGGAAAAAGAATGAAATAAAATAACTACTTTTTCTCTTTTAACACCCAAAAGCCCTAATTTAAAATAGAATATAAATTTACTTATAATCATTTTTTAAATCAATAATGAAATAAAATATATTCATTTAACACAACATTTAAAAATATATCTAATTCATTTCATTTTACTAACCTAAATAATTTAATAAAATACCTAGAAACATTAAAATTGATTTAACAATATTTCAACTTCCAAATACCTTTTAGGCAACACATTTAGTAATAGAAAATTATCTAATGAACTTATTGCAACATTCCAAACATGTAATTATCTTTTAACTCAATCTCATTCTGAAAAGTCTAAACACACCATATCAGGGATTTTGTTTTCTAATATAATTCAATTCTACCTTTTTTAGTGAAAAATATTAAATTTCAAAAATAATTTGAAATCATTTAAATTTGTTCTTCTAGCATAATCTAATGCAATAGATATTTTCACTAAGATAATTAATCATTAAAATAATTTGAAAACACGAAAAATTTTTATTTCGAGATCATTTAAAATAAAGTGCAAAATGCTAAGGAAACACACACAATTGACTTCAAGCACACATTATAGGTTTCCACAACACAAGGATAAGGGTGAGATGACTTAGCGTCCCATGTCAACCTTCCCCACATTTCCTACATTAGTTAACACATGTAATTACCTGCACACTCAAGTCAACCATCAGGTGTATTTACACCACATATAATAGTCGAAGCAACATAATCCACTCCAATGTGGTATAATCACACATGATATAAAATAATCACATCCACTATAATCATCTACGACTAGCATGATCCAAGAACATGATGCATAAATGGAAACATTTCACAATGCACGAATAATACGACAATCACAACTATAACAAATATAGTGAAAATAGTGAAGCTAAAACACTGGAATAATCTAGCATGCACAATCACAATGTATGCATCCCATAATGCATAGTTAGAAACCAAATAACAAAGCACAACCCCATCAGAAACACCTTGATGGTCATGTAGAATACACCCTCAGAACCCATCGATGGCACCATAGACCTCATCAGCAAGTTCAATGCAATGAATCAAAGCATAATAATCACATAATACACTAGTAAACACTTAGAATAGCATATAACATATCAATTAGAAAGCACACCAGGCAAAAACTAGGGTGGGCATTACATACGAGGATGATGTAACAAGGTGAAGGAAAATAAGATATTTTAGGATTAGCAAACTAAAACTTTGCCAACGAATATTTATAATGACATTTTATAAATTTGTAAATATCTAATATTAATTCCTCACCATTTATTTTGCAACTTGATCAATTGTAGGAGGATGATGTAGCAAGATATAGGATGATGTATCAAGATGAAGGAATACAAGATGTTTCAAGATTGGTAAAGTAAACTTTGCTAAGAAATGCTTATTTATAATTACATTTTACAAATTTGTGAATGCCTAATATAACCCTTTACCAATTTATTTCGTAGCTTGATCAAGTAGCATGAGAATGATGTAGCAAGATACGAGTTTGATGTAGCAAGATGAAGGAAAATAAGATGTTAGATTCGTCTTTGTTGCTATGAGTTTCAAGTTCTGGCACTATTGTTTGTTTGTTGTCCTTTTTAAAGTTGTACAATATGTCTGTGTTGATATCAAATAGCAAGGCTAGCGAATTAGTATCTATTTCAACGTCCTTGTAATACAAGTTGTGTTTAATCGTGTATTCAAGAGCATTCATGATGTACAAAATCTACTTACATAACAATTGTGATCAAGCATCCATAATTCAATTGTTATGTACTTTTTTAGTTTGTTAAATTCACCAATTACTCTTTGAAGATATTAAGAAAGTGGAAAATATAGATTTTCTACACATATGAAATGCATGAGTTCCTAGACTATCATCAAATAAACATGATGAACTTATTCTTCATTACAGACCATTTTTTTTACTTTGAGAAGAAAATAGAATAAAAGATACAATTGCTTTTAGAATTATCATACCAAATCTGTAGTCGGTCATAATTGTAGTTGGCCGTAGTCGGCCAAGTAAATAATCATGAATTAATTGATGTTGTGCACAGTTTAGGAGTGTTATCAAGTTAACCCTGACGGTTGGATAGTTGTGGAGTCGTTGCCAATGGTTGGTATCTCAACCAACCTTGGCATAAGTTATATATTGAGTCGATACTTGTAATCAGGGGAGCATTGTGACATGGTAGTGTAATACTAATATATTCAAGGAATGGAAACAATGCTTTATTCTGTGCAATGTTGTTATAAATTCATGTTCTATGTTATGCACTATACTACATAATTCTGTTTACTCTATGTCTGTATGAATACCACATTGCCAGTAAACAATTGCCGTCGTTGCCTAAGCGAATCCGGTGAACATCCAAATGGGAGAATGGCATCGTGATGGGGTAGCCGACCGAAGAGCCAGTACAAGCAAACGAGGATCATGAAGACGCTCTGATGAAAGACCTCTACAGTTTGTGGGAAAACTCGTTGAAGGACCACGTACGGAGGGAGGCTCTCAAATGAGAGATCCCTCAGTCGGTCATTTGGGATCAATTGCATGTCAACCAAGAGGTTGACCATCTCCTCACCTGAGTAGCAATTAATGCCCATACAACTCAATAAGGATAAGAACCGAGTACCAAGTGGGCCTGAAACACCAGAGGAAAGAACACGAAGATCATTGAGATTACAAGAACAAGAAGAACGAAGGAAAACACTGAGACAAATAGCCAATGAACATCATCATGCCGACGAAGGAATTTTCAAGACACCGCTGACAAATAAAGAAAAAGGGAATGAAAATGAATTGAAAGAAGAAATTGAAAATAGCATATGACGCATCGAAGAGTTATCCATATCAGATGACGAAGGGCTAAGAGTTGGAAGATCTAAGCCTAAGACCCCAGGGCAGAGGGAGTATCAGAACAAACTCGAGGAGACTCAAGGTGTAGAGGACGCTGATAGAGGATGCGGGGAAGACTTGAACGTGGCCGAGAGTGCAAGTGATGCACTGGGACGTTGTGAGAGAACCAGTCCAGTTAGGTCCAAGGCACAAGGAGGGCATCGGGGAAGGATGGTGACTCTGCCAGCCGAGAGGCAAAAGCTACCAAAATTTATGGGGAATGGGTCAGAAGATCCAGTACGACACTGTAAGACATGTGAGATGATTTGGATAGCCAATGGGCAAGATGATGTGGACTACTGGCTGAAAGTATTTCTAGCGACACTGAGAGATAGTGCCATCAACTGGTACACAGAGTTGGACCAAGCACACAGGGCATCACGGAGATTACTTAAGAAGGCATTCCAAGACAAATTCAAACTCCTAAGGGATGACAGTGAAATTGTAGCAGAGATCTACAGTACGAAGCAAGGGAAGCACGAGAACGTGCGAACCTACAACCGAAGACTGAAAGAATTGTTGGGAAAATTGGAGACTCAACCGACTGACGGGCTAAAGAAGTGATGGTTCATCGAAGGGTTGTGCCCATCGCCAAGAAAGAAAATGAAAGTCGTGCCTCCGTCGTCATACGATGAAGTGTACAATCAAGCGATGGATATAGAGAGTGAAAATAAAACATCCTTCCGAGGGAAAAGGAAGACGGATGACGAGGAGAGTACGGATGACAATAGCGATAGTGAGTCCAAGACCGTGTAAGCACTCAGGAAGGACATGATGAGAATGATGAAAGAACTGAAGGCCAACAAGGAGAGTACGAGAGAAGCCAGAGAACTATGGTGTACAAATTGCAAGGGGGAAGGTCACACAAAGGCAAATTGTCTAAAAAAACTATTTTGTGATATCTACCAAGTGATGGGATATTCCATCAAGGAATGCCCATACAATCTAAAAGCAAGGGGTACGCAAGTACTCTTCACTCAAGGAGAACTGTCAACACTGTCGAACACACCACCAAAGCACCAGTACAATAGCCATGCATCCCATGGAGGTTACCAAAGCAATATAAGTCTGAGAAATAAAATACAGTACGACAGCAAGGGGTGACCCATGATACAGTGCTGACAATGCAACCAATGGGGACACTTTGCAAGGGAATGCCCCAACAATAATCAGAATAAAATAAATGCATTATGCAAGTGCTGTGGGCCTAGGGATCACAAAGAAAAAGATTGCCCGAAGCAGAAAGGGGTGAACCTCATCAATTTCAAGGAAAATGATGAAGAGATCCTTGCGGTCACCCAAGCACAATGGAAAAAAGTGACATATCCAGATCCCAGAACCGAGAAGGAGAGACTTCAGGAGGCTAGAAAAGAAGTAGAGATGGCAATGGAAACGGAGGGGAAGAACAGAAAAATAACTACCGTACGACTAGAGTCAGACAAGAGTATTGTGAATCAGGTGTTACAAACCATTGTATCGGTCAGAATAGCAGATCTTCTACAGAGTATGCCACAACTAAGGATGGCAATCTCGAAGGCGATGGAAGGGAACCCAAACGGGAAAACAAAGGATGAAGATGTCATAGTGGATTCACCGCTAGAAGGAGAACAAGTCATCGACCTGAGACTGTTGGCAGTTAACAATGGCAAGAATCCAACCGTTGTACACATGGCAATCGGTGGATGTCACCTGACGAACACAATAATTGACGGTAAATCAAGACTAAATGTGTTGACAGAAGATACGTGGAAGTGCTTGGGAAAACCTACATTATGGCCACAAAATTTTTAGTTACTGGGAGCAGACCAACATAGAATTAAAGCGTTGGGAGTGCTAATGGCTCAAAAAGAGAAGATTGGCACCCAACTCTTTCAGTTAAACTTTGTAGTCATAACAGCACAAAACGCGTCGTACGATGCATTACTCAGTCGAGGGTGGCTGATAGCTGCCAAGGCCAACCACAACTGGAAAAAGAACACATTGTCAATAGAGAACAAAGGTAAGAAGATTGTCATAGATCAGAGAACATAGGTTGTAAGTGAAGAATTAGCATCAAATTCTGATTCAGATGAAAGGGAGTCAGTTGGCAGAGGACTAATAGAAGCTCATGAGGAAGGAGTATTAAAACTACAAGAATGTTCTGAGGATGAAACTAATTCCTTTAGTGGGCTCTTCCACTGGCAGATGGAAGACTATAAGTTCTTCAAGCCAAAGTGTAACATGATTTCAATAAGAGAAAGTGGCGAATGCTCTCGGGCGACTAGTGAAACACTCAGCAATATTGAGCCCAGTGAAACATTATTGATGAATGAAGCACTAGATGGATTGACAAACAATCGACCACTTGGCAAGAGGGAACTAGTAATGAGTGACAAAAGGGAGGAAGGTAATAATCAGCCAGAAGTAACAGAGCAAATAGTGGCAGAGACAAGTCGACCAGGAGAGGCACAGAAAGAATATACAGAGGGTAAAGCCAAGATAGATGATACACTTGCACATACATTTGAACCAGACAAGGTGATCAGGTATGAAGAGTCATTGACAAGCAAGGTGAATTAGGGTGATGAAACTAACAACGGGAACACAACATTGAAAACATCGGCCAGAAAGAATAAGGACTATAAAGTAATTCTATCGACTTGCAATTTTTTAGCGATCGGTGAAAAGCAACAGAGAAAAAATGATGTTAAAAAGTTGGACAGTTTGCTAAATGTAGTATGCGGCTTCCGAAAGACAACAACTCTGGTTCCAAGAAAGACAACAATTCTAGTCCTTGCCGATGATTACAAAATCAATAAAGTCAGAGCTATAGATCGAACGTGGACCCCATCAGAGAAAAATAGAAAAATCTGATTCAGGTTGACATGGATGAAAATTTGGAAAAGACGGAAAAAAATAAAATGTCAAGAAAATTTGGAAATTTTTGAAAAAAAGAAAGAAGAGTACCACGTACGGCTAGGCCGTATGACCCACCCCGCCCCTCTATAATTTAAACCTCAACTTTGCATTATGAAACCAAAATAAAATGTCATTTTCTAGTCATCGGTCGTACATAGAAGAAGTTGAGGACAAACAAAGAGAAATCCAAGACCGTACAAAGAGAATAAAGGAGGCCATACCAAGAAGAGGAAGGAAAAGAGGGCAATTAGCCACATACTTAGCAAGTTTACTCATTGTTCGTACGATTGAGGGTGCAAAAATCAACTTCAATAATTTAGAAAAATGATGTGCGCCATGAAGGTCTGAATGGTTTTGAAGGTGTTAATTTGGGCTTGGTGAGGGGCATTGCCCCTCAACCCCATTAGGGGCGTTGCCCCCATCAAATCAGTACTATCTTGATTCAGTGAGCAATGGGGTGCAACATTCGCAGCATTTAGTGTGCTATCAGATTGGGTCTCTTGGTTGGTTGGTCTACTGGCAGGTGTTCTAAATGTGTTGGTTCTACTTTTACACAGCTCCTACTTCAACAGTGTCGTCAGTTTGGCAGAGCTTACTTAATATCACTTGATACTTCATGGATTTTTGTCATCTGGAAGATGACTAATTTTGTGGGGGGGATGATGTAGTCGGTCATAATTGTAGTCGATCGTAGTTGGCCAAGTAAATAATCATGAATTAATTAATGTTGTGCATAGTTTAGAAGTGTTATCAGGTTAACCCTGATGGTTGGATAGTTGTGGAGTTGTTGCCAATGGTTGGTATCTCAACCAACCTTGGCATAAGTTATATATTGAGTCGATACTTGTAATCGGGGGTAGAATTGTGACATGGTAGTGTAATACTGATATATTCAAGGAATGGAAACAATGCTTTATTTTGTACAATGTTGTTATAAATTCGTGTTCTATGTTATGCACTATACTACATAATTTTGTTTACTCTATGTATGTATGAATACCACATTGCCTGTAAACAAAATCCTCCAAATTGAATTTCTTGTTTTCACTCCTTGGACAAGACATGTTACTAGATCATTTTTTATCATCTAGCCTTTGCCTGCTTTGATCCATATGCATGAATTAGTACTTGAAGTCTTGTATGGAAAATGAAAGATTTCATAATTCTATGTACCAACTTTATTTCTCTTATTATTGCACCTTTATTCACAACCATAGTTTGCACTTGGTATTCTATTCACTATTTATTTTGTGATTTTTTTAAAATAGATTTATAATTATTTATATGACTAACATGTTTTTGATTAAAGTGGTCAAACAGGTTTTAAAAAGGGGACTCCGAAATCCTTCACAAAAAGATGCATACAAAAAGATGTAAGCCAACCATCAGCTAACAAGAAGCTACAACCAAAACGTAAGCATATAAGAGTAGCTACTAGAGTCCATATAAACTAAAACAAGAAATTAGTTCATCTTTTTTAGAGTTTCTGTTGCTTCAATTTCCTATTGGCAAAAGGCCTCATGCATCTTTACGAAGTCCAAAAGCTCTTTCCTCTCCGCTTTAAACTATTTCTTGTTTCTTCCTCTGGTTTGAGTTGAAGGTCCACCTGTATCATCACCAACCACCTGTTTTCCTATGTTTTTCATTTCATTATCTTTAACTTGATTTTCCTGATCCACTGTAGTCAAAATATCCTCGGCGTTGAAGTCCTTGAACTAGGCCTTTCTAAGTTCTATAAGATTCTCAGTCAACACATGCATCCCATTAAGATTGTTCTGGATAGTCAGTTTGCTAATATTGCAGATCTTTTCAAGGTTATTATCCACCTCAATGATTTTTTCCTCAAGATACTGAATCCTAGTATTGAATTCTTCTCTCATCCTGCTAATTTCGCGGTCCATATCCTCCATTTTTGAGATGGAATCCCAGTTTTTAAAAATTAGGGTGTCCTGTTCAGAAGGAGAGTGGATCCCACTTTCCAAAGTTTCTTGAAGCACCTAAAATTTTATGTTAATTCTGTTAATCTCCAGGAAAAACCACTTGGTCATTCTATGTTGAGAATTCACAGCATTCTTCACAAGCTCAAAGACTTCCTCAACCTGATCTCTATTCGTCATCTGGGCAAGCAAATTAACAAAATCCTTGGGAAGGTTACTGGATGAGTTGTTAATGTCAAGGAACTTGATGCCCACACTAGGTTCAGGGATAAACTTGGAATTGCTAAGAACATTCTCCACCCTGACATTGATCTTCTCTGGCTGAGATTCCCTAACCCCCTACTTCTACTTGCTGCCTTGTTTTTGGGCCACACTACTATCAATATGAACAACCTCATCTTCCTAGTTCTTCTTTGCAAGCTTAGGCTTCTTACCTTGTTTAGACTTAGGCCCTATTTTCTGTGAAGAGCCGCCAATATCCTGCCCACACCCCTCATCTTCCTCCGTGGAATTTTTGCCTTTCTTCTTCGATGCAATGGTTTTCCTTTTTTGAGACTTCAATTTTTTGTCAAAAATTTCCTTGACAGAGGTGTCTATGTCATTACCAGTATCATACCCTTCCGACCAGGAAATAGAAACCTCCCTCTTCTGTGTTTTCTTTTTATTTTTCGAGGATTCCTCCTCAGTCTCTTCATCTTCCTCTTTTATTTCCTAGTCCTCATCCTCAGAATCAGACTCCTCCTCACTTGACACCACCCTACTCTTCTTCTTGGCAATGGGTTTATGTTTTAGAGACTTTTTAGGGGTGTTGATTTTCATGTGCTCCATTAAAAGAAGGATGAGGCTCTCATGAAGGATAGGGAGCTTAGGGTTTCTACTATGTTCTTTCAAACCGAAGAAGAAAACAAGTAGAAAGGAAAGGACACAAACCATGTCTGAAATGATTCAACAAATTGAAGTGATAGGAGTAAATTGCAACATACCCTCCATCAAGGGTTACATAATGCATGATAATTTCTACAACCTCCGCCCAGATAGATTTAATGGATTTCTCCCTTTCATTCCCTTTATAAGTACTATTATAAAGATTTTTTTTCTAATTATTGTGTTGAATGATATGTTAATTATATTTTTTTATTAAGATTAATATTAAATAATTTTTAAATTTTATTGAGTATTTTTAAAATACTAAATTCTATTCAATATTATGTCAAGGTTGTATTGAAATCAACTATTTTAATATGTTTAATAACAAGAATAAATTATATAAAATTAAATATAAAGTTTTTAAAGATATTATGTGTAATTATTTTAAACAAATCTAATACATTAATAATATAGTATTAGAACAAATAACATTTTTTCATAAGCAATACCTTCCTATCATTTTGTCTCATACCCAGTAGCTTAATATGTTATATTATATTTTATAAATTGAAAATATATTTTTATTGTGAATGGAATCTAATATAATTGATTTTGATTTGATGAGTATTTCATTATTTTTCATGGTAATTTGTTGTAATTTGGGTCTATAGGGTGTTGTGTTGAGTCCTTTTGGAGATAAGGATGTGATCTTTTATTTGAAGCTTGATTAATTGGGGTTGGTTAAGTTTAAGAGCTTTGATCAATAAAAAAATATTAGTAAAATTGTATCAACAAAAACATTAATTATATTATTATTTGCACAATACTTTAAATGACAAATTCAAAGAAGAGGATCAAAAAAAATTTAATAAAAGGGGAAAAAATCTTAATCAAAACAATACAACAAATTTAAAGAAAAGATGAGAAAGTCCTTCAATAACAAGTTTAAAGAAAAAATAATCTTTTATTATAAGAAAACAAATTTAAAAAGATATTAAATCATATTAACCAAATAATTTAAAATAAAAAATCTTAAATCATAAAGGTGACCTCTATAATGGGTTAAGGTCAATTATGATATATTATAAAAGATTAATTGATCAAATTGATAAGATAGTTTATTAAAAGATTTTAAAAAAAATTTTAAAAAAAGAATTCGAGGATCCCAAATTAAAACTAATTAGTGAAGAGTTTATCAAAATTTCAAATGGCATTTAATCACATTTTTTTTAAATTACATCCATAAAGACGAGTTTTCAACACAAATAGTAATCATGGAGCCCAATAGGATTAAAGTAAACTGCTTTGGCTCACAAGTCACATGAAAAAGCAAAGCTTCAACCATGAGTACTGAAGCATATAATAAAGAAAGAAAGAAAGATGGCACTTGCACGAGTTGTTTTGTTCAATGCTTGTTGATGTAATCATTTACTACTTTTGCATAATAGATTCTTCAAAATGCTTTAAAAATTAATCAATGTCATATCATAATGCCAACAACTTAATAATATCTTATGCCAACTTTGGATGTAACTCTTTTAAGTACAAACAACAACTTAAATAATATCTTATGCCAAACTTCAAACAATTATATGGATGTAACTCTTTTTAAGTACAAGATAAAAATTTATTATTATTACTATTAGTATTATATTTTAAGGGTATTGTTGGAAGAAATTTTGACATTTTGTTTTGGTAATTTTAAGATTAGAACTTCCAAATATAATAGTGCATACAATATTCATGTATAATGATAAAATGATTGATATTCTTAAATAGAATTATTCCTATTTATTTTGTAATTTGTAAAGTTAGGAATGGTTTTTTATATTATATTTTATTAATATTAAGTTATCTAATTAAAATATATATATATAAAAAATCAAACTTTAAAGTTAATTTGGAGGAATATAAAAGTAATAATTAGGGAGATAAATTTTAAGAATAGAATTATTAAATTAAAAATTATTAATAATAAAACATTACATAAAGTAAAAGATTATAATTATTTTTCAATCTTTCCTAAAGATTTTAAGAAGTGATATCAAATATTGAATCTAACCAAATCCATCATACTTTTTTCAACAAATCCATTAAATTCTTTTTTTTGTCAATGGGTCCTTCGTCTATTAGTGAAGTTGAATGGTTCTAATGAGCCCATCAGTAATCAAGTCTTGTGGAGTGCAAGACCTTAACACCATAAAAGATAAGGTTGGAGTCATGCCCCAAAAAGCTAAATGATTCTGAAAGTTTCATATAAAACCCTTCCCAAAAAATAACTAGTATCAAATTAAAAATTATTATTATCTAATTTAAATACCAAAAAAATGTCCTCCTTCAAAACTTGTCCTAAATCTCAATTTAAAAAACAAAATCTACACATAAAGAAGGAAACCCATAAAATCCGTCTAAAAGTATTCTATTACAATATAATTTAAACAATTCTTATTTAGAAGATAATTTTAATTTAAGAATATCCAACTAAATATTCCACAACTTATTTGCCATTGTTTAGTACTAATGCTTTTTTTAAGTGTTTCATTGCTTTAGAGATGAGTGGAGCTACCGACCTACTTTTGAAGATAAGAGCATTGACTTGTCCTTATAGCTTGCATGTAAAGGTTTTAACCCTTTCTTGGGTGACATATATACATTGTCTATACACTTTAATAGAGGCGAGATACTAATTATATATTAAAAAGCCAAGGGAATAATTTTACAAGTAGATACACGTTCCTTCCCTTTTCTTAGTGAAAGGCATGGGAGTGGTCCTTCCCATAGTAAGATGAAGTAATGGTTTTCTTTATACCGACTCTTATGTGCTAAGAAATCTATTCCAATACAAATAGGGTTTTGGTCCAATTAAAAGTACCCGAGTGCTCTTTAGGAGTAAAGAGGAAAAAACTTGGAGCTTTCCTAGGGTTGAAAAATCAATGTTAAATATATAGAACTTCTCATGGAAGATTTCACTCATATTTCAAAAGTGATCTCTTTTGTGTAGTTGTGAACAAGGATGCTTTTTAACCCATAATTGATATAGGTATAGATTTAGAAGCTTCACTTACATGAATGATTAGTTACTAATACAATTTTAATTACTTAATTTATTTCATGCTATGAAAATAATAGGACATTAATTTAGTGTATAAGTATTGTTTTTATAAAAATATTATTATAGGTTGAAAGATTTATTGAAAGGGTAGATAGTAATAATGTTGGTTTAATTTGAATCAAATCTGAAATACTATCTGAAATACTATGTGAAATATTAAAGTAAAAAAATATATATTATATCATAATATCATCAAATTTATTGCAATGGGAGAGTTTGTATTCCTAAATAATTGATGGGTTCTCAATTGGATAGAGTTTGAATTTGGCTTGGATAGAGTTTAAATTAAGTTGTTTGTGGCTTTTAAGTGCGAATCTTTTTTTCTCTTGATAATAATATTAGATTTTAGTTTATTAATTTATAATTATTTTTAATGTTTTAATTTAATTATTGTTTAATATAATATAAATATTTGTAATTATTATTTTTGTTTTTATTTATTTATTATTTAATATCATATTAAGTATGATTTTACATATTAATGCTTCTATTCTCTCTACTCTTCAAATCTTAACAAGAAAAAGAGGATTGGTATGAACAACTTAAATTATGGTGTTAATATGAATGCACTCAATTCCCCCAAGTGTATAATGAGCATGGTAACTCTTAGTCACAAAAGGGTTACTCAATCTAGCTTTGATCCATCCAATTGGTGTAGATCCTTCCCCTTTTTATTTGCAACGACGTGTGGTAAAAATGCTAAGAGTGGTGTATAGTGATGATCCTAGTAAATTCCCTATTGATTTTTTTTCTCTAAAATTTTTTGCTTTTGTTGTTGTGGATTTGGGGTTGGTGGCTCCTAGGTATAAATATGTTGTGCTTTTGAGTGATAAGGTTTGCATGTCAATGCTAAGGATGTATTAAAACTCCTAAAATGCTCTCAAGCATCCCCTTGTTTCAGTTTTTGGGTTCCAATAAGTGTTTCCAAGTAATGTTATTTCTCTGAAAATGGTATAGTTTATAGATTCAACCACTCATGGCCCATTGTATATGAACTACATAAATACATGTCAATCAACTAGCGACCACACATGGAGAGTAATGTAATATATACTCTTGTGCACAAAGTTCTTTTATTGCTATGTTTGAATCAACTAAGGGCAGAAATCTTATTCCCAATTATCAAATTTGGTTCTAGGGGAAGCATTACTCCTCATGAATCCATGGTATCTAGTGTTTAACCCCTTGATGGAATCTTTCATAGTGATGCCAATTTGGTTTGAGCTACTAAACCTCCCTCTTTAATTTTGGGTTGATTCTTGTTTGGAGGTGATTGGAAATTCCCTTAGGAGATTCTTAGCAATTGAAAGGGCAACTTCTAGATTCACCCATATGAATTTCATCCACTTACAAATTGAGCTAGATATTTTGAAAGATCTTCCAACATATATTGTGTTGAAATTTGAGGATCTTGTGTGGAAGTAGCCTTTGGATTATGAAGGTCTTACATTTTACTATTGCAGTTGTTATGAAATAGGTCATGTTGTAGCTACATGTCCAATCCTTAAACATAGATCTTCCAAAAGAGCTTCTTGGTGGAAAGACACTTTACCCCAACACTTAATTATCTTGGGTTCATTAGGTAAGTCTTATATTCTTTCTCAATATTATATGGTTAAAACTAGGGTTAAGGAGTCCTCTTATGGGGTTACCTCAACCCCCTCTTTATTTCCTACTAATAATTTATTTGAAAAGACTTATGTCATGGCTGAAATTTCCCCTTCATTCCCTTCTATTAGTGCTAAGGAGGTTGAAAGCTAGCCTCCATTACATTGGGAAAGGAAGCCATGGATCCCCTCATTATGCTAACAAGGAAAGACTTCCTTGTGAGAAGCTACAATAGAGTCAAATGTCACCAATGAGATTTTTGAAATGGAAATATTAGTAGAGTGGATTTGACTTTGGCCACCTATTAGAAATCAGACAAATCTAGGAAAAATTCCTTTACCATTCTTTTGTAGTCTGGTAGAAAGAAGTTGATTAGAATGCTAGGTTAATTTTATATATTATTATGCATTAACCAAATGTTTTCAAGGGTGAGGGCCCTAATAAGACCCTCACTAATTAATCCAAAAAGATGTTTGTAATTACAATTTCTATTCTAATAATTCTTTGAGTTAGATGAGGTATTTTGATGTGTTAGTTTATCCCATTAAGCATTTAATATTTATCATAAAAATGTAATATATTTAATTAAAAATTATTATTAAAGTTTCATTTATCACCCAATTTGTATTCTATAAATAAACTTATAACTTGATAAACTATGTTTGAAATAGTTTTATTATTTTTAATTGTGTAATAATTTATTATTTTACTAGTTTTCTATATGTATTATTTTCATAAGTATTTTGGTTTTTTAAATAATGATAGTAGAATTTACCTCAAATGACTACTACAAGATTATATTTAGAAACTAAAATATAAACAAATTGTATATTCTTGTAATGGTGAAATTTGCATACTCATACCAATTCCCATTTAGTTGTGAGGCTATTTTGATGGAATGACTTAATACAATTACATATCAAATTTGGCAAACTCTTGTGCTAAGTTTGTCTCTTTCCTCAATCCTTATCCATCCCCATTTATTCCCACTTACACAAATTCCCACACATTTGACCTTATCCTAGCTTGATTTGCACCTATATTCACACATTCACCTTATTATCAACCTAGACTTCCATGCAACTATTTTTTATCTTTGAGATTTGCATTTCCTTGTCATGGGTCAATCTTGTGGCCTTTGGGTTTGATCTAGAGGGGCTTTAGATTGACTCCAAAATACAATTTTAAAAATTCAAATTCCTAACTCTTGCCCTTTCCTACTAGCCACTAGGAGTTGACTTGGCACACATTGTGCAACTTATTGTTATGTCTTGGTATTTACATACATTCATTTGTGTAATTAAATATCATCCAAAAATCAAGAGAATTACTAGGAGTAATCATTATAGGAATATTTGGACATGGAGCTTAAAAGGAATCAATTGCATCAATATTTGCTTATTGGCCATCTACATGCTTGTGCATGTAGTCTTCAAATGTTCACCCAATATCATAAAGATGGTCCACCAAGGGGGTTGACCTATGAGAACTTTACTCTAGAAATATAACTTCCCTAAGGGTATTTCTAAATATCATCATCCTTTCTCACATTCAGATAGTAGAGATTATAGTGAAATTGGTTGTAGAAGCCTATTGTATACCAAATCTTATCTATATATCAAAGATCGATTCTGCACTACTCAAGGTTGAAATTAAGCCACCAAAGATTGAACCACAAAATATTTTGGGTGTGCATAGATTTTCATTTAGTGAGCATAATGAGGGCATCAATTTTGTACCATGGAAAATTGATTCTACATATATTTGACTTTCGCATTTTGACATCAAATTGAAAGCTAAGTGTGTCTATATCCCTCATTTAATTTCCAAAAAAAAGCATTTCAATTTATCAATTTCTAGCTCTTCCTTCTCCTTAATTAAATATAGGTTAATTTGTAATTGATTGCATGCATTTTTTATTAGCTAGATCTACATAAAAGGGATTTTATTCCCTTGCATTTGTTGTGAACATGTTTATTGTTATACCCTTTAGGATTTGTTCACTTAGATTTATACCTTCATTTCTCTTAAGGTTTTCAAATCTATATTTTCTAATTGCTTCGTCATTTTTTAGATCTTATTAGGGTTGTGCTCCTTTTTATTGGTACTTTATTGATATGTCTTTCCTTTCAAGGTTTGTTCTTCATTGTGTGACCCTGATTTTTCCCACCTTTCTGACCCTTAAATTCCTCTCTAGGATTTCATTTTCAAATCTGATATATCATTGATTTTTCCTATTTTTAAATATAAGTTTGATTCATATTATCTAATCTTACCATCTCACATAGCCATATTGCTTTATTTATGCCATAAGCTACTCAAGACCCTAATCTTCCTTTGAGAAGGAGTGCTTGTCTTAAACCTATTATGGCTACTCAATTCAATGATAATGAAGTCTTTTAGTATGCTCCCCTTGAGAACCAAATCAATAACAAACAAATTTATGATCATGATACACATTTGGCTAAGAAATACCTTTCATTTACTAGACAAACATTTATCAATGCATTCACTCAAGTTGAATCTCCTCATCAGTTGGCTACTCTTTTCTATAAAATATTAGAAAGTTATCCATGTGGCACAGAAATCCTTCATGATATGGTTTCTTTATTGGCCTCTTCAAATGATGTATCCTCTCATCCCTTATATTCTTTCAATTCTTACCCTACCACTGCCACTTCCATGGCCACTACCACCAATGTTATTACACCTTCTTTGGTTCTTACCTCTAGCATTCTCACTTCCACCACCCTTGTTACCTCACAACCATCCCTTCTTACACATTTCCTACTAGTGTGTCCTAACAATGGCCAATGTTATGTTTATACTCCCTCTACCATATCTACCTCTAGTGCTTCCATCCCCTCTAACATTGCACTTACATCCCATCCTTCCACTCATGTTATACATTCCACCCATGTGTCACATATTATGCCTCCTTCCCAACCTATGGATCACATTATCCCTTCATCTCACCCCTTGACCAACCCATCCTTTAAGTTGGTTCATCCATCCATGGCTATGTCCTCACCCCTTACCTCACACTCTCATTACACGTATTCCATTGTCTCCAATGCCCCTAATACTTCCCTCATCTTTACTTTTGCCTTGGATACATTGTTACAATAAATGGTCAATCTTAATAAGCAAATCAATGATAATAAGATGTATTCTATCACATACAATTCCCTACATCACATGTCATTGGTATTTGAGGTTGTTACATATTCATTGCTTGTGGGCTTTGTGGCACCTAGATTTGAGTTATATCATGGAAAAGGATATCTAAATGTTCATTTACAAGATTTTACTGCTACATGAATGGATTTTTCATATGATGATAATATCCTAGCTAAATTATTTCCACAAGCCCTAAGAGATTATGTTATTCAATTGTTTTATTCTTTACCTCTAGGTTACATGCATTGCTTTGATGAATTAGCCACTACTTTCTTAAAACATGTCCATGTCTATATGGGTTTGAAGATAATTGTAAATGATTTGACCAAGTGTACCTAATGAAAAATGAGCCTATTAATAATTATGTTATCCAATTCCAATATTTATGTGGCAAACTTAAACATTGATTTGATGATGATGAGATTTAGGTTATGTTTCTTGAGGGACTTTTTCCCCACTTCTTCCTCCTATTAATACTAATACACACTTGAACAATTTTCCATCTTTTAGAGATATGTGTGTACTCATTTGGAAAACATTGAAGTCAAATTACTAGCATCCAACACACTCAAATATGGATCTTCATCTCAATCCTCTCACCCTTCAAAATTTCAAAAGTCAAATAGTTTTTCAAGGGGTAATGATTGGAAGGGAAATGTTAATCAAGCCACTACTATATCTACTTTTCCTTCTTTTAAAAAAAATCTTCTAGAAAATTTACAAAATTGTAAGAGTCATTGGACAATGTGCTATAATTTTTACTGAGCTCTATTTTGATTACTCTTCCTCCTATATGTTTATTGGATCCTAATAAGATACCTTCAAAGAGTTATAGTGAGTAAGCATTTTGTAACTTCCATAGAGTTAAAGGACATTGAGTTAGAAACATAAAATACAAGGTATCATTGATAACAACATGATTCATGTTGAAGTTATTAACGATGGTGGGAATCCTTTGGTTGCACTCACAAATCAACATTTAGAAATTTATACTAATCCATTTCCCACCCATACCAATAATGTTGGAGCACAAGATATTGTTGTTATGAGTGATACAACTGAGGATAGTGATACTATAGATGATTTCCATGACACATCAGATTTACATAATTTTGTAGGTGCAATTGAAACTAAGACTACATCTTCTTCTACTCCTGTTCTATTGATTACATTTTTTGATGAGGAGACCCCACAAGATAACTACTATGGTCCTTTATACATAACTAGTAATCTCAAATGTTCATTACTTACTCAATTTCTAATTGATATTGCAATATAACATATGTACTGAGGAAGAATTATTAATCATCATATTAGACATCAAGAGTATGCACATTCTTGGGTTTCATTAAAGATGACTAATGGAATGTTGATTAATACATTGGGATGCATCACTCTACAATTGAGAGTGGATCCAAAGATTTACCTATTTTATGTCATGTAATACTATGTTTGGATAGATTTGGTGTATTACTTAGTAGACCATGGATAGAACAATATAAGGTTGTCCCTTCTATTTTGCATCAATGCGTTAAATTTGTACATGAAGTAAAGGTAGTCAAAATTGAAAGAGCTCATTATAAGACAATATCATATACTAGCCACTTTACCTTGGATACATTTATAAAAACACCAAAATATGTGCCATATGACAGAGATGATCTTATACATGATTTCTACAAGATGCATTTGGATGAGTTAGAAATAATTAACAAGTTGGATCAAAATTATATAAAACTTGAAGAGCCTCAAGTTGCACAACCTATGGTCAATAAATGTAAAGTTATTTCTAATGATCATTATGATGAACAAATAGACCAAGGAAGGATATAAAATCAACTACTAAGGTAATACAAAAACCAACATTTCATGTGAAGAAGAATACATGCATTCAAAATCAAAGTGTCATAGTGCATCAAATGCAAAATATTTCTACACAACCACTACCAATGAAGTAAGAGAAATGGGTTAAGAGAGAAACACCCAATGTGCAACCAATTGACAATGTAAAAAGTATCTAGAATATTATCAATAAGAAACACATGTAAAAGAAAAAAGAAAAATGAGGAAGAAAATGCTAGAATCAATTTAGTGTCATGACGACACATTTTTGGAAGATGGTGATGTTTTGGAGGATGATAATGATCCTCCTAGATTTATTTGGTGATTCATGTGCATACCTATAAACTATATATCTATATACCTATATTTCTAGTTTTCACTTTGTCTTTTGTTTGTTTCTTTACATTTTGGCCTTTTTATTATGCCTTACTTGTTGCAATTTAAGTGCTTTCATTTCACTCTTCATATCATGTTTTATTTTTTCCTTCCCCCACTTGGGAAATTTTTCTTATATTGCTTGATATGTTTTCTCTTATGCTTGTTTATGAAATCCTTTCCTACTATTATGTCCTTGCATGCCTTACTTCACTCTTGTTTACCACCTTGGTTATTCATTTCCTTATTGTTCCTCCTTTAATGATTATTATTACCTTATGCATTCATATGTTTCTTATCCTCTTGAGCTTGGTCTACCTATGCTTATCATGTTTCTCTAGCTATGACCTCATGCATTTATGATTTATATTTGTCTTATTTACCTATGCTTATATGCCTTATGGACCTTGTCATGCTTTTATCTAATACTTATGATCCTTATCATACTTTTCTTCCATGCTTATGGATTTTCTTCATTCTTTGGATGCTTATGATTCTTACATACACTTACATTTCCTTATCATGATCTTGGAGTTTTTTTCCTACATTGGGGATACCTTGCCTTCCCCATATTCTATTTACTTACACAATCCTTTTCTAACCTTTAGGACCATCTTTACTTTATTATTTTCCAATATTGAGGGAAATATTATACCTTGATGGTTATCTCAAGTCTATGTGTTTTACATTCCTACCATTTGATATATTCATACTTGTTTGTCACATGATGTTATTTATAACATTTATTACATGAATTTACATGATCTATGTGTTTAGATTCTTACATCTTACTAGATTACCTTTACTCTTCCTAGACTATTTTCCTTCTCCTACATTTCATTGCACACTTCATATGAAATCGATTGAAGGGGGAATATACTTTCATTAACATTCCTATGTTGAGATTTCATACAGTGACTTCTGCCTACATAAGGACTAATTAACATACCTAGAAAAATCTTGATTGCACTTACACACCCACACATGAGTGATGTTCTATTGCACGTTACTACCATAGAGTAGACCACATCCATGCTATTAAGCAAACCACATTTCACCACCTTCGATTGGAACCACATCGTGTCACTACACTGAACAAAGTATTACAATATCACTTTTCATATAGGGAGAATTTCTAACCCTTCTCTCTCTCTCTATCTCATTTTTTGTAGACATTGAATTAACTTATAGTTTATGCCTATTTTTACTTGTGTCACAAAAGTTACTCATTTCATATATTTTCTCTATTTTGTAGGTTCATATAGAGCACTCATGCCAAGAAGAGTAGCACATGAAGAATTCAAGATTGGTGCACTAATTGAAATGGATCCCATATCCTTTTATGTCCAAATATTTACTTTTCATGTTGTCTAAGAATTTTCATATACTATGAAACACATTTTCATGCTAGCTAAGAATTTTCATATACTATGAAATATATTTTCATGCTATATTTACATGCATCTCAAAGTGGGGACAAAATGTAATGGTGAAATTTGAGCACTTGTGCTAATTCTCATTTATTTTTGGGCCCATTTAGTATACTACTAAGTCTGGATTCTATGTTGTTCAACTTTTAACAACAGCTGCAAATGACAAATGATATGCGGAACAATCATATATCGAACATTAAGATAAATCTTATGAATATTATTATCTCTGATACTCAGGAACAATACATTTATCATATTCAATGCGCGCTGGCAATTGATACAAACATATGCAGAAAGAGGAGCTTAAAAGCTTTTACAAGACTTAAAACTTGTTTGCATCAGATTTTCTGATTCACTCAAATTAGCTTAAAGCTGCAAAGTGAAGAGCATACTCTTCTTGACAAACTTCCTCACAGACTCGAGACTTAGACTCTTACTCTCTAAAACTTCACTTGCCTAGAATTCGTTAAGAAAAGAAGGCATCCTGTTTGCCTTTTATAGGTAGTGTGGGCAAAACTTTTAACCATATCTTTTGAATCCAATTTGAAATCCATCCATAGAAAGTGGACATGTAACAACTCCTTTTTGAAGAGTTGACCAAATGAAGATAAGCATCTTCTGGTGGGTCCCAGTAACTCGTAAACAGAGAAAGGAGGGGACTGAAAAGACTGAAAAGGAAACAACTTTTACATGTCTTCTTTTTTATCACAAGAAGGTTAACTCATGCTTACTGTTAGGCACATAAGCTTTCCCCTTTTACCGTGGAAGGACCCATGTCTATCATTTTTATCGAGAAGATAGATGTTCTCGATGGATGACAAGCCACATCCATTAGCTTGTACTAGGTTCAAAGTCACTAGGAATACGTCTGGCATATAATACACATCCTTCACAAAATTCTCCAGCTGGATGTGTACAGGCAATGGGTCTGAGATTACCCTTCTCATCATAGTTTGGGATTCTTGGATCGTCAATTGGGTCATACGCAAAATTAGCACAGGTTTGAATGGAAGAATGTGGGACACATCCTGCGGGTGTCCGCTAAGCTGGTGTAGGTACCTGACGAGCTGATGATTCATTTTCCTTCTAGATGATACTCATGGTTTTCATCTTATATGGACCATACATTCCTTGTGACATTGTCTGGGAATCTGTTCTATCCATTCGATAGGTCTTGGTGTGAATCTAGATGGGTGTCTCTTGGGGATGGAAGAATTTTAGCCTATTTACCACTGTCTAATGTTCAAAGATAGATGATGATCCGGTAGGTCCATAAACTTGACAAAGATGCCTACTGATTGGATTCTCTTCAGGAGAATTAAACACAAGCTTAAAAATACAACCAGTATAGGATGAGGTCCCATTGAATTGCATATTAACTACAGGTGGGTAGGGTCCTTGGAATAGATCCCTGATTAAATTTTTCCCATGCTCTACATTCAACCATTGATCTGGTCTTTCCACTGGCGGATTGAGAAACATGACAGGGAGAACAAAGTCTCCACACCAGTTCTAGAGAATATGACCAACTTCAAGATCAATTGGTTCTGCTTCTGCTGAGAATTGAAAGAATGGCATGTCAGTCCATAGACCTGGATATGTTAGTTGATGCTTAGCTACTAACATCTTAAAATGATCATAGAGAAAATCATTGGCCATTTGGAAGTTATGAAGATCCCTTCTTTGGAAGGGATTTGTACTCCATTCTCGATAGCTTTCTTTGTACCATCGGTGCTCTCTTATTCAAATTATCCAAACAACACCAAAGGTCGTCTGATTTGCTTTAGGAGGAACAGGTTCTGAAGAGTGACCTTCTCTAGAAAGGAAATCTGCAAAGATATTATTAACTCCAGGTAGATGAATGAAATCAAATTCATAGGTGCTCAAAAGCTGAGCCCATCTAAGGAGCCTTCCTCTTACAACTTTATTTTTGGATTCTTTTTGAAAAAAACCTCACAAATTTTGGAGATCACTTTTTAACAGAAATCTCTTGTCAGCAATGAACATTTGAAACGCTTGAAAAGTATTTACAACAGCAAGGATTTCTTTATGTGTACTGTGGTAGTCTATTTCACTGTTCTTGAAACTACCAGAGATATATCTAACAATCTCACCTTTAATCTTGGGATCGTGAGATGTAGTCTTATGTTCTCTGAGAACACCAGCCCAGGCATTTTCACTTGCATCAATTTCTACAATCTTGAAACCGTTACCTAGTAATTTTAATGGCGACAACTAGGAGCATTTCTGTTTGATCCTTGTGATCAAGGCATCATGTTTGACCATCCATGGTGGTGGTTTCTTTCCCAAAAGCTTGTTCAGCTCAATTCTATCTTCAACAAGCTTGTAATAGAATCTTGTAATATAATTAACAAGGCCAAGGAAGCATTGCAATTCTTTGACATTGGTAGCAGCAAGATTGGAAATTTTAGTAAGGATATGAGGTTGTGCCTCCATTCTCCCCCCCGGAAGAAGCTTGATTCCAATGAAAACAATATGGTTTTGAGCAAAGTAGGACTTTGTAGGATTGACAGCAAGCCCATGATGTTGGCAAATAGTAAGGAATTGTCGGAGGTGATTAAGGTGTTGGGGCATATCCTGGCTGAAGACAAGAATATCATCAATATAGTTTTGTATAAACTTGGCATAAGGTCGAAAGATGATATCCATTTTTTGCTGAAAAATGGAGGGTGTAGTTTTGATTCCAAATGGAAGGACTTTCCATTCATAGAGGCCTTGTGGAATTGAGAAGGCTATTTTGTAGAAGTCAGCACTCTTGAGTCCAATCTGCCAAAACCCTTTTGTGAGATCAAATTTAGAATACACATGACTACCTTGAATAGTCTGCCAGATATGATCCTTACTTGGCAGAGGATGTTTGTTGTCAACAAGACAGTCATTAAGCAGCTTATATTTGACTACTAGTCATTTCTCTGGTAATTCTTTACCATTCTCATCAGTCTTTGGGACATACATTGCATGACATGAGAATGGCAATTCAGAAGTCTGAATTATTCCAAGCTTTTCTAATTCAGCAACTTATGTTTTGTAGGTTACTGCTTCAGATGAACTCATTAAAAAATAATTTGCTTTTGCTTTAGGAGTGAGTTCATTACCTTGAGGATCTCTTTTAAGAGGGAGATCACATGTCAAATTCCTTTGTTGCTTCTTCAAATCTTTCGTAAGAACTGTGGCAGCAAAGGCATTCTTAATCTCTGTTAGAGATTCTTGACTTGTATCCATTTGTTTTTCTAACCAGACTGGATTAACTGGTTTCTTTTTCTTTTCCTTTTCTAACTTAGTTGTATAAGTTAGATCTTGGTAAAGCCATGGAAGCTGATACCTATTCTGAATAATAATGAAATCTGAATCAATGGTCAATGGTTCCCATTGCTGAATAGCTTTGCTTCCAATTACACCATCATAGCCATCTACCTCATACTGAACAAATGTTAGTGTGTCCATAAAACCATCAAATCCTATTTCGATAGGAACTTCATAGATTGCAGAACTATCACCCTTTTCAGAATTTCCAAAGGTGATACTTGTGGTTCCTTCCATCCAGGCATCTCGAGGAAAGGCGTTATATCTAGCAATATTTAGATCTGCTCCTGTATCAATTAGGAATGCCAAAGGATAAGCCATAATACCTGGAAAGTGTATTGTCAGGATTACTCTTGGACATGAGGTAGTCCTTTTGGTGTGCTTGTAGGCTTTCATCTGTTGGCTACCTGAACCTTCTTCAAAAATTACTCTTGGTTCTTCCTCGACAACTTGATGAATGAGAGGGCTGTAGGGTTTCTCTTCACAATACAATTGTTCTTCTCTTATGGAGGTTTGTAGTGGTAACTGTACAGGTCCAGCTAAATTGAACTGGTTGACAAACTTGTCCAGTTTAGGAGACTTGGCCATTTCTTTAGTAAGATAGAAATTTTCTTCATCATCTATCTCTAAGATTTCATCTCGAGCTTGAGTTATTACCTTTTCGAGAAAGGCTTTACGATGTCTTCGCCATAGTCTTCTGGCCATACTGTCGGGTTCAAGGGCTTCACTAATATGCCATTGAGCTGGAGAACTTGGTGGCCATGGTTCTCTTCATTGCAATGGCTTATAGCCATGTTGTTCTGGAATCTCAGCTGTTGAGACTGACAAACCATATTGAAGGATGGGTGTCCTTCGCACAGGAAGTTTAGGAGGTCGATCCGCCTCTCTCATCAGGTAGTGCTTTTTGGCATTAAGTTGCTCAAGCTTGTTGTTCAGCTTTCACCATGTTTCTTGACCCATATCCATACTATGGAGTCTGGATTCTATCTAGACAATTTCTTCAATTATCTTGTCCAGATCTGCATGGGTGTCCCTTCTTAACATTCTATAGAAGAAGGAAACTTTCGAATCATCATCAGATGATTGAACTTCATTTGTCATCAGATTTACTTGAGCTTGCTCAGGTGCTAATGCATATTCTTCAGACTCTGATTCTATCTATGTTTCTATTTCAGTACTAGACAGGATGATGTCTTCGGAGTCTGATGGGTAGTCATTGATGAATTCAAATTCATCATCTTCGACACCTGCTTTTCTTGCAGCGCGGACTTTTCCTTTTCCTTTTTTCTTGTGTCTGTCTAGGCACTTATTTGCAAAGTGATCACCCTTGCAAATATAGCAGGTAGGTTTCCATTTCTTGGAACCTTTTTCTTTTTTTATCTCTTTTCCTAAAATATCCCTTTTTCTTAGGATACTTTCTAAATTTCTTCTTTTTCTTCTTGTAAGATTTGTCTGGCTTTTCGCAATCATAGCAAGAAGAAGATTTGCCTTTATCTAGAAACTGGTTTGAAGGCATTATCTGGTAGCATACAGAAGAGGATAGTAAAGGTTGAACCCTTTTTATCTCCTTCTTTGCTTTTCCTTCTTCACAGATTTCTTCATTAATCTGAGTAAGGAATTGAACCAACTAAGGAAAGGTTAGTTCTTTCATCTCAATATTTTCTGTTACCAGATTCTCAAGAACTTTCTTGTGATAGAATTCTCCTATCACACTTCCAAAACTTTTCAAAAAAGTTGTGAACATAAAATCATGATTTTTTTCACGGCCTGACTGATAGAAATTCTGATATTGAACCTCACAATATTTTTTGAAATATTTGAGATCTTTGCATTTACCTTTTATAAATTTGTTGTAGGCCAACTTTTCTCTAGTATATGTTCTTCCTACGAACAAACATGTCAACTGAGCACAGACTTGATTTGTACCTCTGCCTATTAGGCTTTCTCTGAAAGTGTCATCCAATCTATCCCAAACACTTCGTGCAACACCTATCATAGCATTGAGAGCCTGCTTGATCACTTGGGATTCATCAGCATTAGCATTAGTGGATAAATAATTGGTTATCCAGGCTCGTATAGCATCTATTCCTCTTGTATTTTCTATATCTTCAAAATTATCAAAATTCACAAGGGGAGGTGTATCGGCTTTCAGAGTTTGGATGTTCTTGAATGGATCAACAGGGTTAGATCCATTGGGATTGAAACCATTGCCACAAGCCATTTGGAACTTTCCTTTTGTTCTCTCTTCAGGAGTGGTTTCTCTTAGAGTCTTGGTTGAGGGATCAAAAATCTTTTCAATTACAGGATTTATGACTTCAGTGGATAACTTGGGTGCTTCATACTGAGCCTGTAAATATCCCTTAGCACTGGAAGGAAAATTCATTGTTTTAATAGTCTGTTGTTGCCTAATAGTTTGTACTACTGACTGAATAGTCATAGACTCTTGGTGTAGCTTAGACTGTATGTTTGTAGATTCCTGAACAATGGAATCTCGTATCAATAGTTGTGACTGTGCAATAGAATGAACTTCATTTATAACTTCTTCTATTCTTTGTCCATTATGCTTTACATGAATATTTGAACTATTCAGTTGAGCTGCAAGACATCACAATCTAATTTAACTTCACTTCTGACTTTCTGCAGAAGTTCTCTCTGATTTTCTAAAGACCGTTGTTGGGAGACCCACCATGTTTCCACTTGACTTTTGAACTCATTGTACTGGGCTTTGAGTTCTTGGAGGTCTTTATTAACAGAGGCCATCCATTGATCTGTGAGATGCTTTTCCAAGCATTCAAGATTGGAAATAAGAGAATGGAAATTCTCAAGTACTTAGACGGGCCTTTCAGCCTTGACTGCTTCAATTTGATGCCAGATCTTCTTATCCTCAGCAAGTAACATAGATTTCCTAAGGCACATGTTAGTCCAGTTGAGCATTTTTCTTTGAATGGAACCTTGGAGACTTTCGGCTACAAGAAATATATGGAGAGGCCAGAAATCAGCTTTGAAAGTACCTGTAGTGTCAAAAAGCAAGAAATCCCTAAAGGGAGGAATGGCACCGGGTACAGGGCAAGGACCTACAGGAGTAGCTATGACTTTCTCATGGGTTTCTTTTATATCCTGTTCAGGCATTATAGCTTGCTTGGCTGAAAACATTTGGAAATGACATGTTCTAGGAGGATAAAAAACAAAAGAACAATCCTCACACTTATACATCCCATTGTCTAGTTCAGAATACAACTTATGGGAGCACGAAGGGCTAGCGGTTGAGGCTGTAGAACTCCTAGGTTTAGCAATAAAGGGAATTTTAAATAATTCTTCAAAACCCTTTATAGGTTGGAACCTTGTGCTTTGAGTGCACGGTAATGGAGACACAGATGGCCCAGGTTGGTTATAATTAAACACTCTCTTTGTTCTCATGGAAGGGCTGATGCGTAAAGCAAACTGGCTACCGGATGAGAATCTGATTACTGCCTGATCATCTAATTCTTCAATTGAGATGCCTCTTAATTGTGGTTGTTTTTCTTCTTCAGGTTGACCATCATGTTCCTAAAGATCTAATGCCCATTCTTCTGGCAACTCAATATCTTTATGATGGACTATCTTTGGTGCGGTTAATCGCGTGTTGTCATTGGTAGATTTCTAGATGGTTGACAGACCTTCTAGACCTTGTGCCTTTCTAGGATTTATCATCAAGGGAAGAACCTTGTTGTATAACCTATAGTGAATAAGAAAGGTAAGAGAATGGTCTACAGATTCATTTTTCATATGAAGATTCATGGTCTTGAAATTATATTCAAGGACATCCCGAAGATTACCATCTTTTAAACTAATAGGAAAATCTAATAAGCAATCAATATAAAGTGATCCTTTAGCCATGGAGTCACAAGCAACACCTAACAAGGAATGTGACAACTTTAGGAACCTTGCATCTTTCAACATCATTAAGATGATGATTGGTAATCATTTTCAGTAGTGTCTAGTTATTCCTATCCTTACATAGGATAAATGCATAAACTGGGGATTATCTGGACTTGCTAAGGCTTCCTTTTGAAATTTCTAGACTTGGACATCTGAGAACAATCTCAATTTACCTTTGTTTCCACCTTTAACTACATGCTGTAAAGTAGCTACATGACATCTCTGAGAAGATTTATATCCAAACCATTTTTTTCAAACCTCTATTTTTGTTAAACATATCTACTAAGCTATTTGGTACATCTCTATAAATCTCAGAGGATTTTTATCTTAGGCACACAAAATTCTTTATCATCAAACTGACTAGAGAAATTTTCATCTAATATATTACTACTAGATTCAGGAGTAGCAAAAGAACTTTCGTTATCAGCAAAGAAATTTGTGAACTTAACTTCTATATTGCGATCATATGTGTGATCGATGCCTTCCATACTTGATCCAGAAGTGCTTGGTCTATCCATTTATGCGCTCAAACCTATGCTCACACCCATGCTCGAAATACAAGATTACTACCTCAGATCTTCCCTAAACACAACAAGCAAAGATGGGACTTACATGGAGAGGACTTACAACAGAACTCTGGTTTGTATGAGCAATACAGGGAGCAATATAAGGAGCAATACAGATAGATAAAATAACACTAGTGAGTCATTATTGTTAGACACCAACTGTAACAACAGATGAACACATCATCGGCTCTTATACCAACTTTTAACAACAACTGCAAATGACAAATGATATGCGGAACAATCATATATCGAACATTAAGATAAATCTTATGAATACTATTATCTCTAATACTCAGGAACAATACATTTATCATATTAGAATGGAGAACTTGGTGGCCATGGTTCTCTTTGTTGCAATGGCTTATAGCCATGTTGTTTTGGAATCTCAGCTATTGAGACTAACAAACCATATTGAAGGATGGGTGTCCTTCGCACAGGAAGTTTAGGAGGTCGATCCGCCTCTCTCATCAAGTAGTGCTTTTTGGCATTAAGCTACTCAAGCTTGTTGTTCAGCTTTCGCCATGTTTCTTGACCCATATCCATACTATGGAGTCAGGATTCTATTTGGACAATTTCTTCAATTATCTTGTCCAGATCTACACGGGTGTCCCTTCTTAACATTCTATAGAAGAAGGAAACTTCCGAATCATCATCAGATGATTAAACTTCCTTTGTCATCAAATTTACTTGAGCTTGCTCAAGTGCTGATGCATATTCTTCAAACTCTGATTCTGTCTCTGTTTCTATTTCAGTACTGGACAGGATGATGTCTTCGAAGTCTGATGGGTAGTCATTGATGAATTCAAATTCATCATTTTTGACACCTGCTTTTCTTGCAGCACAGATTTTTCCTTTTCTAACTTAGTTGTATAAGTTAGATCTTGGTAAATCCATGGAAGTTGATACCTATTCTGAATAATAATGAAATCTGAATCAATGGTGAATGGTTCCCATTGTTGAATAGCGTTGCTTCCAATTACACCATCATAGCCATCTACCTCATACTGAACAAATGTTAGTGTGTCCATAAAACCATCAAATCCTATTTCGATAGGAACTTCATAGATTGCAGAACTATCACCCTTTTCAGAATTTCCAAAGGTGATACTTGTGGTTCCTTCCATCCAGGCATCTCGAGGAAAGGCATTATATCTAGCAATATTTAGATCTACTCTTGTATCAATTAAGAATGCCAAAGGATAAGCCATAATACCTAGAAAGTGTATTGTTAGGATTACTCCTAGACATGAGGTAGTCCTTTTGGTGCGCTTGCAGGCTTTCATCTGTCGGCTGCTGGAACCTTCTTCAAAAATTACTCTTGGTTCTTCCTCGACAACTTGATGAATGAGAGGGCTATAGGGTTTCTCTTCACAATACAATTGTTCTTCTCTTATGGAGGTTTGTAGTGGTAACTGTACAGGTCCAGCTGAATTGAACTGGTCGACAAACTTGTCCAGTTTAGGAGACTTGGCCATTTCTTTAGTAAGATAGAAATTTTCTTCATCATCTATCTCTGAGATTTCATCTCGGGCTTGAGTTATTACCTTTTTGAGAAAGGCTTTACGATGTCTTTTCCATAGTCTTCTGACCATACTATCGGGTTCAGGGGCTTCACTGATATGCCGTTGAGCTGGAGAACTTGGTGGCCATGGTTCTCTTCGTTGCAATGGCTTATAGCCATGCTATTCTAGAATCTCAGTTGTTGAGACTGACAAACCATATTGAAGGATGGGTGTCCTTCGCACAGGAAGTTTAGGAGGTCGATCCACCTCTCTCATCAGGTAGTGCTTTTTGGCATTAAGCTGCTCAAGCTTGTTGTTCAGCTTTCACCATGTTTCTTGACCCATATCCATACTATGGAGTTTGGATTCTATCTAGACAATTTCTGAGGGATATTTACAGGCTCAGTATGAAGGACCCAAGTTGTCCACTGAAGTCAAAAAGCCTGTAATTGAAAAGATTTTTGATCCCTCAACTGGGACTCGAAGAGAAACCACTCCTAAAGAGAGAGCAAAAGCAAAGTTCCAAATGGCTCGTGGCAATGGTTTCAATCCCAATGGATCTAACCACGTTGATCCATTCAAGAACATCCAAACTCTGAAAGCTGATACGCCTCCCCTTGTGAATTTTGATAATTTTGAAGATATAGAAAATACAAGAGGAATAGATGCTATGCGGGCTTGGATAACCAATTATTTATCCACTAATGCTAATGTTGATGAATCCCAAGTGATCAAGCAGGCTCTCAATGCTATGACAGGTGTTGCACGAAGTGTATGGGACAGACTGGATGACACTTTCAAAGAAAGCCTAATAGGTAGAGGTACAGATCAAAATAATTACATATCATCAAGTGGCACACTCTTGTGCTAGGTATGGCTCATTCAATGATCCTTATTCATCTCCTTTTATTTCCACTTACACACATTCCCATATATTTTACCTTATTCTAGCCCCATTTGCACCTATTTCCACACATTCACCCTATTATCAACCCAAACTTCCATGTTTTTATCATGAGATTTACATTTCCATAGCTTGGATCAATCCCACAATTCTTGGGTTGGATCTCGAGGTGCTCAAGATTGACCCCAAAATTTGATTTTTCAAATTCAAATTCTTGACTCTTGTTCTTTCCTACTATTCATTGGGAGCCTCCTTGGTACATGTTTGCATGACTTATTACTATGTCTTGGTATTTAATGACATTAATTTGCAATTAAACATCATCTAGAAATCAAGAGAATTATAAGGAGCAACAATTCTAGGAACATTTGGATTTGGAGCTTAAAAGGAATCCATTGCACCAAAATTTACATATAGGCCATTTGCACACTCTATGTTTTATCTTCAAATATTCACCAAGGTTGTAAAGTCAATCCATCAAGGGGACTAACCTTGGAGAAATTTACCCTAGCAATGCAACAACTTCCCTATGGGTATTTATAAATAGTGTCATCCTTATGTGCATTCAGATAGTAATGGTTACAACAAAATAGGTTGTAAATGTTTTATGGCTTCTAGATGATATCCCTGCATTAGAGATTAGTTTTTTGCCTCTTGGAGTTGAACTCGGGCCACTTGGGATTGAACCATAGGATATTTTGGATCTATGTAGAGTTTGAGAGAGTGACCACACTTAGGGCATCATTTTTTGTAATATAGAAAATTAATTTTGTACATCTTTAGTCTCCATATTTTGGCATCAAATTGAAAGCTAAGTGTGCATATATTTGTCCTTTAATTGCCAAAAATAGCATTTCAATTTATCAATTCCTAGATCTTCCTCCCCTTTAGTTAAGATTAATTTATGCTTTAATTATATGCATTTATTTAATCAGCCTCTAGATTTATATAAAAAAGCATTTTATTCCATTATAGTTCTATATACTTTAATAAGATCAATAATTTTAAAAAAATGTAAAAGAGGACATGATCATGATAGTACCATATCACTCGAGAAAATTTTAACATATTTTTTTATATAAATTTTATTGAAATGGTTTAAACAACAATGAACTTAGAATCATTGGGAAATCTTTAGAGCTTTAGAAATGGATTTTAATTGGGGGTCTACATAAATTTTCCATGTTTCATCATGTAGAGATGAAAGGTGCCTATTTTAAACTTTTCCCTCTCATTTAGCACTCACTTCTAGAACCTTTATTTAATAAGCATGACCATAACCATTTGGTACTATCCCATACTAACTATCCCTAGACTTACACCTTGGATCACACAAGGACTCTTTTGACCTTAAGATCATTTTATGTTTTAATTTTCACCCTTTCTCTACCCAAGATGCCATCACACCCATAATAATGTCCCTTGAAAACAAGACCAAGTGCAATAATGTCCACAATGACTAAAAGTTATGTTTCCCATTTCAACTCATGTCTTTTCATTTTAATTTGCATATGTATCCTCTCCCATATCTATATCGTCATTAGCAACCATTTAATGTTTAATAAATAAAGAATTAAAGGAATGAACACACATAATAAAAATGGCAAAAGCAACAACACCAACACTTAGACAACACATTAAGTTTTTTATAAAAACTCCATAACTATACTTAGATGCATACACCACCTAGCATCCACTCTACACATTTTCTAAGGCATCTAATTTCTAATCATTTTTAAATCTTTGTGGGACTTGACAGTTAGTGAGGAAGTTCTCCCAAACCCCCTTAATACAAGTACACAAAGGAGCCTATGGCACCACCTCATCTAAACACCCAACCTTGATCATGGGTATAAAATTAAATTGTAGGATCACAAAGAGTGTCGTTGTAGCTATACATGATGCCAATGAAAGAGAGGGACAAGTGATACAAATCCCAAGTAGATCAAAGGATAAATCTACAAATTATCTTATGATTTATGAGATTTGTGGAATATGCAAATGAAACCTTAGATTATTATAAAAATTCACATTGAAGCAACAAAGAAGACTTTGCAATGTAAATATATTGCACGAAAGAAGATATGTATAATGATATGCATGTAGTAGAGCTACTGGTTGGATCTTCTCTACCTACACCTTATTTAAGGTGGGTATTTAGATAAGTTGTTGTTAGCTAGGCCCTGAATAATATGCTCACAGGTGTCATGCATATATGGTGTGCATTACATGTGGATAGGATGGTGCCAAGTGTCTAACCTATATGGTGTGAATTGTAGTGTAGTATAGGGTAGCTCTATGTGTGGAACATGTATGGTGCCAGTTATTTGGCATGATCATGTGGCACAAGTGCGAGCACATGTTGGATGCATATGGTGCTAAGTTGATTAAAAACATGTGCATCCATTTGTAGGGCCATGTTATGTGGGAGAGTAGTATCGCACAAAGGGGCACAAGAGTAGTGATGCATGGGGTTGTGTTAGGATGATGTGGTGTTATGAAAGTATGTGTGAGTGTTGTGCATAAAATAGTGTAGCATAGAGCTACATTAATATTATGTGGTTCACATTTAGCAAAGTTGAGTGCAAAGGCAATGCTACTAAATAGAATAGAGACTATGTGAATGTATGAGGTTGAGGCTATGCTCAAATCATTTGCCTCTTCTTGATAATAAATGGTCTCTACTGCATCAATTCTAAGTTGAGGAAATAACACATGGATTTGTTGTAAGTTGTACTACTTGGCCTTATCAACATACTACATGGTCTTAACTATGTGGAATAGTCAATGAGTACTAAGAAAGTATGAATTATTGTGGTGTTAATGATGGATTCTAGAATAGTTAGATTGACATGCCTAGGATCTAGGTCTGCAAGATGTTGAGATTGCACTGACTCCATAAGTGGAGAAAAGTATGCCTTAAGTAGCTCCATGTTAAAGACAAGATGTACACCCAAGTATTGTGGTGGGTCGAGAATGAAGGCATTCTCACAAGTGCTATGTGTAGAATAGCATAAGGGCCTACTATTCATGTTTTCTACCTTGAAAAACTTTAAACTTTTCATGTTCATTAAATTGACATGTGGCATCAAGTCATTTTTGGAATGTTTTCACAAGATGCATGTGAAAACTTATTCATCATTTTGACTTGGTTGAGTCAAAAAAAATTGTGCTAGCATCATTTAAGTATTATTCACAATTGTTCTTGATCATTTTGTAGTGTCAAATTTCTTACCAAGTTAAGATTGTCAAATGCTAGTCATAGCCTCAAGTGTCACAAGTCAGTCATAATATCTTGTCAACTTGATCATCTGATAAAATGATTAAATGTTGATTAAATCACTATGAAATAAATACAAGTTTTTGATGCTATTGGACATATATATTATCACAAGGTACTTTTTCCATCTTTATTTTCTCACTATTTGCAATTTTACAAAGTCATAAAATGGCTCAAAAAGTTGATAACAAGTTGTAAGGGACTCTCCTTGAAGTGCAAACATGGTTAGTTTCAATATAGACTTCAAGTATAATTGCAATTATAATTGATTCACAAGTGCGAATTTGTGATTATTTAAAATTTTGACAAGTAGTCTCAAGGTTATCATCCAGTGCACATGTCCCAAAAAGGATTGACAGTTGGTTCATGACCATGTTATTACTCATTCTCACCAATTTATAGTTAGATAATGCATTAACATGTGGAGTTGTGAAATTGTTAAACATAATTGGCAGTCATGGTTCATGTTCGCAATTTGATTTTAAAGTGTGACTTTATTAAATTTACCAAATTTTAATAACACAATTAATTAAATCACCTAATTGGTGATTTTGTGGAGTCATAATGTTTATTGACATTCACAACAAATTTTTAAAGAGTTCATATAGAATCATCAGTAAAAATATAGAATTCAAGAGATGTGTTCATAGTCAAAAAGCATGAGGCTATTAAAATTAGGTAAAAAATAAATTTCCACAAATCTACAATTATTTACATGGTTTCAAATTTACAAGACTTGTGATTTAATAAATGCTAGTTTAATTCTAAAATGTTGAAGTTTTGGAGTTTAAAAATCAAATTACAAATTTTGTATATTGTGTGCAAGACTCCATTATCATGCAATGATGCAAAAATTTGCATTTTAAAATTCAAAAATTTGTTAATGAAATTTAAAAAGTGGAATTGTAGATTTGGCATGTGTAAGTGTGCAAGGTTGCAAAATGCTTACTTGCTTTCACAAATTGAAGTTCCACAATAAAGGATGGAATTCGGAAGGATAGACTTTGTGTGCATGCAAACAGGAAAGTTACAAGTTGCGCCCATGCTTCCAATTCCTGTAACCCTACAAAGTTAAAAAAGGGTTATAAATTGGATTTAAAAGGGGAATATAGAGTTGCAAAGGTCACATGCACGTAAGCAAAAAAAATAAAAAGTGAAAGTTGCATATAAGAGCCCACCTCCTGCAAATGGTAAAGAATAAAAGACAAAAGTGAATGTTTTTGTGGGGTTGTAGATTCCTATAGTATCCGTGCAACATTTCATGTTGCAAAGGAGGCCCTACTCCCTACAACTCCCTTTCTCATGTCCTTATTTGCCTATGCACCTCATAGGGATGTTAAATTATAATATCCATCGAACACCATTGTTGTAGGCCTTGCACAAAGGAGATTTGTTGAAGTAAATTGTTAAAACTTTCACACAAATGTAGTTTACAAGCATGAAGCCAAACATCTACAATCATTGCTAGTGTCCTTCATGTCTATGCCCATGCCAAAATCGTATTATGTTTAGGTCAAAGCATGTACAAAATGTGGAGGTAAACCCAGGCGCGTGGGTCATAGACAAAATGCCCTAAAGGAAACACGATCTCATGGAACATCATGATAGTAGGGAAGTGCACAAAATGCTAGCAACACCCATGGTCATGCCTAAATGGTATCATTGGAACAAGTATGGCTATCCATTAAAACATAATAGAAAGGGGATTTTTGTTAAATGTTGTAGTTGCAACTACCACAAGAACCATGTACGAAAAGCACTAAAGTAAAGACAAGGCATGCAAATGGCTTGAAAGGGCTCTTTGATGAGCTTTGTCTCATGGAATGTAATGATTATATTGTACACACAAAGTGGGTTTGTTGATAAAGTTTTAGAAACTTTCAAGCAAATGCAATTGGTGGCTATAATTCCAAGTTACATGACCCCAATTTGATCATTTGCTAGCTTCCTTCATGCCTATAACAAAGTGGGAGCTTTAGAATAGGGTATGTCATCCATTCAAAGCATAAAGGATAATGAAATTTTGTCAGATGTTGTATTTTCAACCACTTTGGTAAACATGTATGCAAAATGCTAAAACATATACAAGGTACATGAACTATTTGATAAAGTGCCTCAAAGAGATATCATCTAATGGGATACAGTGATTGTAGGAACCTCACAAAAATAATAGAAGCAATGTTCTTTAGGATGCTATTAATTTATTTTAGATTCAAATAGTGATAAGAATGTTCTTTAGCATCTTGATGAATATTTGATAGACAAAATGCTAAAGAACATTCTTATTTCTATTTGAATCTAAAATAAATTGATAGCATCCTAAAGAACATTGCTTCTATTATTTTGTGAGGTTGATGAATATTTCATAGACAAAATCCATAAATATTATTCCTTAGAAGATAAGATTGGCCTTATTGATTGCCAAGATATCATACTAGGTCTTTTCACTTGGAGAATGCATTATTGGACATGTAGCATATACAAAGAAGCATCAATGGATCCTTGTAGAGAATAACAACACTAGCAAATTCAACAGGAATGGTTAACATCCATTTAAAGCTTGAGGCTGATGAAAAGTAAATTTATAGTTGGGATCAAGACAATTGCTCTAATATGTGTAACTTTCTCAAAAGAACTTAGCGTAGAATAGTATTGGTTTACAAAGACTTTGGAAAAAGATGAATCGCCTATACTCTGAGATAATTTTGCTCATAAATTGAACTATACTAAAGAATGGTCAATAGGAAAATAAATTTCAAGGTGATAAATAAGAACTTCAAATTGATAAGAAAAGATTAAGATGATGATTATTGAGACATATTATACTTTTCTGCTTGAAGCAAGGTACCCAAAACCTTAGGGCCATGTTTGACTAAATTGTAGGATGGGAATATTTGGGATGAAATATTATTTCCCAAATGGACTTTAACTAGTTTGGGTTTGAGAAATCAATCATTTGAACATTTACCTTATTTAGTTTGCTTCTATGAAATGAATTTAAGTTGGACAATGGTGATAGGAATCAAGAAGAGAATCATGCAATAGAAAATAAAGATTGCCAAAGACCTATTCTTATAGAAAATGTGAGAAAATGACCTATTGGGTCTCTTGAATAAAGACAATGGAGATGATGACTTGGTGAACAATAATATGCATTCAAAAGTACATTTGCATCAACTTTAGAAGCATATTACCATCAAGCCAAAGAACTTCCAAGTTCAAGATTAGTTTTTCAAAGGGATATATGTCATAAATATATGAGGATGCATTAATTTACCTTTGGAGGTTATCAAACATATCCTTGTTCTTTCAAACCATGACCATGATTGAAAGGAAGAGATAAATTGCTTCAGAAATTAGTATTTATAGATTTTACTTGTGAAATATTCATCAAAATGCTTCAAAATAAAGTGCATCTATAGCCAGCACATGCCAAATGTTTGGCATAATCTTACGATGATCAAACAACTGCCAAGTTTATGCAAAGACATAATATTTATTATTAAGTGAACCTACTAATGTTTAAAACACATTTATTTTAATGGGTTAAGGGATGTATGATCATTTGAAGGATTTGTAATATTATTTTAAATATTTTTTAATGTCCAAAGAGGAAAAATGAAACTATTGTATGGGAAAGTGAACAAATTTTCCCTATTAAATGTAAAGTCTATTCATTGTAAAGGCTTATAGAGGGTTACCTAAGATTATTACTAGTCATTTTGGGCCACAAACATAGCAAATTGTACATGGAGACAAAAGACTTTGTGCTTTTGTGAATTTTCAAGGCTCTAGACAACATTATAATTTTCAATTTGTTATTGAAGCATCATCTTTTCTTATGTTAGATTATACTATTGTTATTTCTTAAGATCTTTCTTTATAATTTGTAAATATGATTCAAGTTCATTTATACATTTCCAAACAAATGTTGTTGAGAAAATTTGTTAAACTCTATATTCTATTTGATAAATTTGCATGTCTTATCCCCTCTTTGGTTAATGTTACATGTGGAATTATAATATGTTATCTATTCAAATATACATACTCTTTCCCTTTTCTTCATTTCCCGTCCATGCTAAGTAATACCAAATAGTTGTCTATATTTGATCTGTCTAGGGTTTCTCTGCTCTTCCATTTTTTAATTTTCTTTCCTTTTCTTCCCCTTTTGTACTTTTTTTATTAAAATTACATGAAATCCAAATACTGTCATCATACAAGGGACTTGCCCCTCTCAAATGAAGAGGAAAATCATCTATTTAATAGCGATTTCTCCAACTATTGTAAATACTTATTGCTACCCATTGGATGAGTCACATTGATTCCTAAAAATCATAGGAACAACAAATCTATTTATCAAATAGGCCATAGCAGTTTAAACTTATGGTGAGGATTGTAGAAATATTCCTTCTAAAGATGCAACTAGACTTTGTTGCCTACTTGAAAGGTGTATGGCACACAATTGGAGTCATGGTGCTCTATGTACTTTTGTTGGCATAGAAGGATTTGTTGGACTTGCTAATGGAGGTCATGGATTCACTGGATGAATCATTATGTTTTCTCCACCTCCTATGTTGATGTGTGTATGTCTTAGCTAGTGATGGAGCATAGAGGAAATGTTAAGGGGTGCCACTAGTTAGAACCCAATACATGTTTGGAAAGGGCTACACCTTGTAGAGTTATGTAGAGCTCTATTGTAGATATGTTGGTTGTACGGTAGGCTATCATCCCAAGTGCATGTTGTGAATAAATAGAAGGTGAACTAGAATGTGGTTGACCACCTTCATTTTCCCATCAGTTTGTGTTTGGAAGGTTGTGGAATGGTCTAGTTCTGTGTCAAACATGGTCTAAAGAATCTACCAAAAGGTGATGATAAATCTTGGATCATAGTTAGAGATAATGAACATTGAAATCTTGAAGTGGATCCAAACATGGTTATATAAAATAAGAATGGTTTGGTGCTATGATTGTCTCCTTGTAGGTAACTGTGATAATTATTTTAGAGAACCTACCAACCACTAAAAAAAATTGTTCTTCTTACATATATGGTTCCTCGGGTTGTAATTGATGTCAACATTGTCACTAGGTTGTCATTGATGTCAACACTATCATGGTGGTGTGATAGTGTTCATGGTTGGATGTCATGTCCAATCCAACAATACAATCTAAGATACAATTCATGGTTGGATGTCATGTCTCATCTAGCAAGAGAAGAAGATACAGTTCGTGCTTGGATGTCATGTCCCATCCAACAAGAGAAGGGAGAAGATATAGTTCATATTAATATGGGAATTAGAAGCACGAAGATGATTAGATGTATTGTTGATGCCACTAATGGCCTGAAGTATGTATGTTCCAAGTTCCATGATGATTGCATTACTGGAAGAGTGTTTTGTCGTTGACTGATTGAATCTACAGTGTTGTCTCTATGAAGATGTTATGTGTAGGACAATGGAATGCTCTGTATTCCTCCTCATTTGTAGATATGGCCATGCGGTTTTGGAATTGTGTTTAGGATGTAGTGAAAGTGATAATTCCAAGTTTTCAGATCATTTGTCCTTCCGTTGGGAAAGTTATGCATGATAGAGTATCGACATGTGTTCTGGCAAAGTAAGCTAGTGATGAAGGCCTATTGGAATGCTCCTCATTCCTCCAGAATTGAATGATTGTCTTTGTAGTTTTGAGGACATGTTTATGGATGTGTATTACTTGATTCCTTGTAGTTTCAAGGTCCTTGGTGGTCTACAGCTCAATTTTTCAAATGACAGCATGTTGCAGTGTGTTTCGAATGACAGATTGCTCCCAGAGTTCATGATTGAAGATGTGCAACACAATTATTTGATGTGTAGTGGAAAAGGAGTGTTTGGAGCTGCTTTATGAGTCATTTGGACTCATCTAAAAGAGTTTTTCATGAATATATTTCTTGTTTCCTATACCGCACAAGGTTTTCAAGTTGATGTGGTCATTATACTTCAAGGTTCATATGTTTTTGGTTAAAGTTACCATATTTTCAAATGAATGGAATGTGCAGATGTAATTCCTTGGTGTTTGAAGTTTTTAAGGATGTTTTGGACTTGGTTAAGCAAGTGTTGGTGTCTGCAAGGCGTGGGTCTTCTACTGGTGTAACGTGTGGTTTCACTTAGGACCTATCTTCTACACGTTTCATATTGTGTGTTGTCTGGCTGACTTGTAAATGTATTTTTCATGTTGTATATGACTGACAAGCAATATAATCAATGTAATATCATGTATAAATAATGAATCAAATTGAGTTAGGAGGGTGTGATTGCAAGTTGATTGAAAAATTTTTCAAGTACACAAAAAGTAGAATGAATGCATTGTTGATGTGCGACTAAAGGAGAAAGAGCAGAAGTTGTTGATGCTATCCTGATTCATCTTGAAGACTTATATGTGGCAATGATAAAGTGTAGAGTGTGCCTAATTGATTAGATCATCAGAAGAAAGAGTGAAGAGACAGAAGTGCAACCATCAAAGGAGTGAATTTCAATGTCAGTTTTCAGACATAGAAGGATTGTCATATTGTAATCTTTTGTAAATGTGTTCTCATTTCAGGGAGTAGCAACTTCCTTGTGAGTGACCCTAAAACAAAGTCTTCAGGGATTAGTAGCTTCTTTGGGAGTGACCCTAAAACAAAGTCTTCAAGGAGTGGTAGTTTCCTTGGGAGTGACCCTAAATCAAAGTTCTTCAGGGAGTAGTAGCTCCCTTGGGTTGTATCCCTAAAACAAAGTTGTTAATTGAGCTTCATATATTGTGAGTTAATTCTCACCGTGGTTTTTCCCTTCTAGGGTTTTCCACATATATCTGGTGTTATGTGTTGATGTGCATTGTATTAATCTTTCATGTTCATGTTAACATTGTAATGATTAAGTTTTAATTTGTTTCAGATAAGTTGAAGTTGTTAGAATTGAAGACTATTTAGATACTGATTCACCCCCCTCTCAGTATCTTGGTGTGTTCAACAATTGGTATCAAAGCAAAGTTCCTCTAAGGGAAGCTTAACTGCTTGAAGAAGGTCTGGGATGACACAAAATGGATCTAGCAAGATACCTAGGTTTGATGGAACAAATTATTCTTTTTGGAAGCTAAGGATGGAAGCCTGTATTAATTCTTTAGGGTGTGGTGTTTGGAACTCTGTCAAGACTGGTTACACAGTTCCTACTACTATTCCTACAAATGTAGATGAATTTAAGAAGTATGATAACAATGCCAAGGCAAAGTTTTCTAAAATGAGTGGGTTAGCTAATTCAGAACTTTCAAAGGTAATGAGTTGCAGTTCTGCTCAAGAAACTGTTTGGGATAAAATTAAAACCATTTATGAGGGAGATAAGAAAGTAAAGCAAGCCAAGATGCAGATCTTCAAGAGCAAATTTGAGAACCTAAAAATGTCAAAGGATGAAGACATTGCTAGATATATGCGCTAGGTGAATGAAGTGGTCAATGACATCACAGGTCTTGGTGGAGAAGTGAAAGAAGATGAGATTGTGAAAAAGGTTATGAGATCTCTTCCCAAATCTTAAAGTCATAAGGTATCTGCCATTGAGGAAAATCCAGACTTAGATACATACACTATAGATAAGTTATTTGGTTCCCTTACTACATTTGAAATGAGAGAGTTTGGCAATGATGTTCCAAAGAAAGAAGTTGCTTTCAAAGCCAATGTGAAGACAAAGGAAGAAGTTGTTGATGAAGATGAAAGCTCTGATGAAGTTGAAGCAAATTTTGTGAGAAGATTGAAGAAAGGCACTGGAAAATACAAAGGTAAGTTAACCTTCAAATGTTTCAATTGTGGAAAGGTTGGTCATTTTGCTTCTAAATGTCCTTTCAAAGAATTAAAGGGTAGTAATAGAAGAGACAAGTTCAAGAGAAGTTTGTATTCCATAGAAAGAAATTATTCTTTAGAAGATGAGGATCATGATGATTCAAATGATGAAACACTTTTCATGGCCTTGAGTTTTGGTGATAAAAAGGATGATATTGGAAAATGTGAAAAGACTGATGCCTTGTAAACATAACAGAACCATGAAAGATCAATGGTTGTATGGACTACCTTTCATGCAAGAGAAGAAGCCAAGGCATGGGTAATTGACAGTGGATGCTCAAATCATATAACTAGTGACAAGGAGAAGTTTATCCTTGAGAAGTGGGATGGTGGTGTTGTCAAGTTTGGTGGTGATGAGTCAGCATAAATCTGTGGAAAAAGGTGCTATAACTATTGATGGGAAGAACAGGATTGAGGATGTCCTCTTTGTCAAAGGACTAAAACACAATCTTCTCAATATCAGTTAGATGTACACCAAGGGGTATAATCTCACCTTTCATGCCAAGGGTTGTGAAATTAGGAAGGCAGGATCCTGAAAACTAGTTGCAGAAGGTATCAAGACATATGGTGACATTTATCATCTTAAGAACGTAAATGGAAGAACATGTTTGTTGGCTCAATTCAGTGAGTTTTGGTTGTGGCACAAGAGAATGAGACAACAATTTTGACAATATGGTAAAGATCAATTCCACTCATGCAGCGAGAGATATGCCTAAGATAATCAAGCCTACAAATGTAGTATGTAGTGAATGTCAAATGGGAAAGAAAACAAAGACAAACTTCAAAAGCAAGGAGTATTCTTCTTCAAATCCATTGGATTTGATTCACACTGATCTATGTGGCCCTACAAGAGTAAAGAGTCAACAAGGTGAGAGGTATTCATGTTGCTTATTGATGATTATTCTAGAATGACTTGGGTTACTTTCTTAAAAGAAAAACCATATGCCCTTGATAAATTTAAAGTGTTCAAAGCTATGGTCGAGAGTGAAGTTGATGCCAAGATCAAATGTTTGAGGTCTGATAGAGGAGGTGAGTTTACTTCCAATGAATTTGAAAAGTTTTGTGAAGAGAATGGTATTTGGAGACATCTTTCAGCTCCTAGGACCCCTTAGCAAAATGGGGTAGTGGAAAGGAAGAATAGGACTGTGCAAGAGATGTCTACGGCAATGTTGAAAGATGCAGATCTGCATGATATGTACTGGAAGGATGCAGTTCATACTATTGTCTATCTAATTAACAGAGTGCAACTGAGGGTCAACAGCACTAAGACTCCTTATGAGCTATGGTATGGAAGACCTCCCACAGTCAAATACTTTAGGATCTTTGGCAGCAAATGCTATATCAGAACAAATGAAGAAGACCTAAGAAAGTTTGATTCAAGAAGTGATGAAGGAATCTTTCTTGGCTACTCAACCAGAAGCAAGGTTTATAGATGCTACAACAAGAGGTTGGGAAAGATGATTGAAAGCGCAAATGTCAAGGTAGATGAAGACCTATATCAAATTTCACATACATCAGAGGACTCTGAATCTGATATCTTTCCATGCATTGTAGATGAAGAAGAAGTGAAAGAAGAAATGGAACAAGAACTAGAGAAGATGCCTAAGACTCCAACTAAATATGTTCAGAAGAACCGCTCAACAGATCAAATCATTGGAGATAAGGATGAAGGTGTGCAAACAAGGAGAAGACTTGCTAAGACACATGAGCAAGTAAATTTGTGTTTGTTATTAAAGGTGGAGCCCAAAAACTTTGCTGATGCTAGAAAATATGATGGATGGATAAAAGCCATGGAAGAAGAATTAGATCAAATTGAGAAGAATCAGACACGGGAATTGGTTGCTAGACTAGAAATAAGAATGTTATAGGAACAAAATGGGTGTTCTGAAACAAACTAAATGAAGAAGGTGAAGTTGTAAGAAACAAGGCAAGATTGGTATGCAAAGGATACACACAAGTTGAAGGTATTGATTTTGAGGAGACTTTTGCTTCAGTAGCAAGGATGGAGGCAATCATAATGTTCCTTGCTCTTGTTGTTCATAAGAACTTCAAGGTATATCAGATGGATGTTAAGTCAGCATTTCTAAATGGTGACCTAGAGGAAGAGGTTTATATTGAACAACTAGATGGTTTCTAGATATCAAAAGATCTAGACATGGTGTGCAGACTCAAGAAGGCTCTATACAGTCTTAAGCAAGCACCTAGAGCTTGGTATGCTAGGTTGGAAAAGCACATACTTCAACAAGGCTTCAAGAAAGGTACTACAGATAGCAATCTTTACATCAAGGAAGAAGGAGACATGATATTGGTAGTTGCAATATACATTAATGACATCATCTTTGGTGGAGATGATGATATGTGTAAGAGGTTTGCAAAGGAGATACAAAAAGAGTTTGAGATGTCTATTATTGGTGAGATGTCTTTCTTCCTTGGACTTCAAATTACTCAGCTAGATGGTGGTATCTTTATTTCTCAAGCTAAGTATGTCAAAGAGCTGTTGAAGAAGTTTGGTATGGAGGATTCAAAACCAGTGAGTACTCCCATGTTCACTAGATGTCACTTGAACAAATATGATGAGTCTCTGGAGGTGGATCAGACTGTCTATAGGTCTATGGTTGGAGAATTGTTGTACCTAACTACTTCTAGACTTGATATTATGCATGCAGTATGTGTGGTTGCCAGATATCAAGACAATCCCAAGAAAACAAATGAGAAGGCAGTGAAAAGGATACTCAGATATTTGAAAGGAACTCCAAACTATGGCCTATGGTATCCAAGAGGTAATGACTTTGATTTAAGTGCTTACACTGATACTGACTGGGATGGTTGTGTTGATGATAGAAGAAGTACAAGTGGTGGTGCTTTCTTTTTAGGAAGCAAATTAGTTTCATGGCAGAGCAAGAAGCAAGAATCAATGTCCTATCCACTACAGAGGTAGAGTACATTGCAGCAGTATCCTATTGTACACAAGTGTTAAGGATGAAGCAAACCCTGAAGGATATCAAGGTATTATATGATAAGCCTATGCCTATCTTGTGTGACAATACAAGTGCTATCAATATTTCCAAGAATCCATTGATGCACTCTAGAACCAAGCATATAGCAATCAGGTATCACTTTTTGAGAGAGAAGGTTGCAAATAAGGAAGTGAAGTTGGAATATGTTCCAACAAAGGATCAGATAGCAGACATTTTCACAAAGGCTCTTGCAAAGGATACTTTTGAGGATCTCCGACAGAGGTTAGGGGTAATTTACCCTCCTTCTTGCTAGATGCCTTGTGGTGCATCTATCCAGAGGGAGTTCATATTATATCTTGTTCCTAGATTGATGGTGGCTACCTCTCAGGGGGAGCAAGTACTGGTTGCTAATGTTAGGGGGAGTTTGTTTGCTGCAAGAAGTCATGTGGTCTCTGATTGAGGTAGTGTCTTCCTTTTGTCCTTAATGTCAAAGAAAAAGAGAAGCAAAGATGTGTTGCCATCAATGCCAAAGGGGGAGATTGTTACACATATGGTGCCTAAGGTTGTCATTGATGTCAACATTGTCACTAGGTTGTTATTAATGCCAACACTATCATGGTGGTGTGATGGTGTTCATGGTTGGATGTCATGTCCCATCCAACAAGAGAAAAAGATACAGTTCATGGTTGGATGTCATGTCCCATCCAACAAGAGAAGAAGATACAATTCATGGTTGGATGTCATGTCCCATCCAACAAGAGAAGGGAGAAGATATAGTTCATATTAATATGGGAATTAGAAGCATGAAGATGATCAAATGTATTGTTGGTGCCAATGATGGCCTAAAGTATGTATGTTCCAAGTTCCATGATAATTGCATTACCAGAAGAGTGTTTTTTCGTTGACTGATTGAAGATAGTGTTGTCTATGTGAAGATGTTCTATGTAGGACAATGGAATGCTCCGCATTCCTCTACATTTGCAAATATGTCCATGCAGTTCTGGAACTGTGTTTAGGATGCATTGAAGGTGATAATTCCAAGTTTTTAGATCATCTGTCTTTCTGTTGTGAAAGTTATGCATGATAGAGTACCAGCATGTGTTCTGGCAAAGTAAGCTAGTGATGAAGGCATGTTGGAATGTTCTGCATTCCTCTAGAAATGAATGATTGCCCTTGCAGTTTTGAGGACATTTTTATGGATATGTATTAATTGCTTCCTTGTGGTTTCAAGGTCCTTGGTGGTCTGCAACTCAGTTTTTCAAATGATAGCATGTTGTAGTATGTTTCAGATGACAAATTGTTCCTGGAGTTCATGATTGAAGATGTGCGGCATAATTCTTTGATGTGCGGTGGAAAAGGAGTGTTTGGAGATGTTGTATGAGTCATGTGGACTCATTTGGAAGAGTTTTTCATGAAGATATTTCTTGTTTCCTATACCACACAAGGTTTTCAAGTTGATGTGGTCGTTATGCTTCAAGGTTCATCTATTTTTGGTTAAAGTTGTCCTATTTTCAAATGAGCGGAGTGTGTAGATGTAATTCCTTGGTGTTTGAAGTTGTTAAGGATGTTTTGGACTTGTTTAAGCAAGTGTTGGTGTCTGCAAGGTGTGGGTCTTCTGCTACTGTAACGTGTGGTTTCACTTAGGACCTATCTTCTACACGTTTCATATTATGTGTTGTCTAGCTGACTTGTAAATGTATTTTTCATGTTGTATCTAGGCGACAAGAAATGTAATCAATGTAATATCATGTATAAATAATGAATCAAATTGAGTTAGGAGGGTGTGATTGCAAGTTGATTGAAAAAGTTTGCAAGTAGACAAAAAGTAGAATGAATGCATTGTTAATGTGTGACTGAAGGAGAAAGAGTAAAGTTGTTGATGCTGTCCTGATTCATCTTGAAGACTTATATGTGGCAGTGATCAAGTGTAGAGTGTGCCTAACTGATTAGATCATCAGAAGAAAAAGTGAAGAGGCAGAAGTGCAATCATCAAAGGAGTGAATTTCAATGTCAGTTTTCAGACAATAGAAGGACTATCATACTATAATCTTTTGTAAGTGTGTTCTCATTTCAGGGAGTAGTAGCTTCCTTGGGAGTAACCCTAAAACAAAGTCTGCAAGGAATAGTAGCTTCCTTGGGAGTGACCCTAAATCAAAGTTCTTTAGGGAGTAGTAACTTCCTTGGGTTGTAGCCCTAAAACAAAGTTGTTATTTGAGCTTCATATATTGTGAGTTAATCCTCACCATGGTTTTTCCCTTCTAGGGTTTTCCACATATATCTGGTGTTATGTATTGATGTGCATTATGTTAATTTTTCATGTTCATGTTAATGATGTAATGATTAAGTTTTAATATGTTTCGGATAAGTTGATGTTGTTAGAATTGAAGACTAATTAGATACTGATTCACCCCCCCTCTCAGTATCTTGGTGTGTTTAACAGTTCTAGCACTTTGTGGTTGGTAGGTTGCTAAGAATATCCATGTTGATGGACTCTCAAAGTTGTTGAGGTACTGCTTAAGGAGTGAAAAGCCGCAGTCTTATTCATAGGCTTGGTAATGTAATTGTGTATGCTAGACTTGATGTGGTGCTCAATGTTGTTGTGCATGTGAGGCCAATAAAAGTGATGTTGAAGTGCAACGTATTTTGGTGATGCCAAAGTAACCTGTCATTTTGGAAGAATGTGCTTCCTAGATCAAGTGTTGTCAAGATGTGCCTAAGGAATTGTAGAGGTGTTTAGGCTTGTAGAGAAGCATGTTGGACATGTAGAAATCACTAGTAAGTGTACTTTGTGCATGCACATTGTATGGTTGCACAAAATGTTTGTTTATTGAGTGTAGTTATCCCTAGTTAAAAATGTTATGGCTGCATTATTCTAGCATGGTGGTGAGCACATGGATTAGTGGTTGACTAAGGTAAGATGCAACCTTATTGTCATGCCCCTTCTTATGCTTGATTGCCAAGTGGAATTGTTGCAAGTAGGTCATCCACTTCATGTGCCATACATTTTACAATTTGATTTGTGTGTAGGAATTAAAGCAAGTGATAATTAGAGTGAATGATAGTTTCCTTGCCAAGGTTGTAATAGAACCATTTCTTAACAACTTGGACAATAGTGTAGATTTCCTTATCATAAATGGAGTAGCATCGCATGGTACCATTGCAAGTTTTCAAGTGATAGGTGATGGGATGGCCATGCTAGAGTAGCACAACACCAAGTGCATAATTGGATGCATCAATTTTGATCTCAAAAGAATGTGTGACGTCTAGAAGTGCTAGCACTAGCACATAATAGAGGCATTGTTTGAGCTCGTTGAAGGTGCACTATTGTGCAAGAGTCAATTGGAATGTTGCCTTAGCATGCCTAATTTGGTTAGGAGGCCAAGTAACATATGAGAACCCAAGGAAAAAACCATTGATAGAAATTGGCAACTCTAAGGAGGTGCAATTATATGAGGTCGCATGGAATAGGTTAGTCTTGAATCATATTCATCTTTTTCAGATCAACATGGATGTCAGAGTGGTTGATGACATAGCCATGGTACTGATTCTGTGTGGTGCCAAAAGTGCATTTGTAGAGGTTAGCTTGTAGCTTGTGTTGGTACAGAGTTTCCATCACTTGCAAAACATGTTTCACATGTTCCTCCCAATTCTTTTTGAAGACAAGGATGCCATCCAAGTATACAATGAAGAAGGAATTGGTAAATGTGTCTAAGACATCATTTATTAGGCACATAAATATTACAAGAGCATTGGTCAAGTTGGAAGGCATAACCATCCACTCATAGTGTCCTTCCTATATTTTGAATGCAGTTTTCCTTATGTCTTTGGGTTGTATTAGAACTTTAAGATATCTTGATTTAAGATCAATTTTGTTGCAGTAGCACACTCTATGGAGTTAGACTAGGAGTTTGTCAATGGGAAGCAATGGATACCTATTTTTTTATCAAGATCTTGTTGGGTGTATGATAGTCAATACAAAGTCACCACGTGCCATCTTTCTTGGGTGTGGGCATAATCAAACTATCGTAAGACTTGGCTTGATCTATTCTTGATCAACCAATTCTCGAATTTGACATTAGATTTCATCATTCTCCTAAATGGACTTGTAATACATGCAACTATTTAGAAGAGGAGATCTAGGAACCAAGTCAATTTTGTGTTGTATTATGTATTGTGTTGGAAGACCCACATGATTGATGAATACTTTATCATACTAGAGTAGTATAGTGTCAATTTGATGCTATTGTGACATATTGGGCATAAAATCATGTGTTGTGAGAGTGGTTTGTCTACATAGGTGTCTCTATGCAAACCATAAAAAGTAAGAACTTCTGAGTGTGCATAATGATTTTGTGGCATTACTTTGCTAAAACTAGAGTGAGTTTGGACAATGGTGACATTTCACATAGGTTGAAATACCTATTATCAATGTGAATTTCTAGCATTGTGGTTTTACATTATAGACACCTTCACAATAATATACAAGGGGCTTGCTAAGAAAAATATTGCATAACTCTAGAGGTGTGATGTCACGAGTAACTATGTTGCACATAGGTTTAACAACATAGATGAGAGTACATTAACAACTTACTCAAATCTCCTTGCTTTACTATAGCCATCCCAAAGAGTATAGGATTGGATGTGTGTTGGTGGAGAGTCCAAGGCATTGCACTGCATTTTACGAGATGATATTCTTCTAGCTATAATTATCGATGATGGCATGCATGGGCTCATTTTTTACCCAACACTTCATGTGGAAGAGTTGTTCAAGTTCTTTTGAAGTGTCTATTGGGGTCATTATGTTGAGGCGTTGCACCTCTTGGTTGGTCTACTCACTATCATCAAGATTTGGTTTTTCCTACATGACAAGAGTTTCTTGAGTGTGATAATTAGTGTCCTTGTGATAGCGAGAGTGGTAGAAGTTGCACACTATTGCTCGCCTTATGGCAATTTCTCTTTGTCCCTATCTAGCATAGAAATTTTTGGAGATAAAAATTTCCAACAATGGTGGATAATTCTATTGTGGTTGGCACAATGCATTAGACTAGAAGTTCTCCTATGCAGGGATAGGCCTTGCTACTTCATCTTTGCCTTGGCCTTGATTTTAGACACATGGAAAAATGCCTAGCCCAAAGTGTCCAATGTAAGGAATTCCATCTTAATGAAAAATGAGAAATGAGTGTCCACTAGAGGTGTTCCAACACATCCTCGTATAACCACGTAGAGTAGTCATGTAGCTCATTAGCATAGGATTCTATGGTTTTCTCTCTATTTTGGTAGACTTGTTGAAACTTCAAGTATTCATCCTCGTAATATTCACCTTGTAGAGCCTTGAAAAAGGCAGACTAGGTTATGACTAATTGGTGCTCTCTATCATGTTGTGCACTGAGTGCTTACCAACAATAATGTACTAAAATGGACATTTTTAGTGAAAATAAAATTTAGCATCAATGAATTTGTTGATGGAGAACTACAATTCAAGTTATTGAATCCAATAGTGTAGTATAGTGGAGTTGATCTTGCTTTTGAATGTTGGAATGATAAGGTTCACTTGAATCCTAAAGGGATTATGGTGGTGCATTGTAGCTTATTGTTCAAGATGTGCTAGCATTGGTCAAAGTTAAGTCATGAAGTCATGAAACAATCTAAAGAGTTTCAAGCATTACATTTTTAAGGCCTCTTTGATCGAGTGTTGAATGTCTATTGAAACCCTAGGTACAAGTTCATCCACCATAATACTTTGTTCTTAGTGTTTGCATAAATGCTCACATGTTGAACCAAGAACATGGTTTTTTTGTAGGTGCTATGAGTGTGTTTGAATAGGATAATTTTCAAATTATCTTGTAATCTATTGGATTTTTTGAATATGCAACTGAAACCTAGATTAGTATGCAAATGCACATTCAAGAGGTGTGAAAGATTATGCAATGTAAATATATTGCATGAAAAAAGATATGTACAATGCTATGTAAGTAGAAGAGTTGTTGTTGGATCTTCTCTACTTGTATCTTGTATAAGGTATTTATACAAGTGACCATCATCTAGACCCTCAATAATATGCAGACAGATTTCATGTGTGTATGGTGCACATTACATGTGGATAAGATGGTGCCAATTGTTTAGCATGATCATATGGTATAGGTGTGGCCATGTGTTGAATGAACACATATGGTGTTGAGCTAATCGAAAAAATGTGTGCCTATATGTAGGGTCACCATATGCAGGCAAACAATGTTGTGCAATAGTGCACTAGAGCTGTGTGCAGAACGGTGGTGTGTGGGGTTATGTTGGAATTATGTGGTGTTGTGTAAGTGTGTGCAAGAGCTGTGTGTGAAATAGTTTGGCACAAAGTTATGCTCATACTATGTGGCACATGTTGAGCGAAGTTGACTCTGTGTGTGAGAGACTGTTGAATGGAACAAAGGTTGGATCAATGTACTGTTGCAAATATGTGCCTAATCAGTGTTGTCATTGATGTCAACATATTCTTATTGCCATTGGTGTCAACTGTATCCTATTTTGTCGCCTTCTTAGAAGACTAGAATGTTGAGGATATTGAGAAAATTAATGAAGATCAATGAATGCGGACCATATGGTAGTAAATAGGATTGTCTGAAGTAGCTCCACTTAATATTTGAGAGGTCCACATGAAGATTTGAAGAAGCTATGGCCATCTAAATAGAATTGGGTTTTGATAGTTGTTTAGAAGAGACAAAGTGACAGTAAATTGGTCTGGATTGCTCCGCATTAAAATATTATGATTTGCGGTTCTAGAGGCATGTTTGGGAAGTCAGTATGTATCATCAACTCAAGTGGTTCATGGTTTAGAGGTCCGCAAGCAATCTTTCTAGTGTGACAGTCATGGCAGATAGTGTTCTTGAGGTTCTGGATGAAGATGCAAGTGATTCTAATGATTTGGAGAAGTGCAGATGTTCTTGTTGAATTCAACATGCTTGTGGAGATCTTTGGATCGTGTGATTGTGGTGTCGAAGGTCCGCATTGAAGATTGAGCTCGTTGTTGAAGGTTTCTTCCTTATTGTTGTTGTTCTTCCTAGTCTTGGCCGACTGGATGATTCTAGCATGTTGCGGATGATCTAAGAGCAATTCTATGGAGTGTGGCATGTTGATCGAGGAAGATTTGAATCCCAGTTATGTTTGGTTGACAAATCAGTGATTCGCATTAAATCAGATGTTTGAAGTGCCGACCTTGATGTTTATTCCAAGGTTGATGAAGCACATAAATACTTGTTGATGAGTTGAGGAAAATCATCCTTGTGCGAAATAATAAAATCCTAAGAAAGGATCAGAGGCAAAGCAGAGAAAAGGAGCAGAGCAGCAAGAACAGGATAAAGTGATAGCAAAGAAGTATGTAGAGAAGAGCAGAATTTTTATGAGCACTCAATGAAACTGAACCAGGCATGAAGAAGATATTATTTCTAAGTTAATTCCTTCTGTATTAAACTAAATTCTGTAGGCAGTGAGCCTTCCTTTCAGCATTGAGCTCTGGGCAGTGAGCCCGAATGCATGTGCATTCCTCTTTTTAAGTACTTTTAACAGGGTACAAATCTTGTGGGTTAACCCCCATCATGGTTTTTCCCTTAACCAGATTTTCGCGTCAAAAATCTTGGTGTCAAGTGTGTTAATTGTGTTTATGCTCATGTGTTATTATTTCAAGCTTTAATGTTTGCATCATTAATCTGTTTGTAAGTTGTGAAAGAAGATTAAAAGGAAGAAAAGGTTAATATTGCGGGACAACTGATTCACCCCCCCCCTCTCAGTTGTCTGTCCTAATTCCAACAATTGGTATCAGAGCCAATTCCCTTAAAAGAAGCTTGACCGCTTGAGGAGATCCAAGATGTCGACTTATAAGAAAGAAAGCCTGAGATTTGATGGAACAAATTACTCCCTTTGGAAGGTGCACATGCAGTATCATTTGGAATGTATAGGTGATGCCTTTTGGTCGATAAAAAAGAATGAGTATAAGATTCTGAAGAATGGCCCTACTACTCTAGACGAACTCAGGGAATCTGAATGCAATATTCAATCCAAAGAAGCATTATTGAGTGCCATGACTGATAAAGAATTGACAAATATCCTGGAATTGAAAATTGTCCATGAAATCTAGATAAAAGTGGAAAATTTGTATGAAGCTGACAAATATGTAAAATGTGCCAAGCTACAGAGCCTAAAGGGTAAATACAAAAGGTTGATGATGAGTGAAGATGAAAACATTACTTCCTACATGCAGAAAGTAAATGAACTTGTAAACGGTACTAGGAATGCTCGTGGAGTATTGGATGAATCAGAAATTGTTGCCAAAGTGCTCAGATCCTTACCTGCAGTATACAAGCATAAAGTTGCTGCCACTAAAGAAATCAGGACTGTGACAACTATTACAAGGGATCAATTAGTTGGTAAGCTTTTAGCATTTGAAATGAGTGAGTTTGGTGATTCTCTTCCCAAGTCTGAATCTGCATTTAAGGCCAGTGTGTATAGAAAACAAATATATGATCCGGGTGAAAGTTCTTCAGGAAGATCAAACATATTTGTGAAGGGAAGGAAGGATCTCGAAGATGATGAAATTAAGACTGTAGATTTCGAAGCTCTTATTGCCAAAAGAATGCCAAGAGGATCTGGTAAGTGTGAAGGAAAGTTGTCATTCAAATGTTTTTCTTGTAATAAGATTGGTCATCTTTCCTCAAGATGTCCGGAGAGGGTTTCAAGGCCAAATCCTAATAGATATAAAGGTCAGAAGAAATGCTACTATGTCCAAGAAGCTAGAGAAGGAGTCACAGATGATGAATCTGATCATGGAGGTTCCACTGAAGGTGATTGGGTGTTCATTGCTATCAAAGAAGAAGATCTAGTGTCTACTGAATCTTCTAGCTGTGCAAATGTGGAAAGTGCCTTGGCTACACAGGTTGTTGAAAAGGATGAATGGGTGATTGATAGTGGATGTTCTCGTCATATGAATGGTGACAAAAGCAATTTTTTAAGCTTTGAAAAATATGAAGGTGGAATTGTAAAATTTGGAGATAACTTATCTGGTAGAATCTGCGGTAAAGGATCCATTTCTTTTGATGGTAAGAATAACACCAATGATGTTCTGTATGTGGAAGGACTGAAGCACAATCTTCTTAGTGTTGGATAGTTGGTTGACAAGGGTTATGATCTCCAATTCAAGGATGGAAAATGCAGAATCTTGGAAAGCTCCAAAACTAAAATTGCATCTGGTACTCAAACTAGAGGTAACATCTTTCATTTAAGTAGTTCTGGCAAAAGTTGTTTGATTACTCCGACAGATCAAAGTTGCTTATGGCATAGGAGAATGTGTCATGTGAATTTTGATAATATTGTCAAGATAAGTTCTACTCAGGCTGTGAGAGATCTTCCAAAACTTGTGAAACCTGATAGCATGTGTAGAGAATGTCAATTGGGTAAACAAAACAAAACTTCATTCAAAAGTAAAGAACAATTTTCAAGTGGATGGTTGGAACTTGTGCATACTAATCTATGTGGTCCTGCTAGAATTAGGAGTGTGCAAGGAGACAGATATTTTATGTTGCTGATTGATGATTACTTCTGGATGATGTGGGTAACTTTCTTAAAAGAAAAATCAGAAGATCTTGACAAATTCAAGGTGTTCAAGGTTATCATGGAGAATGAGATTGGTGTGAAAATAAAGTGTCTGAGATCCGACAGAGGTGGAGAGTTTACCTCCAATGAGTTTGATTCATTCTGTTAAAAGAATGGAATAAAAAAGATAGTTATCTACTCCTAGGACTACTCAGCAGGATGCAGTTGTGGAAAGAAAGAACTTGACCATTCAAGAAGATGCTAGGACCATGATGATGGAAGCAAATGTTCCACAAGTCTATTGGAGAGAGGCTATGAGTACTATTGTCTACACTCTTAACCGAGTGTAGATCAAAGAAAATTCTGGTAAGACACCTTATGAACTATGGTTTGGTCATCCTCCTACTATGAGATATTTCAGAGTTTTTGGTAGTAAATGCTATATCAAAAGAGATGAGGATCTAGGCAAGTTTGATACAAGAAGTGATGAAGGAATATTTTTAGGTTACTCTATTCAAAGCAAGGCATACCAGTGCTTTAACAAGAGATTGAAAAAGATTGTTGAAAGTGCAAATGTCAGAGTTGATGAAAGCAAAGAAGGACATTCTAGATCTTGCGGATATGAATCAAATGATAAAAATGAAAGTCAAAGTCAAGGAAGGCAAGTTCAAACCTGGACCTAGATCCAGATTGATCCAAAAAATCCAGTGACTCAAGAGCATAAAGTAGAAGTTGAGTAACAAGTTCAAGAAATAGAAGTTCATGCAAATCCCAAAACTCCCAAGTATGTAAGGATGAATCATCCTGAAGATCAGATCATAGGAGATAGAAATAAAGGTGTTCGAACTAGGAGAAGAATTGTTGATGATCAAGAAGAGATTTGTTTGAGTTTCAAAGATTGAATTAAATCAGTAAGTGAAGCTTGCAATGATGAAAACTAGATAAAAGCGATGGAAGAAGAATTAATGCAAATTGAAAAGAATTGCACTTGGGATCTAGACCAGAGGACAAAAATGTGATTGGAACTAAATTGGTCTTCTGAAATAAACTAAATGAAGATGGTGAAGTTGTAAGAAACAAAGCAAGGTTGGTATGCAAAGGATATTCTCAAGTGGAAGGAATTGATTTTGAAGAAACTTTTACTCCGGTAGCAAGAATAGAGGCAATCAAATTATTTCTTGCATTTGCCTCTTATAAAGATTTCAAGGTCTATCATATGGATGTCAAGTCAGCATTCATAAATGGAGAATTACAAGAAGTCTACATTGAGCAACCGGAAGGATTTCAGTTGTCTGATTAGAGAGATATGGTCTACAGGTTGAGGAAAGCATTGTATGGACTCAAACAAGCCCCAAGAGCCTGGTATGCAATATTAGATAAGTATTTGCTAAAGCTAGGTTATAGCAAAGGCACTACTAACAGTAATCTTTAATTCAAGATTATCCTGAGAATATTTTGATTGTTGAAGTATTTGTTGATGATATCATTTTTGGTGGAAATGAGAGTATGTGCAAAACATTTGCTGATCAGATGTAGAGTGAATTTGAGATGTCCATGTTTAGTGAAATGAATTTCTTCCTAGGTCTACAAATCACTCAATTAAATAAAGGTATCTTCATATCTCAGTCTAAGTATGTGAGAGAATTGTTGAAAAAGTTTGGAATGGAGGAGTCAAAAGTAGTAAGTACTCCTATGGTAACTGGATGCAAGTTAAGTAAAGATGATGATTCACCTAAGGCAGATCAGAAAAGGTATAGATCAATGATTGGAGGACTGCTTTATCTGACTCAAACCAGACTTGATATCATGAATGCAGTTGGACTTGTTCCTAGATTTCAAGCTGATCCTAGAGAATCCCATGTTGTAGCAGTCAAAAGAATTTTTAGATATCTCAAAGGGACACTTGATTATGGCTTATGGTATCCAAAGGATAATGACTTCACTCTTCATGCATATACAGATGTTGATTGGGCAGGAGATGTGGATGATAGAAAAAGTACCAGTGGAGGTTCATTCTTCTTGGGAAGAAGATTGGTTTCTTGGTTGAGCAAAAAGTAGGAGGCAATATCCCTATCTACAATAGAGGTAGAGTATATAGCAGCAGCAAACAATTGTACTCAATTTCTGTGGATGAAGCAAATGCCGAAGGACATCAGAATTGTGTTTAAGGAGCCTGTCACAATCTTATGTGATAATTCAAGTACAATAAGCATCTCAAAGAATCTAGTGTTGCATTCAAAGACAAAGCACATATCAATCAAGTTTCACTTTTTGAGAGAGAAGGTTAATGAGAATGAAGTCTTATTGGAGTTTGTTTCCTCAAAGGATCAGATTGTGGATATTTTTACCAGGCTTCTACCCAAGGATACTTTTGAGTATCTCAGAGAGAAGCTAGGGGTTATTACCCTTCCTAATCAGAACTAAGATGCACTAGGGGGCATCAGTCCGATGGAATTCACAGTCATATCTTGTGATCTAGATTGATACTAAGGAGATACTACTCAAGGGGAGTAGTCAATATGCAAATTTTGAGACCAGTCTGGAAAAAAAGGGGAAGGAAAGACTGCAAATATGTGCCCTTTGCCATTGATGTCAAAGGGGAGAGAAGTCATGTGAAAAACTAGTTGCTGATGAAAGGGGAGTAGTCAAGAAAGTAGTTGTAGAAGTGATAAGAGAAAGGGGGAGAAGTTCTTGTCTTGATGGTTGAATCAATTTTTCACATCATATGTTGCCATCAATGACAAAGGGGGAGTTTCTTACAAATATGTGCCTAATTGGTGTTGTCATTGAGTCAATATATTCTTGTTGCCATTTGTGTCAACTATATCCTATTGTGTTGCCTCCTTAGAAGACTCGAATGTTGAGAATATTAAGAAAATTAATGAAGATCAATGAATGCAGACCATATGGTAGTATAGAGGATTATCTGAAGTAGCTCCACTTAAGATTTGAGAGGTCCATATGAAGATTTGAAGAAGCTATGGCCATTTCAATAGAACCAAGTTTTGACAGTTGTTCAGAAGAGACAGAGTGACAGTAAATTGGTCTGGATTGCTCCGCATTAAAATATTATGATCTGCAGTTCTAAAGGCATGTTTGGGAAGTCAGTATGTATCATCAACTCAAGTGGTTCGTGGTTTAGAGGTCCGCAAGCAATCTTTCTAGTGTGACAGTCATGGTAGACAATGTTCTTGAGGTTCTGCATGAAGATGCAAGTGATTCTAATGATTTGGAGGAGTGCGGATGTTTTTTATTGAATTCAATGTGCTTGTGGAGATCTCTAGATCGTGTGACTGCGGTGTTGAAGATCCACATTGAAGATTGAGCTCATTATTGAAGGTTTCTTCCTTGTTGTTATTGTTCTTCCCAGTCTTGGCCAACTAGATGATTCTAGCGTGTTGCAGATGATATAAGAGCAATTCTATGGAGCGTGGCATGTTGATCAACAAAGATTTGAATCCCAATTATGTTTGGCCGACACATCAGTGATTCACATTAAGTCAGATTTTTGAAGTGCTGACCTTGATGTTTATTCCAAGGTTGATGAAGCATATAAAAACTTGTTGATGAGTTGAGGAAAATCATCCTTGTGTGAAATAATAAAATCCCAAGAAAGGATCATAGGCAGAGAAGAGAAGAGGAGCAGGGGAGCAAGAACAATAAAGGATGAAGTGATAGTAAAGAAGTATTTAGAGAAGAGCATAAGTTTTATGAGCACTCAATGAGACTGAACCAGGCATGGAGAAGATGCTATTTCTCAGTTAATTCCTTTTGTATTAAACTAAATTCTGTAAGCAGTGAGCTCTAGGCAGTGAGACCAAATGCATGTGCACTCCCCTTTTTAAGTACTTTTAATAGGGTACGAATCTTGTGGGTTAACCCCCACCATGGTTTTTCCCTTAACCAGATTTCCATGTCAAAAATCTTGGCGTCAATTGTGTTAATTGTGTTTCTGCTCATGTGTTATTGTTTCATGCTTTAATGTTTGCATCATTAATCTGTTTGTATGTTGTGAAAGAAGATTAAAAGGAAGAAAAGGTTAATATTATGGGACAACTGATTCACCCCCCTCTTAGTTGTCTATCATAATTCCAACAATTGGTATCAGAGCCAGTTCCTCTAAAAGAAGCTTGACTACTGGAGGAGATCCAAGATGTCAACTTATAAGAAAGAAAGCCCAAGATTTGATGGAACAAATTACTCCCTTTGGAAGGTACGCATGCAGTGTCATTTGGAATGTATACGTGATGCCTTTTGGTCGATAACAAAGAATGAGTATAAGATTCCCAAGAATGGCCCTACTACTCTAGACGAACTGAGGGAAGCTGAATGCAATATTCGAGCCAAAGAAGCATTATTGAGTGTTGTGACTAATACAAAATTGACAAATGTCCTAGAATTGAAAACTGCCCATGAAATCTGCATAAAACTAGAAAATTTGTATGAAGGTGACAAATATGTAAAATGTGCCAAGATACAGAGCCTAAAGGGTAAATATGAAAGGTTGATGATGAGTGAAGATGAAAACATTACTTCCTACATGCAGAAAGTAAATAAACTTGTAACTGGTATCAAGAATGTTGGTGGAGTATTAGATGAATCAGAAATTGTTACCAAAGTGCTCAGATCCTTACCTGCAGCATACAAGCATAAAGTTGTTGCCATTGAAGAAATCAGGACTGTGACAACTGTTACAAGGGATCAATTAGTTGGTAAGCTTTCAACATTTGAAATGAGTGAGTTTGGTGATTCTCTTCCCAAGTCTAAATTTGCATTTAAGGCCAGTGTGTATAGAAAACAAAGATATGATCCGAGTGAAAGTTCTTCAGAAAGATCAAACAGATTTGTGAAGGGAAGGAAGGATCTTGAAGGTGATGAAATTAAGACTGCAGATCTTGAAGCTCTTATTGCCAAAAGAATGCCAAGAGGATCCGGTAAGTATGAAGGAAAGTTGTCATTCAAATGTTTTGCTTGTAATAAGATTGATCATTTTTCCTCAAGATGTCTGGAGAGGGTTTCAAGGCCAAACCCTAATAGATATAAAGGTCAAAAGAAATGCTACTATGTCCAAGAAGCTAGAGGAGTCAAAGATGATGAATCTGATCATGGAGGTTCCACTAAAGGTGATTGGGTGTTCATTGTTATCAAAGAAGAAGATCTAGTGTCTACTGAATCTTCTAGCTATGCAAATGTGGAAAGTGCCTTGGCTACTCAGGTTGTTGAAAAGGATGAATGGGTGATTGATAGTGGATGTTCTTGTCATATGAATGGTGACAAAAGCAAGTTTGTAAGCTTTGAAAAATATGAAGGTGGAATTGTGAAATTTGGAGATAACTTATTTGCTAGAATCCGCGGTAGAGGATCCATCTCTTTTGATGGTAAGAATAACACCAATGATGTTTTGTATGTGGAAGGAATGAAGCACAATCTTCTCGGTGTTGGATAGTTGGTTGACAAGGGTTATGATCTCTAATTCAAGGATGGAAAATTCAGAATCTTGGAAAGCTCCAGAACTAAAATTGCATCTTGTACTCAAACTAGAGGTAACATCTTTCATTTAAGTAGGTCTGGAAAAAGTTGTTTGATTGCTCAGATAGATCAAAGTTGCTTATGGAATAGGAGAATGTGTCATGTTAATTTTGATAATATTGTCAAGATAAGTTCTACTTAGGCTGTGAGAGATCTTCCAAAACTTGTGAAACCTGATAGCATGTGTAGAGAATGTCAATTGGGTAAACATAACAAAACTTCATTCAAAAGTAAAGAACAATTTTCAAGTGGACGGTTGGAACTTGTGCATACTGATCTATGTGGTCCTGCTAGAATTAGGAGTGTGCAAGGAGACAGATATTTTATGTTGTTGATTGATGATTACTCTCAGATGATGTGGGTAACTTTCTTAAAATAAAAATCAAAAGCTCTTGACAAATTCAAGGTGTTCAAGGTTATGGTGGAGAATGAGATTGATGTGAAAATAAAGTGTTTGAGATCCGACAGAGGTGGAGACTTTACCTCCGGTGAGTTTGATTCATTCTATGAAAAGCATGGAATAAAAAGATAGTTATCTACTCCTAGGACTCCTCAGCAGAATGGAGTTATGGAAAGAAAGAACTTGACCATTCAAGAAGATGCTAGGACCATGATGATGGAAGCAAATGTTCCACAAGTCTATTGGAGAGAGGTTGTGAGTACTACTGTCTACACTCTTAACCGGGTGCAGATCAAAGGAAATTCTGGTAAGACACCTTATGAACTACAGTTTGGTCATCCTCCTACTGTGAGATATTTCAGAGTTTTTGGTAGTAAATGCTATATCAAAAGAGATGAGGATCTAGGCAAGTTTGATACAAGAAGTGATGAAGGAATATTTTTGGGTTACTCTACTCAAAGTAAGGCATACCAGTGCTTTAACAAGAGATTGAAAAAGATTGTTGAAAGTGCAAATGTCAGAGTTGATGAAAGCAAAGAAGGACATTCTAGGTCTCACGGATATGAATCAAATGATCAAAATGAAAGTCAAATTCAAGGAAGGTAAGTTCAAACCCAAACCCAGATCTAGATTGATCCGAAAAATCCAGTGACTCAAGAGGATAATGTAGAAGTTGAGGAACAAGTTCAAGAAATAGAAGTTCATGCAAATCCCAAAACTCTGAGGTATGTAAGGATGAATCATTCTTAAGATCAAATCATAGGAGATAAATATAAAGGTGTTCGAACTAGGAGAAGTATTGCTGAAGATTAAGAAGAGATTTGTTTGATTTCAAAGATTGAACCAAAATCAGTAAGTGAGGTTTGCAATGATGAAAACTTGATAAAAGCAATGGAAGAAGAATAAATGCAAATTGAAAAGAATAACACTTGGGATCTTGTTTCTAGACCAGAGGACAAAAATGTGATTGGAACTAAATGGGTCTTCTGAAATAAACTAAATGAAGATGGTGAAGTTGTAAGAAACAAAGCAAGGTTGGTATGCAAAGGATATTCTCAAGTAGAAGGAATTGATTTTGAAGAAACTTTTGCTCCAGTAGCAAGAATAGAGGCAGTCAGATTATTTCATGCATTTTCTGCTTATAAAAATTTCAAGGTCTATCATATGGATGTCAAGTCAGCATTCATAAACAGAGAATTAGAAGAAGTCTAGATTGAGCAACAGGCAGGATTTATGTTGTCTGATCAGAGAGATATGGTCTACAGGTTGAGGAAAGCATTGTATGGACTCAAACAAGCCCCAAGAGCCTGGTATGTAAGATTAGATAAGTATCTGCTAAAGCTAGGTTATAGCAAAGGCAATACTGATAGTAATCTTTACTTCAAGATTGATCATGAGAATATTTTGATTGTTGAGGTATTTGTTGATGATATCATTTTTGGTGGAAATGAGAGTGTGTGCAAAACTTTTGTTGATCAGATGCAGAGTAAATTTGAGATGTCCATGTTTGGTGAAATGAATTTCTTCCTGGGTCTACAATTCACTTAGTCAGATAAAGGTATCTTCATATCTCAGTCTAAGTATGTGAGAGAATTGTTGAAAATGTTTGGAATGGAAGAGTCAAAACCAGTAAGTACTCCTATGGTAACCGGATGCAAGTTAAGTAAAGATGATGATTCACCTAAGGCAGATCAAAAAAGGTATAGATCAACGATTGGAGGACTGCTTTATCTAACTCAGACTAGACCTGATATCATGAATGCAGTTGGACTTGTTAGATTTCAAGCTAATCCTAGAGAAACCCATGTTGTAGCAGTCAAAAGAATTTTTAGAGATCTCAAAGGGACACTTGATTATGGTTTATGGTATCTAAAGGATGATGACTTCACTCTTCATGCATATACAGATGTTGATTGGGCAGGAGATGTGGATGATAGAAAAAATACCAGTGGTGGTGCATTCTTTTTGGGAAGTAGATTGGTTTCTTGGTTGAGCAAAAAGGAAGAGGCAATATCCCTATCTACAACAGAGGAAGAGTATATAGGAGCAGAAAACAATTGTACTCAAGTTCTGTGGATGAAGCAAATGTTGAAGGACATCAGAATTGTGTTTAAGGAGCCTGCCACAATCTTCTGTGATAATTCAAGTGCAATAAACATCTTAAAGAATATGGTGTTGCATTCAAAGACAAAGCACATATCAATCAAGTTTCACTTTTTGAGAGAGAAGGTTAATGAGAATGAAGTCAGATTAGATTTTGTTTCTTCAAAGGATCAGATTACGGATATTTTCACCAAGCCTCTACTCAAGGATACTTTTGAGTATCTCAAAGAGAAGCTAGGGTTATTACCCCTCCTAATCAAAACTAAGATGCACTAGGTTGCATCAGTTCGGTGGAATTCACAGTCGTAAGAGAAAGGGGGAGAAGTTCTTGTCTTGATGGTTGAATCAGTTTTTCACATCAGATGTTGCCATCAATCACAAAGGGGGAGATTGTTGCAAATATGTGCCTAATTGGTGTTGTCATTGATGTCAACATATTCTTGTTACCATTGGTGTCAACTGTATCCTATTTTGTTGCCACCTTAGAAGACTGGAATGTTGAGGATATTAAGAAAATTAATGAAGATCAATGAATGTGGACCATATGGCAGTATAGAGGTTTATTTGAAGTAGCTCTCACTTAAGATTTGAGAGGTACACATGATGATTTGAAGAAGCTATGGCCATCTGAATAGAACCAAGTTTTGACAGTTGTTTAGAAGAGACAGAATGACAGTAAATTGGTCTGGATTGCTCCGCATTAAAATATTATGATCCGTGGTTCTAGAGGCATGTTTGGGAAGTCAGTATGTATCATCAACTCAAGTGGTTCATTGTTTAGAGGTCTGGAAGCAATCTTTCTAGTGTGACAGTCATGGCAGACAGTGTTCTTGAGGTTCTAGATGAAGCTGCAAGTGATTCTAATGATTTGGAGGAGTGCGGATGTTCTTGTTGAATTTAATGTGCTTGTGGAGATCTATGGATCATGTGACTGTGGTGTTGAAGGTCCGCATTAAAGATTGAGCTTGTTGTTGAAGATTTCTTCCTTGTTGTTGTTGTTCTTCCAAGTCTTGGCCAACCAGATGATTCTAGCGAGCTCTGGGCTGTGAGCCCGAATGCATGTGCATTCCCCTTTTTTAAGTACTTTTAATAGGGTATGAATCTTGTGAGTTAACGCCCACCATGGTTTTTTCCTTAACCAGATTTTCACGTCAAAAATCTTGGTGTCAAGTGTGTTAGTTGTGTTTCTGCTCATGTGTTATTATTTCATGCTTTAATGTTTGCATCATTAATCTGTTTGTAAGTTGTGAAAGAAGATTAAAAGGAAAAAAATATTATTATTGTGGGACAACTGATTCACCCCCCCTCTTAGTTGTCTGTCCTAATTCCAACAATTGGTATCAGAGCCAGTTCCTCTAAAAGAAGCTTGACCGCTTGAGGAGATCCAAGATGTCGACTTATAAGAAAGAAAGCCCGAGATTTGATGGAACAAATTACTCCCTTCGGAAGGTGCACATGCAGTGTCATTTGGAATGTATATATGATGCCTTTTGGTCAATAACAAAGAATGAGTATAAGATTCTGAAGAATGGCCCTACTACTCTAGATGAACTTAGGGAAGCTAAATGCAATATTCAAGCCAAAGAAGCATTATTGAGTGTCATGACTGATACAGAATTGACAAATGTCCTGGAATTGAAAACTGCTCGTGAAATTTGGATAAAACTAGAAAATTTGTATGAAGCTGACATATATGTAAAATGTGCCAAGCTATAGAGCCTAAAGGGTAAATACAAAAGGTTGATGATGAGTGAAGATGAAAACATTACTTCCTACATGCATAAAGTAAATGAACTTGTAACTAGTATCAAGAATACTGGTGGAGTATTGGATGAATCAGAAATTGTTGTCAAAGTGCTCAGATCCTTACCTGCAGCATACAAGCATAAAGTTGCTACCATTGAAGAAATCAGGACTATAACAATTGTTACAAGGGATCAGTTAGTTGGTAAGCTTTCAGCATTTGAAATGAGTGAGTTTAGTGATTCTCTTCCCAAGTCTAAATTTGCATTTAAGGCTAGTGTGTATGGAAAACAAAGATATGATTCAAGTGAAAGCTCCTCAGGAAGATCAAATAAATTTGTGAAGGGAAGGAAGGATCTTGAAGATGATGAAATTGAGACTGCAGATCTTGAAGCTCTTATTGCCAAGAGGATCCGGTAAGTATGAAGAAAAGTTGCCATTCAAATGTTTTGTTTGTAATAATATTGGTCATTTTGCCTCAAGATGTTCGGAGAGGGTTTCAAGGCCAAACCCTAATAGATATAAAGGTCAGAAGAAATGCTACTATGTCTAAGAAGCTAGAGAAGAAGGAATCACAGATGATGAATATGATCATGGAGGTTCCACTGAAGGTGATTGGGTGTTCATTGCTATCAAAGAAGAAGATCTGATGTCTCCTGAATCTGCTAGCTGTGCAAATATGGAAATTGCCTTGGCTGCTCAGGTTGTTGAAAAGGATGAATGGGTGATTGATAGTGGATGTTCTCATCATATGACTAGTGACAAAAGCAAGTTTGTAAGCTTTGGAAAATATGAAGGTGGAATTGTGAAATTTGGAGACAACTCAGCTAGTAGAATCCGCAGTCGAGGATCCATCTCTTTTGATGTTAAGAATAACACCAATGATGTTATGTATGTCGAAGGACTAAAGCATAATCTTCTTAGTATTGGACAGTTGGTTGACAAGAGTTATGATCTTCAATTCAAGGAAGGAAAATTTGGAGATAACTTGGAAAGCTCCGGAACTGAAATTGCATCTGGTACTCAAACTAGAGGTAACATCTTTCATTTAAGTAGTTCTGGGAAAAGTTGTTTGATTGCTCAGACAGATCAAAGTTAGTTATGGCATCGGAGAATGTGTCATGTGAATTTTGATAATATTGTCAAGATAAGTTCTACACATACTGTGAGAGATCTTCTAAAACTTGTGAAACCTGATAGCATGTGTAGAGAATGTTAGTTGGGTAAATAGAATAAAACTTCATTCAAAAGTAAAGAACAATTTTCAAGTGGACGGTTGGAACTTGTGCATACTGATCTATGTAGTCCTGCTAGAATTAGGAGTGTGCAAAGAGACATATATTTTATGTTGTTGATTGATGATTACTCTTGGATGATGTGGGTAACTTTCTTAAAAGAAAAATCAAAAGCTCTTGACAAATTAAAGGTGTTCAAGGTTATGGTGGAGAAGGAGATTGGTGTGAAAATTAAGTGTCTTAGATCCGACAGAGGTGGAGAGTTTACCTCTGGTGAGTTTGATTCATTCTGTAAAAAGCATGGAATAAAGACAGTTATTTGCTCCTAGGACTCCTCAGCAGAATCGAGTTGTGGAAAGAAAGAACTGGACCATTCAAGAAGCTGCTAGGACCATGATGATGGAAGCAAATGTTCCCCAAGTCTATTGGAGAGAGGCTATGAGTATTGTTGTCTACACTCTTAATCGGGTGCAGATCAAAGGAAATTCTGGTAAGACACCTTATGAACTATGGTTTGGTCATCCTCCTATTGTGAGATATTTCAGAGTTTTTGGTAGTAAATGCTATATCAAAAGAGATGAGGATCTAGGCAAATTTGATACAAGAAGTGATGAAGGAATATTTTTGGGTTACTCTACTCAAAGCAAGGCATATCGGTGCATTAACAAGAGATTGAAAAAGATTGTTGAAAGTGCAAATGTGAGAGTTGATGAAAGCAAAAAAGGACATTCCAGGTCGTGCGGATATGTATCAAATGATCAAAATGAAAGTCAAAGTCAAGGAAGGCAAGTTCAAACCCAGACCCAGATCCAGATTGATCTGAAAAATCCAGTGACTCAAGAGGATAATGCAGAAGTTGAGGAACAAGTTCAAGAAATAGAAGTTCATGCAAATCCCAAAACTCCCAGGTATGTAAGGATGAATCATCTTGAAGATCAGATCATAGGAGATAGAAATAAAGGTGTTCGAACTAGGAGAAGAATTGTTGAAGATCAAGAAAAGATTTGTTTGATTTCAAAGATTGACCAAAATCAGTAAGTGAAGCCTGCAATGATGAAAACTGGATAAAAGCAATGGAAGAAGAATTAATGTAAATTTAAAAGAATCACACTTGGGATCTTGTTTCTAGACCAGAGGACAAAAATGTTATTGGAACTAAATGGGTCTTCTGAAATAAACTAAATGAAGATGGTGAAGTTGTAAGAAACAAAGCAAGGTTGGTATGCAAAGGATATTCTCAAGTGGAAGGAATTGATTTTGAAGAAACTTTTTCTCCGGTAGCAAAAATAGAGGCAGACAGATTATTTCATGCATTTGCCACGTATAAAGATTTCAAGGTCTATCATATGGATGTCAAGTCAGCATTCCTATATGGAGAATTAGAAGAAGACGTTTACATTGAGCAACTGGAAGGATTTCAGTTGTTTGATCAGAGAGATATGGTTTGTAGGTTGAGGAAAGCATTGTGTGGACTCAAACAAGCCCCAAGAGCCTGGTATGCAAGATTAGATAAGTATTTGCTAAAGCTAGGTTATAGCAAAGGCATTGCTGACATTAATCTTTACTTCAAGATTGATCATGAGAATATTTTGATTATTGAGGTATTTGTTGATGATATCATTTTTGGTGGAAATGAGAGTATGTGCAAAACATTTGCTGATCAGATGTAGAGTGAATTTCAGATGTCCATGTTTGGTGAAATGAATTTCTTCCTAGGTCTGCAAATCACTTAGTCAGATAAAGGTATCTTCATATCTCAGTCTAAGTATGTGAGAATTATTGAAAAAGTTTGGAATGGAGGAGTCAAAACCAGTAAGTACTCCTATGGTAACTAGATGCAAGTTAAGTAAAGATGATTCACTTAAGGCAGATCAGAAAAGGTATAGATCAATGATTGGAGGACTGCTTTATTTGACTCAGACCAAGCCTAATATCATGAATGCAGTTTGACTTCTTGCTAGATTTTAAGCTGATCCTAGAGAATCCCATGTTGTAGCAGTCAAAAGAATTTTTAAATATCTCAATGGAACACTTGATTATGGCTTATGGTATCCAAAGGATAATGACTCCACTCTTCATGCATATACAAATGCTGAATGGACAGGAGATGTGGATGATAGAAAACGTATCGGTGGTGGTGCATTCTTCTTGGGAAGTAGATTGGTTTCTTGGTTGAGCAAAAAGCAGGAGGCAATATCCCTATCTACAACAGAGGCAAAGTATATAGCAGCATCAAACAATTGTACTTAAGTTCTATGGATGAAGCAAATGCTGAAGGACATCAGAATTGTGTTTAAGAAGCTTGTCACAATCTTCTGTGATAATTCAAGTGCAATAAGCATCTCAAATAATCCGGTGTTGCATTCAAAGACAAAGCACATATTAATCAAGTTTCACTTTTTGAGAGAGAAGGTTAATGAGAATGAAGTTAGATTGGAGTTTTTTTCTTCAAAGGATCAGATTGTGGATATTTTCACCAAGCCTCTCCCCAAGAATACTTTTGAGTATCTCAGAGAGAATCTAGGGGTTATTACCCCTCCTAATTAGAACTAAGATTCACTAGGTTGCATCAGTCTGGTGGAATTCACAGTCATATCTTGTGATCCAGATTGATGTTAAGGAGATACTACTCAGGGGGAGTAGTCAGTATGCAAATTTTGAGACCAGTCTGAAACAAAAAGGGGAAGGAAAGACTACAAATATGTGCCCTTTGGCATTGATGTCAAAGGGGGAGAGAAGTCATGTGAAAAACCAGTTGCTGATGAGAGGGGGGCAGTGAAGAAAGTAGTTGCAGAAGTGATAAGAGAAAGGGGGAGAAGTTCTTGTCTTGATGGTTGAATCAATTTTTCACATCATATGTTGCCATCAATGACAAAGGGGGAGATTGTTGCAAATATGTGCCTAATCGGTGTTGTCATTGATGTCAACATATTCTTGTTGCCATTGGTGTCAACTGTATCCTATTTTGTTGTCTACTTAGAAGACTGGAATGTTGAGGATATCAAGAAAATTAATGAAGATCAATGAATGCGGACCATATGGCAACATAGAGGATTGTCTGAAGTAGCTCCACTTAAGATTTGAGAGGTCCGCATGAAGATTTGAAGAAGCTATGGCCAGCTGAATAGAACCAAGTTTTGATAGTTGTTCAAAAGAGACAGAGTGACAGTAAATTGGTCTGGATTTGTTCTGCATTAAAATATTATGATCTGCAGTTCTAAAGGCATGTTTGGGAAGTCAGTATGTATCATCAACTCAAGTGGTTCGTGGTTTAGAGGTCTGCAAGCAATCTTTCTAGTGTGACAGTCATGCCAGACAGTGTTCTTGAGGTTTTGGATGAAGATGCAAGTGATTCTAATGATTTGGAGGAGTGCGGATGTTCTTGTTGAATTCAATGTGCTTGTGGAGATCTCTGGATTGTGTGACTGGAGTGTTGAAGGTCCACATTGAAGATTGAGCTCGTTGTTGAAGGTTTCTTCCTTGTTGTTAGTTTTATTCCCAGTCTTGGCCGACCAGATGATTCTAGCGTGTTGTGGATGATCTAAGAGCAATTATTTGGAGCGTGGCGTGTTGATCGAGGAAGATTTGAATCCTAGTTATGTTTGGCTGATAGATTAGTGATTCGCATTAAGTCAGATGTTTGAAGTGCTGACCTTGATGTTTGTTCCAAGGTTGATGAAGCATATAAATACTTATTGATGAGTTGAGGAAAATCATCCTTGTGCGAAATAATAAAATCCCAAGAAAGGATCAAGGGCAGAGCAGAGAAGAGGAGCAGAGGAGCAAGAACAGTAAAGGATGAAGTGATAGTAAAGAAGTATTTAGAGAAGAGCAGAAGTTTTATGAGCACTCAATGAGACTGAACCAGGCATGAAGAAGATGATATTTCTCAATTAATTCCTTCTGTATTAAACTAAATTCTGTAGGCAGTGAGCCTTCCTTTGAGCAGTGAGCTCTGGGCAGTAAGCCCGAATGCATGTGCATTCCCCTTTTTTAGGTACCTTTAACAGGGTACGAATCTTGTGGGTTAACCCCCACCATGGTTTTTCCTTTAACCGGATTTCCACGTCAAAAATCTTGGTGTCAAGTGTGTTAATTGTGTTTTTGCTCATGTGTTATTGTTTCATGCTTTAATGTTTGCATCATTAATCTGTTTGTAAGTTGTGAAAGAAGATTAAAAGGAAGGAAAGGTTAATATTGCGGAACAACTAATTCACCCCCGCCCCCCCAGTTGTCTATCCTAATTCCAACATGTACAAGGCTGAGGTTGTGCGCAAGGCTACATTTGGACCAATAGGATTACAACCATACGAACACTATTGTACTAGACATAGAAATGCACTTAGATTAGTCCAACTAACATAGAAATCAAAGCTCTAATTATTCCTTTCGATTTAGAGTGGATAAACAATGCTACATAAAATATCAAACAAACTACACCTCCTATCCCTTTTCTTCTTATTTTCTTTAATTTCTATGAACATCATCTTCTTAAATTATTTAATTTACAATGTGACTTATACTTTGAAATATTTCATTATTTCTTTAATTTAAATTCTAAAGAGAAAAGACTTCAATTAGAAATATAGAACTCGTAGCATATTAGCATTTAAACTTGGCAAAGTTCTTATTTTTAGTTTACACATACCTTGAAAAGTTTATGCTCCTATGATTGTGTTAATTTTGCGAGCAGAACAAAGTAGCCAATACATTTCAATTTCAACTTGCAACAATAATCTCTTGAAATAAGATTCAAAAGAGAGCGCCTCTTTACATTTTTTGTTCTATATGTAGTCAGAATCATTCTGTAGCAGACAATAGTTTGGAACAAACAGCGACTTTATAACAGTGATAGAATTTAAAGCACATGCGCACTTGAAAAGCACCATCTCCCTTAATCTTATTAATAGAGTCCAACATAATCCTCAACAGTCACACTAAAAAGTGAGAGAATGTAGTTTTCAGAGCAGACTTGGAAAGAGGAAGAAAACAAAAGCAAAAGCTGCTGTGACAAGACAATCCGGTGGTTAAAAGAAACTTTATTTCATCCATAGCTGGACTCCACAATTACCACTCACAAGTAAACAATGGAAAAACAAAGTGCCATTGTTTGCCATCAGCCATGGTCATGGAAGACATACCTTAAAGAAAAAACTCAGAAAATCTTTTATTCTTTAATAAATATTTATTTTTAAAGTCTAGTTATGATCCCTTCAATTTCTGGTCAAGTCTTTCCCCAACCACCTCTTGAAAATTCATTTGTCCTACAAATTACTCTGCGCTCCTTGACTTTTGCCTTATACTTATTTGGTGATTCACCTCATCCTTCTCACATTAAATCTCAATAGCTTTAGAGTTAAGTTCTCATGCTTAGAAGGAACCAATCGGTTGATCTATTTGGGTATCTTCTGCTGACACTCTTCAACACCCACCTGTATATCTGCACATTTCTCATCAACCAACTGAAGTGCTGCTCAGAGTCCTGAAATACATTCAGAGGCCAGCCGCCAAGGTAAGTACCCACAGTCATAGACTTTTGCAAGGCAACTTATAAGTACTATTTAGACTTCAGTTGATGGACTTTTAAGCACCCAACTGGACTTTTAGAGTAGTTTTCAGCACCCAAATAGTTTTTTGCAGTAATATTCCGCACCTAACTGTTTTTTTCAGTAATTGTGAGCACCCAACTGATTTTGTACAGTATTTTTCAGCACTCAACTGATGGTTTGCACAAAATCGTGCAACAGAGCTCGTGGGTGGACGGTGCTCAAATACATGCCAAGGCAAGTACATAAAAGCAGAGACTCTGCAGAGACACACATGTAATGTCTGTTTTCCTTGTTTGTGTGTAATTAAACAATGGGTAAAGTGAGGAAACTGGCTGTTGAGGTGGTAGCTGCTCACAACTTGATGCCCAAGGATGGTCAGGGGTCTTCCAGTTCCTTTGTAGAAGTAGACTACGATAACCGGACGAGTCGAACTCCTACCAAGGAGAAAACTCTTAACCCTGTTTGGAATAAGAGATTGGTCTTTGATGTTCCCCATCCTGCGAATTTGAACAATCAGTTTCTTCAAATATATGTGTTCCACGAGAAGAATCCTCCTCCTGGTAGAAAATTTTTGGGCAAGGTGAAAATTCTTGGTAGCAATATTGTCAAGCAGGGTGAAGAGGTTGTACAAACGTTTCCCTTGGAGAAGAGGAGTATTTTTTCTCTTATCAAGGGAAATATTGATTTGAAAATTTATACTTTTGAGGAGGAAGAGGAAAAGGTGAGGGGTGGTGGTAGCGGAGGAGGAGGAGAAATCCTGCAAATTGAGTTGAAGGAGAAGGAGGTGAAGCAAGAGAAGCAGGAGACAAAAGAGGAAGAGAAGCCAGCGAAGCAGGAGACGAAAGAGGAAGAGAAGCCAGCGAAGCAGGAAAAGCCGGAGAAACCAGAGAAGCAGGAGGCAACAGAGAAGCAGGAGAAACCAGAGAAGCAGGAGGTAACAGAGAAGCAGGAGAAACTAGAGAAGCAGGAGAAACCAGAGAAGCAGGAGGTAACAGAGAAGCCGGCGAAACCAGAGAAGCAGGAGGCAACAGAGAAGCAGGAGGTAGCAGAGAAGCCTGTGTTGGAGGTGAAGAGTGAACCTAAGCTGCAAATACATAAACAACAGACATCACAACAACCGGGAATGTCGTTTTTTGCAGAGAAGAGACCTGACCCAAAGCCAGTAACAATGCACAAGGTTCACTCACAGCCTTCAGATTATGAATTGAAGGAGGCCTTTCCACATCTGGGAGATGCGAGAGTCAGGCCAGGTGGATGGGTCAGCAGCGACTGGACCTCCAGCACCTATGATCTGGTGGAACAGATGCAATATCTCTATGTTAGAGTGGAGAAGGCCAGAGGTCTCTCGGCTATGGATATCACCGGGACTTGTGACCCCTATGTGGAGGTCAGGCTTGGGAACTACAAAGGCACCACCAAGCATTTTGAGAAGAATGCAAATCCAGAGTGGAATCAAGTTTTTGCATTCTCTAAGGATAGGATACAATCCTCCACTGTTGAGATAGTGGTGAGGGACAAACAATTTGGCAAGGATGAATCTATTGGGCATTGGGCTATGGATCTCAATGAGGTTCCCACCAGAGTGCCTCCTGATAGTCCCCTGGCACCTCAGTGGTATAAGCTGGAGGACAAAAAAGGAGATCCTAGGCATAGAGGTGAACTCATGTTGGCAGTATGGATGGGTACGCAGGCCGATCAAGCATTTTCAGAAGCATGGCATTCTGATGCTGCCACAGTTCACGGTGATGGAGTGGCAAATGTTCGATCCAAAGTATATATGTCTCCAAAGCTATGGTATGTAAGGGTTAATGTTATTGAAGCTCAGGATTTGCTGCCTAGTGACAAAGGGCGTTCCCTTGATGTCAGTGTTAAGGTGCAGCTTGGAAACCAATTTATGAAGACAAAGGCAGTTCAAACTCGAACCACGAATCCTATGTGGAATGAGGATTTAATTTTTGTTGCAGCAGAGCCCTTCGAAGAGCAATTAATCCTCTCGGTGGAGGACCGTATAGGTCCAGGCAAGGATGAAGTGATGGGGAGGACAATAATTCTTTTGACAACAATTGAAAGGCGTCTGGACTATAGAACTGTGCATTCCAAGTGGTTCAATATGGAAAGACACAATATTATAGAAGGGGAGCAGAGGAAGAAGGAAAACAGATTTTCAAGTAAAATAAACTTGAGGATCTGCATGGAGGGTGGTTATCATGTCCTTGATGAATCTACGCACTATAGCAGTGACCTCAGGCCTACTGCGAAGCAGTTATGGAAGCCTCCTATTGGCATCTTGGAGGTGGGTATAATCAATGCAAAGACTTTGCTTCCAATGAAGACAAAAGACGGACAGGGAACTACTGATGCCTACTGTGTTGCCAAGTATGGTCAGAAGTGGGTTAGGACAAGGACAATCATTGATAATTTCAACCCAAGGTGGAATGAGCAGTACTCTTGGGATGTTTATGATCCATGCACTGTTATAACTGTGGGAGTTTTTGATAACTGCCATCTTCAAGCAGGGGCTGGAGCTAAGGATTCAAAGATTGGAAAGGTACGTATTCGTCTTTCCACTCTTGAGTTGGAACGAATTTATACTCACTCTTATCCTCTACTGGTACTGCACTCCTCGGGAGTTAAAAAGATGGGAGAGCTTGAGTTGGCTGTCCGTTTCAGCTGTTCATCTTGGGCTAACATGATGCACCTGTACACCTATCCATTACTGCCAAAGATGCACTACTTATACCCTTTTTCTGTAAATCAGCTTGAAACCCTTAGATACCAAGCCATGAACATTGTGGCGATGAGGCTGAGCAGGGCAGAGCCACCGCTAAGAAAGGAAGTTGTAGAATACATGATAGATGTGGATTCGCACATGTGGAGCATGCGCCGGAGTAAAGCCAACTTTTTCCGCATAATGTATGTACTCTCTCCAATGATAGCAGTAGGCAAATGGTTCAATGAAATATGTCACTGGAAGAATCCTCTCACCACCGTCTTAGTGCATCTGTTGTTCCTTATTTTGCTCTGTTATCCAGAGTTGATCCTTCCCACAGTTTTCTTGTATATGTTCTTGATTGGCATATGGCATTTCCGCTTCCGGCCCCGACTTCCAGCCCATATAGACACTCGCCTCTCTCATGCTGAAGCAGTGCATGCTGATGAGCTTGATGAAGAATTTGACACATTCCCTACTGCAAGAAACCCTGAACTTGTTAGGATCAGATATGACAGGTTAAGAAGTGTTGCAGGGCGGATACAAACTGTGGTTGGAGACATAGCTACTCAAGGAGAGAGATTTCAGTCTCTCTTGAGTTGGAGAGACCCGCGCGCTACTACCATATTTATCATTTTTTGCTTATTTGCTGCAATAGTTTTGTATATCACTCCTTTCCGAATGGTGGCACTAAAAGCAGGTCTGTATGTGTTGCGCCACCCAAGATTTAGGCACAAGGTTCCTTCTGTTCCCATCAACTTCTTCAGAAGATTGCCTGCACGAACTGATAGTATGTTGTGAGCAGTTGATCCCTAAAAGTATTAGGAGGCTGATATGTCAAAAGTTGTTGTTTTGTCCATTATCTCTGTGAATGTCTGGGTAGAGAGGATTTGAGGCTTTTTAAATAGTATTTCACTTTGTTTCAAAGTTGAATTGCTGTACAATGTTTTCCAGGTTGTTTTTGATAATGTTTTCCAGGTTGTTACCTGTTCTTAGATGGATGTAAATCTTTGATCCCTAAAGCAATATAACGTGTATTTCTTTAAAAAAATATGGTTCCTTGTTTTAAAGGTAAATCTGATACTTCGTCATGCACTAGTTTCTGCTTGGGAATTTATTGAGGTGCCAATTCTTCTCAAAAAGATCCTTTATTTGGTTCATATTGGAAAGTAAATTTCTAGATGTCAATGTTATGGACCATTCTTCGTTCAAAGGTCATTGCAGGTGAAGCCTGCCTCACCATATAGAAGCTACATAAGCTTATGCATCAGTACAGCTTGCAAATTATCTTTTTGAGTTTTGAGAACCTTGCATTCTTTGTTTCCCTTGGAGCCCAAAAAATGTTTATATAGAGAACAAAATCCTCTTGGTTTGTACACTGGTTTTTGGCAAGGTTCGTTTCTTTGCTTTGTAAGAGTAGCACCTACTTTTACCATTATTGTGAACATCTTAGGGTCGAGTGGAGGATTCCTCTCACCTTGGTCGAGCCCTTCATCATTATTTCAGCCAATGTTCCCATATTTGACAAGATTGTTTAGCTAATTACAATGAGAATTTAATCATCGTCAAAGAGACTGAAGTGATACTTTGGTTCTCTGTGTCAAATGGAAAGTTGAAGCAATTGTATTGGGTGTAATTGACAGGTATAGAGTGCATCATGGGGGTGCATAGTGAAACATTTGTATCTGTGTTGTTGGCCAAAAGAGAAACATTTCTCGATCAAGACTGTTATAATTACTGGATTTACTTTCAAGGAAGTCTAAGGGCTACGTCGCTCTATGTAAATGTCATCCACTTTTAGGGTTGAACGGGTCAAACAGCCAATAGCATTTTTCTATTTCATTCACAACAAAAAGTGTTAAATATAGGAAAAAAATTTATTGGCCAGAATTTACCATTAAATATTGAAGTGGATGACATTTAAGATCAGCCGGGCTACGTACCTATTGTCAAGCAGATATGTGGGCTATAGCACTATTTGTCCCCGGGAAATTGCATTATAGGAGAATAGGTGACCTGTCATAAGAAGCTAAATAGCTATGCTTCTTCGTGCACCGTTCTAGAAGAAAGTAGACTCATGAAAGACCTAGGTATTAGGGAGCCGAGGGTGACTTTAACATGGTGGTTTTGGAATATGAATATGATCAAATTTTATTCTATTGTAAGAGTTACTGGCTAAATGAACTCGGTAGGCTATTTGGGTCGTATGTAGTAATTGGTTTGCTTCTGAATTTCCCTATAAACGAAAGTAGTTGGGTTGCTTCTGAATCTCCTTATAAACGAAAGTAATTGGTTTGTTTCTGATTCCCTCATAACGAAAATCTATAGTATTTGAAACAGTGGGATTCTTGTACGTGGCATATCCTTATAGCCGGATTTCATTCTACATATATGATGGCTTTGCGTTGTTTATTTTACATCTCTTTTCTTGGGCCTCAAACTTTTGCGGACTTGAATTAACCCGAATGCATTATTGTTCCCTTTCTGAAAATTCAGAAAAGGGTAACAAGTTAATTGTATTTGCATCGACGTTTCGGATTTTTTTTGGTAATTTAGAGACATACTTGCCAAGCGATCCTCATAGGGGGCCAAGTAGGTCAAACTCTAGGCCACGTCTCGAGAGGTACCATGTTCAGGCGCAGCTTGTAAATCTTGATTTCGAACTTGCGACCATTGTCCGTGTTTGTATCAAGTAATTTATCACACTTCGAAGAATGTGAGAGAGTTTACAACCATGTTGCAGATTAAACCATCCCCCTACATGCTTAGTTCTCATGTTTTTCCTTGTTTCAAGAGAAAAATGAAAGCCTTTTGCATTTACATATTTGTGTACAAAATCTTTGTTAACCAGTTTTAGGTACTCGTGACTTCAACCATAGTTACCATAGGGCGGATATTAAAGTACATCCACCTTATTTGTCTCTATTTTCCATTGCATGTTATAAAAGTGCTATAAACAATTAAAAAAATTGTGAAAATATAGTAAAAAATTTTATTTTTTTTAAATGGATGTCAAATTAATATAAAGTTTAGTGTTATAAATTATGGTAAATAAATCATTTTGATTTTATCGTAGAAATAACATAAACATAATAAATACATACCATAAACATAATAAATACCATAGTTGGAAAACTCGGACTCGGCAAAAACTCGCCAAGCCCTTGGACTCGGCAACTTAAAAAATTGCTTAAATTTCATTAGAAACATGTCTTTTGCAAAATTCAATGACAAGATGTATCCAATGAGTCCATAAATGAGTACAAAAGTGTTTTCTATTAAATTTGATTGATTTGAATGCAATTTGATAGGCAAATACAATAGATAGCTAACAAAATGAAAATAGTAAAACTAAAAGTAAATACAACATTTTACATCTTCCTCTTCCCTAATCTACTGAAAACTAGGGGAGAGGTAGAGGTTCTAGTCCTTGGAGTCTGTTGTGGCTCCTCGCTTGGCATGGAAGGCAATGGCTCGACCTCCATTGTAAAGAACCCTTATAATATGACTAAAAATATTTGCCAAATTAGATAAGAATTCTTGCACCAAATAGTCAACTTCAAATGAAAGATAACACATGAAACATATAGACAATGAAACCCAAACTTCCAATGCTTTATTAACTTCTTCAATGATGACAAACACAAATGATTATTCACTGTCCTTTATGACAGTCAAGTACTGTTTTATATCAGACTTAGATACATGCTTGAAAAGTAGGCAAAATGGCATCCAAACCCTATACAAAATATGTCTAATCAATGAAGGATGATTGACAAATGATCTCAGCTCAAGTTGAACGCTGAATCACCACCAAATATCACTGTATTTGTGACTGATATGACCAAGTATATGACTGATGAAAATGTTGATATCACTATTATTGCCCAGCCAATAGGATATAGATGAATATAGGCCAAAAAACACTTTCAAATTGCTCTAAATGCAAATCGGTAGGCTCTTAGGAAGCTGATATGACATCCAAAGTCTTCAACATATTAAATGCCTTCAAAATGATCTTCTTCCAACACTGATGTTGACTGTAGCAAGCCTGTAAGTGACTAAAATATGTCCAGATTGTATGCAAATGACAAAATAACTCCTCTCCAAGCAAGCAAGGGTCTTCTAGTGAAGAATATTGCTTTGTATAATCATCACCAATGCCTGAATATTCATAAAACCTTGAAAATAAAGCTTTCTTAGCTGGTTGTGATTTGTATCAGACCCAAAACTCTTGATAAAACTCACTCAATCACTCCAATATTTGATAAACACTACCTTGGTTGATATTAAACTTGACCAAGGGTTACAATAGCTCACAAACTTCACTTCAACTCTCATAAAACCTTCAAAATTAAGTTCTAATGGTGAATACTGATTCCATCCACCTCTCAAAATGGGAATGAGGCCATCACCAAACCCGAGTTATCAAGGGATCATCACCTTGATTGGACTGAAATTTGTCTTCAGCCAAGAGATAAACTCAATATGTAAAAACCAAGTCAAAAACATGATTTCAAATGACTTCCAGCAGCTCCTTATAAAGCCCTCACTCCAAATAGATCTAGCCTAACTTTATTAAATGAAAGTTTTTGTGTACACAATCACTTATTAAATGATTGTTTTTATATACACAATCACTTAACTTTATTAAATGACGGTTTGTGTACACAATCACTTAACTTTATTAAATGATTGTTTTTGTGTACACAATCACTTAACTTTATTAAATGATTGTTTTTGTGTACACAATAACACTTTATTTTATAAAGTGTTTTAAATTGACTCAAGTAACTTAATAAAATATTAATTTTATAAAGCAATTAAAATACTTTATAAAATTAATTTACAATTAGAACACTTTTAAGTTACTTGCAACAATGGGGACATCACATCCATCCTGGTAGTAGATGGCAATGACTCCTCCTCAGTCTCATCAATGTCATCCAATCCTAGATCTCCTCCTGCACCCACCTCCTCCAATACCTACCTCTCAAAATAAAGAATCTCATCTTCAGTAAACAATGGAGGCTTCTCATCCCACCCTGTCCAATCACTATAAGGATCTATCTCATCCAAATCAATGGGATCATCTGATTTGTCCTCTACCCTTCTTGTGCGCAACTGAAGGTTGTATTGCACAAAGACAAGGTCATTGAGGTGTTTTTGAGCTAATTTGTTCCTCTTCTTCGTGTGGATGGCCTCAAACAAGCTCCAATTGTGCTCACAGTTGGATGCACTACAAGGTTGACACAAAATGCGGAGAGCTAATCTTTGCAAATTTGGGGTATTTGCACCCTAATTTTTCCACTAAGCCTCTACAAAATAAAATATTGAAGAGTTAGAAAGCCAAGTCAAAACATATTTTATCAAATTATCAATAGTTATAAATTTGAAATTTGTAACTTGTAAGATGCATGTGAAAGACTCCAAATTTTATACTTGGTGTCTGAGTGATTCTTCCTCTGGTAGCTAGCTCCAAAGAAAAGAGCCTACCCCTTTCTTCCCTATAAATTTCTAATTCTTGGACAATGAGGTCTCTCACCTCAACCTCAGATGTCATCCTCTGAATGCATGTCGTGAAGCCCTCCATTACCTCTTCATTAGGCCATCCACCTCCTATCAATAATCTCCCATATGGGATCAAATTTGAGGTTGTCCCCTTTGTAATAATTTTTTATGGACTCTTTGGCCCTATCCATGGCCTCATAAATATACCCCATTGGGTTTTGATCCCCATCTACCAAACAGAGAACTCTAACCAAGGGCTCTGACAACTACAATTTACAAATACAAAAGATTAAAGTTACAAATTTATAATGAAAGATTTAAATTAAGAAATAAATATTCAATTTGAATTTAAAATCAAAGGATTGAGGTTACCTTCATAATATTTGTAGCTCTCTATTCAAAGAGCTTATTGATGTCCAACCATATAAAAATTTTCATAGTTCTGGTAATTTTGTCCTCAGGCTTATGTCATTAGGTTAGAAGATTTATGGACTTAGGGTTCTTTGCATACCAAAAGAAGTGTTAAACCCTAAACCCCCATGCCAAAGTAAAATGTAAAGGTCGCATTCGTTATATTTCTTCAGAGACTGCTTATCTCCTGTTACCAAGAGTTTAAGTTGCTTCCTTATGTCCCTTGAACGTTATTTGACCGGCCCCTCACCATACAATTACTGTTTGTAGCCCACACCTAGAAAAGCTTTATTTTAAAAGAAATCGACCCATTGGCCCATTTTTCTTAGAACGTAAAAGATATTTCTAAAAGCATGTTCGCCAAGGTCCAGTCCTACTAATTTTTTTCTGATAGGTGGCGATGGTGGATTCGTTTCTGCCAATCTGCCAGCAATAAAATATTAATAGAGTTGGCACGTGCGAAACTGCGGAAAGAGTGACAGTTGGTTGGTGACTATCAAGGAAGGAAAGATGGTGGGCCTCGGACAATATAAAATGGTTTCTTTATATTTCTGACATTCTGCCATACTTCACCAAAGGGTCTTTCTAGGCAATCGCAAAATGACAGAATCTTGACAAGTGGCTTTCTGAAGGACGGGACTAGTGCATCAAATAATAGGGACCTAACGTGTCATAGTCCTATAGGACATGACCACTTGTTGGAGAGTTGTCATGTTCACGTGCAGCTGATCTAACAGTCATCCACCATTCCATCGAGATCATATCTTCAGCCATGTCCTTCAAGTGCGGAATTGCAGATGCTGCCTTCACTATACTGCAAAGAGAATATTTTCTCAGGATCATGGTTGCGAGAGATATCCAGGGGACAGGTCATCATTGGGAAAAACAAGCAATACCCTCCTACGTAAAAGGTCAAATCGGCGCCGTTGAAGTCAAGCTAGCTAGGATCGCGATCGATGGCCAAAATTCAAAAAATGTGACAGAGAGATGAGTTGGTGCTAGATTTGACGAAGGTTCATTGCAAGCATTAATTACTCAGGCGTGTGTAGAGTCTCCATCGCTGCCACTATGAAGGAATTTACTAATAGAAAGATTTGGCTTATGCAGGCTCGACCTTTGGAAATTCGTGCTTCTACTAGGAATGACATTTCATCTGTTGTGTGATGAAATTTGACATGATGACAATGCTAAATTGAGGAAATCAAGACACTTGACTTGGCATTTTCAATACAATAAGTGATGTTCTTAGTTATGCAGAATTATGAGATCCAATCTTTCTGTTCATTTATGATAATCTTCAAAAGATTTCCATTTATGATAGGAATGCTTCGAAATGACTGGAATTTATTAGACCAAAGATGTGCGGATGTATGCTTGCATCCCAGAATTTCTATAAATAGGAAATTGCTGGTGTTACCCCTTGTATTGTTTAAAACGTGCTGATAGTATGGCTCTCCCCTGCTCCTGTGTGTTCGGTTTGCTCCCCTGTTCTATTGGATTCTCTTCCTTGCTCTCGTGGCTATTAACTTGTCCTTACAGAATTAGGAGACTTGGAGTTTTTCCCTTTGGAATAGGTGGTGCAGGGAAAATTAGGGAATAGTAGCAATATTTTACAAATCTCTATGAGCTTTTCTTCTTCCTACTGTTTCATCCTGATTTGGACCGCTGGTTTTAATTTCTAGATTCCAGTCATTCCTTATGACTGTGATTTGGCAGATTAGAATCAAGTGCAGAGGGAAATCATTTCTCTCTCTGCCTTAATCCCTCTTCTATTTTTCCTAACAAAGCATCAACTTTAGTAGTAGGAATGTTTTCTCTCCGGATGTAGCATATAAAGGCAGAGTGCTCACATTTTGTTGTTGTTGCTGCACCCCTCGTTGGATGGATAGCATTGCCACATCTAGCCTGGTGTTATTCCATTTGGTTTCTGTCTGGATGAGTTGGTTGGTGACCACTCAATTATGAAAGAGGAATCACATCCTTGCAAATGACAACGAACATAAAGCCAAGAACTCCAGTTAATGGGGTTTTCTTCTGATATTGTCACTTGCAGTCGTTCCCAATTGAGGTGGATAAGTAGGGCAGTGAATGCTCCTATAGAACAAATAGGTGGCATATGATGGGTATGTGAGCTCTAACAACATCTAACAAATAGTCCCCCATCAACATCACAACCTGTTTTCCCCACGTAAATTGAGAGGACACGCAATTTGAATACGAGTACCTCAGCATATACAATGGAAACTGGGCATACAGTTTTGAAGTGGTTACACCGGCCTCCTCTTACAGCTTCATCTTTTGGTCACTCAAATTTGTAACCTCTTTTGTCTTGAAGCCTAGAGCTTGTCTACTCCCTTATCTCTAAAAAAGGGAATTCAGGGCTTGTGAAAATCATTGGTTCGAGATCATGTCTCTAGACTTAGTCTGAAATATGGGATCAATCTGGTTAAGGATGAGTTGTAAATAGTTTATTTTTTGCAAATAGAATCAGTCGTCTATTTTCAAGTCTTCATTCTAAGTTTTAAGATGTCTTGATAGAACTACAAAGGTTGTGTTATAATTACTGAACAGTTTACTTTACAAATCCTATTGAGTCTTGAAGTGTATTGTCTCCTACTTCATGTATACAGTTATACATTTATGAATATATATTTGATTAAGGATCAATTTTATTCATCATCACAGTCTTTTCTGTGTTTGTGTATTTTTCTTGTGACATTTACTCAAGTAGTAAAATAAATGGCTGCAAGAGAATATTGAATGTAGTATTGGTTTACAGGGATAACTATGCATGGTTAACTCCAAGACTAGTAAAATATTTTTAATGTAATGCATTATTATATCTTTATAGTAAACTAAGTTTTATTACATCACAGTTCTTTAAAGTTTATGTAAGTTTCTTGACTCTATGGCCCTTGGATATGCATTGATTTGTTCATGAATACTATACTAAGCTTACATCCCTTTAATCATCCTCATCATTTTAAAGGAATCAACACATTTTCCCTTTTGGCAATAGGTTTTAGAAGTTAAGTTCATTTTACGTGTTCCTCTGCAAAGAATAGGACTAAAGCTTAAGAATCTAGCCCATCTCTTTACTTTATTAGACATTTTTTAAGTGTAACGTCAGAAAATGTCCCCTTGGGGGCTTTTCCCTCTTTAGGTTTAGTTCCCAGGTCTTTTGTGTGCATTTAGGACATTTTGCATCATATTTTAGCACCCCGGTGAGAAAACCCCTAAGTGTCTTGACAAATAGGACCTAGGGGGACTACTTGAGATAACCCCTACCCAAAATAGGGGGAGGACTTGGGCGCCCGCACCCTAGCCCTGCCCTATTTTGGGCAATCCCAATTTTTGGGTGTCGGCTTGTGACCGTTATTTGGGTCCTATGCCGACACGGTAAGTTTGAATTATGAAATTCTTGGCGGGAGTGTTTGTAGTTGCATATAAAAGCATGTTTAGGCATTCATTTGTAAACTAGATTGCAATTAGATGATTACTAGCAAGCTATTGTGTTCTCAAGGTGATTCAAGGCTTTCATTGTGTTGCAAGAGCAGATTTTTGTGGTTTATGTGTTTGTGTTTGCAGATTTGAGCATCCATTTCATCATGGAATGAAGGACATCTTCCACCCATGAGATCTTCACTACAAGGTGACATTATATTGTGTTTTCATCATCATTTTCTTTGGTTTTTGCCTCTACCTCACAAATGCGTGCACTCTCTATCTGACAACGTTGTTCGGAGACTTAAGTGTCCTTCAGGGCTTGACTGAGGCAAGCCTCTAAACACCACAACCCCCTCCCAAAGTTTTCATGGTTGCAGGTTACACATTGAGGAGCTGGACAAGGTGAATTTGTAGGAAGACATCTTGGAGTGTCAGAATTGCAGAACAGGAAGAAAATCTGTCCCCTGGACTTGTGTGCCCGCTCATTAGTCCTTGAAGATCCTTGACGGGAAAATCTGTAGAACAACAGGAAAGAGTTGCAGACTGAGTTCTTAGATCCAGACAAAAATATAGGCCTTGGACTTGGGCGCCCGCTCCTGTGTTCCTGAATTTTCTGCCTCGAAACCCAGAAAATAGGTACTCTGTGATTTGACATTTTACATCCCTCTACAAGAGCTTTTTCTATAATTCATTCGTTTACTGTCACATTTGCAAAGTTAGAGTTTTAATGGTCAATTAAGCATAAGAGAAGGAAAATTGATAATTAAACACCCTGATCCAAGTTTCCCTACATTTGTAAGTGACCAAGGACTTGAAAGTGCTCTACCACTTGATCCGAGGGTCCTTGAATGTTAAGGGTGAAATGAGGATTCAAACATCTAAACACCTAAACATTAAGCAATCCAAATTTTACCCTAAACATTTTGGTGAACCCGTGTGTTTGGACTTAATTGCAACTTGCTGAGTGTTTCTCTTCAGATTTGGATTTCATTCATTCATTCATATAGTCATTCATTTCATTGCATTGAGAAAATTTTGAAAAATTCAAAAAAATTGCATTGTTAGGCTTACTAATTTGTATCAATTCTTTCTAAATTTCCCTAATTTATGATTTTTGCATTATATCTGATATAAACTACATAAAAATACAAAAATTCAATAATTTGCATTACATTTTCATCATTTAATTGCTAGGGTTTTGTAGAAATTTTGACAATTTTCATTAAACCTAGTAATTCCAAAATCTAGGGTTAGTAGGCAAAATCTTCATTCAAATTTTTCTACTAATTTTAGAGGCTCATTCAAATTAAATTTGGCTATATTCTCACATTTTGGTGTAAATTTGCATTTAGATTTAAAATATTTGTATTTTTGCATAGAAAATTTCAACAAAAAACTAGCAATTTTCAAGTATTTTCATTAGATTTGCATTGGCATTTTGCATATTAGGGCTTGGAATTCATTTTTATATCTAAGAGTATTTCATTTCCATCATAAATCAGACTTCAAAGCATTCATATAGCATTTTGTGTCAACATCTTAAACCTAGGGCTTCAAAAACAACAATTTCCACTAGAGTTGGCCTTATCGACTCTCTAAATTTGCACCAAAGGCATGTTGTGAAGGGTATTTTTGCATTTATTGGTTGTTATCAAGGTAATCATTTTCTTCCCCTCCTAAAAATCTTCACAACACCTTTTTAACGAGCTCTTGTATTGAAAATTTGGTGAAAAACTACACATTTTTACTATTTTTGCCTTAGGGTTCGGCCTAGTTTGCACTTCAAGTGTGTTGTAGCAAATTTTATGGATTGAGGTGACTAATATCATCAGTATTATTTTCTACACCTCCTAAAATTCATTACAACGCCCATTTTGCTAGGTCTTGGAGTTGAAAAACCGTGAAAAATAGCCTATTTTTGCTATATTTTCACTAGGGTTTGACCTTAAGTGGCACTAAAAGTGTGTTGTGGCAAATATTTTGTCATTAAGTGGTTGTTATTACTGATATATTTTTTTGTCCACCATCATTTTCCTCACAACACCCTTTGTCATGCTCTTTTGCATCAAGATTTGGCGAAAAATTGCATATTTTGACATATTTTCACTATATTTTGACTTATCGTCATCTTAGATTTGCATCAAGAGTGTGTTGTGAAGGATCTTATTACTGCTTTGGACTGATATCAGGCATATAATTTTCTTCCCCTGACCAAAATCCTTACAACACCTTTGATTTCATTGAAAAAAGTACAAAAATCAAGCATTTAGGTCACTTTTTTGTATATAGTCTTGCACTTGTCTTTTGCATACTTTCGGAAAAACTTCTCAAAATCTGATCTTACATTGAAATGGCACCCTCATGTCATTTTTCAATGGTATATTTGTATGCATTTATCAAAGATCTTGATTTTGACCAATTTTTAACCCTCATGAGTGAATATCCTATGATATTAGAAAGCTTAACTGAGTTCTTCTTCATGAGTAGCAATGAAAAAGATGATGGTGATAGCACTTCTCCCATGCATTCAATACCTGCTCCATGTGATGATGACACAAAATTTTCCTCTAGACATTCTTTCAAAAATGATTCCTCCCATGAGGGTATGTTGATACAAAATGATGAAATTAATGACACTTTCCCTACAATAAAAGAGCAAATCCATCATGATATTGAGGCTCCTCCCCCGTCATCCTTACAAGGATCGGTAGGTAATTGTCAACAACAAAACATTCCACCTAGACAAATGAACTTTAATCCTGGTGTTTCTCCCTCTACAACACAAAAATCCATGACAAAGCAAAGCCCTATTTTATAAAAACTAAGTCGTAAAGCAAACCAAATTCAAAATGCAAAATGGAGAAAGAGAAGGCGACGAGCTTACCTTGCATCTCAACAAGAAAACATTGATCCTAACATTGAAACAAACAAACATGATCCTGACAATGAACAACATGATGAGCAAGATATGAATTGGGCTATGGTACCTTATGTCCCACTTTCCTCTAACATTCGGGAGTGGGAAGATGATGATGATTTACTTGATGATGAGACGTAGACTGAAAGATCCTACAGGTAAGTATCTCTAACCCTTTATATCTCTCGTGATGTGCTTCCCCCATGATGTGTTATATGTTGTTTAGGCCTCCTGGGATGACCTCAGATTCTCCTATAAGGTCCAGGATACCGGGAGACCGCCTCTGTTGTGACCTTCTATTTGTATAATCATTCTTCTATATTGCCTCTCTCTCTAATTTCATTGTTGTGTGTTGTGTCTTATGGACATAGCATTGTGATTGGTGACTTGGGGGCACCCTCCTACGTGAATGTCCCTAAGACACTTGTTTCTCTTCTCTTATTTATTGTTTCCCTTCCTCTAGTGTTTCTATCTAGCGGGCGGATGACGAAAAATATTTACACTGATGTGGACCTAGTGTCTCTTTTGAGAGCAATAAAAAAATGGACTTAGTTCCTAATATGACGATGGGGTTGTAATAAATTATCCGACGCTTGGCTAGTGGAAGCACTTGTGCTTTCCGTGTAGTGATTATGATGATGTTTTTATCTCATTTACAAACCTTAACAATATTGCTTCTTCGTGCACCTTTGTTTGTCTTTAAATCTGGCCTCAGTGGTGCTCAATTCAGAGAGCTTCGTGATATAGCCTTACGATTATCCTTGAACTTCGAATTCATTGTATAACCTTGGCTCTTTGTGTGGTTAATCATATGCATTGATGTTGTTTATCATGATTTTGTGGACACTAACATGTTTTTTGCAGGGATGTGTTTGTGGGAACATTTGGCGATCATAAAGAACATGTCACCTCTGGGGGGCATGGGCTTTGCGAAAGTCTGTGTTCCCTTGTGTGATTTCTTCCTACCTTAACGTGCTTGATATCGATGCATGATATCAACCACCTTAAGGTGGGGACATATATAAGGTAAGCTATCTGTTCTAGATGCTAGTAAAGTGTGTTTGAACAATCTTGAAATCTGTTTCGTGTACCTCCTTTTCACCGTAAGGTGTCTTCGTGATGCGGGTGGGGTTGTATACTTTTGATCTCATACCTCCTTTTCACCGTAAGGCGTCTCCGTGATGCGGGTGGGGTTGTATGCCATGCTTCCTTTTCACTATAAAGTGTCTCCGTGATGCGGGTGGGGTTGCATTTTCAAAAGTTCTTTGTAGAGGTGGGGAGCGATTATGTGACTAACTCAACCCTTAAGCATGTCTTCAGCGATTGTTGTGGTGAAGCCCAATTGTCGGTGTGTGTCGGTAATGTGCCTGAGATGGTGTTGAGCCTAGAAATAGGAACACTCCATCGCTTGTCTATCGTGTTTTCTCTGTGTCTTCAAGTGTGTGTGTTTGGAGTGCTTGCTTTGTTTGGCGTGTCTATTGCCCCATATGCAATCTAAAGACTAGCTCGATGAGTGTTTTTTGCATTTTGGGAGGTTTTGCATGTCTTGCGTGTGTGTTGCCCCATATATGCATTCTAAATACCAGTGTGATGAGTGCTTCCTGCATTATGGGAGGTTTGTCTACTTTCCAATACTTGCATCTGCATTTCATATATATAAGAAAAAGAAAAGAAAAGAAATCATGCATGTCTTCTATGCATTAATGTGTCTTCTATGCATTTACTGTATTCTCCATGTTCTGCGTTACTATAACTGTCTTCTCTACGTTTTGTGTGCATGTTATTGTTTTCTATGTGATTGGCCTGTCTTCTCCATGCTTGGCGTGCTTGTTGTGTTTGTGACCGTACTTTAATACATGTATTGGCCTTGCGTTTATACATACATTAAAGTGGGGGCTAAATGTAAGGTCAAAAAATGTCCACTTGGGGGCTTTTCTCTCTTTAGGTTTAGCTCCCAGGTCTTTTATGTGCATTTAGGACATTTTGCATCATATTTTAGCACCCCGATGAGAAAACCCCTAAGTGTCTTGACAAATAGGACCTAGGGGGACTACTTGAGATAACCCCTGCCCAAAATAAGGGGGGAGGACTTGGGCACCCGCACCCAAGTCCTGCCCTATTTTTGGGCAGTTCTAATTTTTGGGTGTTGGCTTGTGACCGTCATTTGGGTTGTTAGATTGGTGTGGATACTGAGAGGGGGGTGAATCAGTATCCTAGATTATTTTACTTTTAAACACAATTGCAGATTCTGACTTGCAAGATATTTTTAACAGAATCGACTATATGCCCATAAGATAAAACAAACTGTATAATTGTATAAAGAAAACTGAAATATTCAACATCAGATCGAAAGCATACCACATAAATAAAATGACACAGTGATTTGTCCTGAGTGGAAAGCCCCTAGCATAAAACCACTCAAAAAAAGTGCCTCACTGGCTTAGAATAGAATCTCATTGATTACAAGCCTCACTGGCTAACAATATTGCCTCACTGGCATCTTTCAAAAGACTGTCTTAAGAAAATTTACATATAGAGGGATACTCTGTCTCACTGCGTTCCTTACTAATATAGTATCAACAATGCACATACAACACTTGTATACTATGCATTCTTCATACTATATGAGTAGTCTATTTATATATCATGTACAAAATAACATATTTTGTGTCTCTGTTTTTCAGGTAAAACTGCTTTCTGGAGGTTCCATAACTGTCACACAGTGTTGCTATGGAAAACCCATTTTGCCAACAGTTATCGATCATGACTAAATGGAATATGTAACCAGAGTTATGAAAATGTCTATTGAACAGAATAAACATGAAGTGTCTTTAACAAAACCCTAACCAGGGTCGTCACAAAATACTGCAATAAAACCTCAAAACTCTACCATGTAATTCATTCACAAAGAAAATATTTTTGTTTTGAAACCCTAACCAGAGTTGAAACTCTGATTCACCTTGCATAAACCACAGATTTCTAGCGGTAGAAAAATGAAACAATATATTTTTTTTACAAAAAACATATCTCAAAAATACAGTTCCTCTTTCACGATAGCTTATAACTGTCAAAATAAAAAACATATGCAAGAGCAATCATAACTGCCATTGACAAAGATATCTGACAAAAAAAACGAAGGGAAATCATAACAGAATCACCTGCCCTGAAGTCAACCTGATTGTTGTGGAATACAAACCGTTTTCTCCTCATCATTTCTGCGTAGGGTATGAAACCCTAAATACAAAATGTATAACCAAAGCTCAACTCTTATCAATAAAGAAATAAAAACATAGAATGTCCTTTTTTGTTTACTAGCGATCATGTAACCGGAGCTACCGGTAACCCTTAGTAAACTGGTGACAATCAACTTGCATTTTGCCATAAAAACTTAATAAACCTGTTCGGGTGGACAACGTTTAAGAAAAAGCTGCTGAAGAGTTTAAGTAACATGTAGTGCTACTAGGAAGATATTATATTCAACTATGATGAACAACTTTTCAAACCATAGACTTTAGCTCATCGATAGAAATAACAACTGTTGCCATGTGTGCCAAATGGCACAACAATAGAGCTTCATCATAAAGAATGTGAATCTGGTATTGTTGTATGGTCAAAACCTATAACAATCATCAACGAAATGTTATGGAACCTGTAACAAACCACCAATAAATGTGTTTCCTGAATGTGTTTCCTGAAAAGAAACTTGTGAGATCAAATGGTCACAAATGTGTCAATATCATATCATGTAGCCAGCTGTCACAAATATCATCAGAGGAGTCCACAAAAACAACATTCACAATATCCAGCTGTCACAAATATCATCAAAGGAGTCCACAAAAACCAACATCCACAATATCAATCATGTGTGTTTGAACATCAGGGACAACAACGAAGAAGAAGACCAACATGGGTCCTATGCTGACACGGTAAGTTTGAATTACGAAATTCTTGGCGGTAGTGTTTGTAGTTGCATATAAATGCATGTTTAGGCATTCATTTGTAAACTACATTTCAATTAGATGATTACTAGCAAGCTATTGTGTTCTCAAGGTGATTCAAGGCTTTCATTGTGTTGCAAGAGCAGATTTGTGTGGTTTATGTGTTTGTGTTTGCAGATTTGAGCATCCATTTCATCAGGGAATGAAGGGCATCTTCCTCCCATGAGATCTTCACTACAAGGTGACATTATATTGTGTTTTCCTCATCATTTCCTTTGGTTTTGCCTCTGCCTCACAAAGGCATGCACTCTCTATCTGACAATGGTGTTCAGAGACTTAAGTGTCCTCCAGGGCTTGACTGAGGCAAGCCTCTAAACACCACAACCCCCTCCCAAAGTTTTCATGATTGCAGGTTACAGGTTGAGGAGCTGGACAAAGTGAAGTTGTAGGAAGACATCTTGGAGTGTCAGAATTGCAGAACAGGAAGAAAATCTACCCCCTAGACTTGGGCACCCGCTCATTAGTCCTCCAAGTTTCGTGACAGGAAAATCTTCAGAACAACAGGAAAGAGTTGCAAACTGAATTCTCGTATCCAGAAAAAAATATAGGCCTTGGACTTGGGCGCCCGCTCCTGTGTCCCTGACTTTTCCGCCTCAGAACCCCGAAAATAGGTACTCTGTGATTTGACATTTTACATCCCTCTACAAGAGCTTTTTCTGTAATTCATCCATTTACTGTCGCATTTGCAAAGTTATGGTTTTAATGGTCAATTAAGCATAAGAGAAGAAAAATTGATAATTAAACACCCTAATCCAAGTTTCCCTACATTTGTAAGTGACCAAGGACCTGATAGTGCTCTGCCACTCACTCCGAGGGTCCTTGAATGTTAAGGGTGAAAGGAGGATTCAAACATCTAAACACCTAAACATTAAGCAATCCAAATTTTACCCTAAACATTAAGCAATCTAGAAGGAACACATCTGTTAGAGGAACAGTGTTATTGAGCAAGTATCTCAGGGACCCCCATCCATTTGCATAGAAAATTGTTTTCCCCAAAAGGGAAAGATCCAAAATAGGAACACCCTCCTTGGTTTCACAGAGCCTAAAGTGCAAAGGAAAGAGGGATTGAAAACCCCAATTTCCTGTTCATTGGCCAATCCATCGAGGCAGATCAGTTATTAGAAATGGCTATTATATAGATCTATTTTCCTTGAGATCAGGGTGGGAATTTAAAACAACCAACAGATTGGCGACTCTACTAGGGAGTTGAAGTGAAAATATTGTCAAATCTTGCCCTAGAGTTTTTGGTGAAGGTTTGCCCATTCGAGTCACCAACAAATTGGTGACTCTACTAGGGACTAAAATAAAAGTTGTGCCTTATCCTAAAAGTATATATTCCCTTGCAATTGCCAATATTCTTATAGCTAAGGATCAAGAAGCTTCTATCTAGTTGAGCCACCCACATATATGTTGAAGAGTCAGAGGTCAGATTGTTGTGTTCCTTACAAGAAAAGGATGGCAACTCTACTATTTTTCATTCACATTTGAGATAGATACAAATCTATTACATAAGTTTTATGTGCCAGAATGTTCTACATAACTCTACTATGAAATAGGATTCAGAAGTTGATTTTAGAAGCAAGCATTAGGCTTTTAGAATTTATTCCTCTATAAGTAGAGGTGGCGACTCTATGAGAAAAGAGGTCTGGTATGCAGTCTGGCATTCTTGATTTTTCATAAAATCAAAACGAAGTTTATTCCAATGGCAAAGGTTCTTTTAGGTATTTTACAAAGATTCAAGAAACTTTTCTAGAAATTTAAGATGTATACTCAGCAATCACAAGTTTCTTTTATCAAGGTGGATTTATCATGGAAAGGTATAAGGCTATTGACTTCAGTAATATTTGTGAGTTTCCAAACCATGTGTCTAATGAAGTTAGGGGTCAGATAACAAAGTTCAATAACGACAAATCCAAAACAGCTAGAGCCATTTACAAGAATTTTGTGACTTAATGGGAGATTGTGAAATAGATCATGAGGATGCAGTCATAGAGTCATTTGTTCAAACTTTTAAAGGAGAAGTTAGAGATTGGTTTGCGTGTTTACCCAATCAGTTTATTTTTTCATGGCAAGATTTAAAGTTTGCTTTTATGGAATAGTTTGGGGAAAGAATAGATGTCAGTATATTGATTAAAGAGCTCATGCATATTGAGAAAGAAGATAAGGAATCAATCCCAACTTTCAATTTAAGATTTGCCAAAACAGTGACAAATATTCCTAAAACTATTAGACCTAATGAGGCTATGTGTTTGATCATATATCTTGGTGCATTCAATGAAACAGATAGTTATCGACTAAGAGATAGGAACCCTACTACTATAATGCAAGCATATTCTTTGGCCATAAGTATAGAAAATAATTTAAAACATACAAGGATAAAAGATTGTGAGTTTATGGGAAATAGTTATTAAAGGAAGAATGGATCCATCTGTTCCCCTATTTGCCAAAGGGGAGGCAAACTGAACAACTCAAATAAACCCATGTCAGATCAATCAATACATAAAACTTAGTCTATTGAAAGGGGTAGGGATTGTGATCAAAACAAAAGAATTCAAAGTCTATATAATCCTGCTACTCATTCTTCCCCTTATTATCAGAATAAAAGGAAATCGCCAGAACCTTATAGGGCAACTTATGAGATTACTGATACCTAGGTGCATAAATAAATATCAATTAAGGAGGTTCCTCTGTCTTATGAATATGTGGCAAGTTGTGAGGATATTTCCCCTATTTATGAAGATGTATATCTTGTATCAAATGACAAGATTTCATCTCCTAGAGAGATAGCTTGTTTTGAGTCTGAACATCAGGAGGGATTGGTTCTTACCAATAATGCAGAAAGTGGTAAACAGTTATCAGAATGCTCACACCAGAGCTGTGGAAGCTCTGAGTCAGATAATGATGTAGGCTATTAGGACAGTGATATTGGAGAGTGTGCAAACACAATGCATATAAGAGATAACCCACTTTTTGATGAGCCTATGGACTTATCAGCAACAAAAGGTATGGAGCCTTATGGATACATAGATAATCCACTCTTTGAAGAGAATCTCGGGGAGGCTAATGAACTAATATTAGTTCAACATACAAAAGTATTTGGGGGAACAAATACTTCATCAATGGATCAGGACCTGGATGATTCCCAATCCCATATTCACCATCAAATGGAATGGCCAGTTCAAATACTAGAAAATAAAATTAGAGTGTCAGATTTTAAAGAAGAAACTAAGTATGATTGTTTTAGGTTTGACACTGACTCAGTAAAATCTGAAAATTCCCTCACTACCAACTATGAAATGGATTATGATTGCTTTTATTTTCCAGATGTATGTAAAAAACAGAAGTCAGAGAATAATAATTATCTCAAGTGGTTGGATACAATTGAACTAGGTGTTGACTCTCTTTTTAACAATATTTTTCAAATATCTATGGTTCAGAACAATTGGGCAGACTCTGAAGAAAATAGTTGTCCAAAAGGCTATCCAAGTATCTATGACAGAAACAGGTTGAATTTCAGTAAAGTTTTTAGAAGCAGCCTAATGAAGTCACTGGAGAACAGAATGTTTGATAGAGGCAGGCTCAACTTTTTCTCTGCATAATGACCTGGAGCTATTATGTGTTTGGTATGCTCCTCTAGAGTTTTTCTGAGATCTCGCCCTGTTCAGGTTGAACAGGCGTCCCCAACTAGAGCCATTGAGGGAACCATATAAAAATTTTCATAGTTCTAGTATTTTTCTCCTTAGGCTTATGTCATTAGGTTAGAAGATTTCCGGACTTAGGGTTCTTTGCATACCAAAAGAAGTGTTAAACCCTAAACCCCCATGCCAAAGTAAAATGTAAAGGTCACATTCGTTATATTTCTTCAGTGACCTCTTATCTCCTGTTATCGAGAGTTTAAGTTGCTTCCTTATGTCCCCTGAATGTTATTTGACCAACCCCTCGCCATACAATTACCATTTCTAGCCTGCGCCCACAAAAGCTTTATTATAAAAGAAATCGACCCATTGGCCCCCTTTTTCTTAGAAGGTAAAAGATATTTGTAAAAACATATGCGCCAAGGTCCAGTCCTACTATTTTGTTTCTGACAGGTGGCGATAGTGGATTCATTTCCGCCAATCTGCCAGCAATAAAATATTGATAGAGTTGGCACCTGCAAAACTGCAGAAAGAGTGACAGTTGGTCAGTGACTATCAAGGAAGGAAAGATGGTGGGCCCTAGACAATATAAAATGGTTTCTTTATATTTCTGACATTCTACCATACTTCACCAAAGCTTCTTTTTGGGCGATCGCAGAATGATAGAATATTGACACATGGCTTTCTGAAGGATGGAACTAGTGCATTAAATAACAAGGACCTGACGTGTCAAAGTCCTATGGGACGTGATCACTTGTTGGAGAGTTGTCCTATTTGTTAGAGTCACACAAGGACTCACAGGAGCCAAGATCATCTGCTAGAAATCTTCTACAAGAGAGAGTTGCAAGAAAATATTGCAAAATCCAAATGCATGCGTGAATTAGTGCTTCACATTCCCATTACATTATTCAAAAATAAATACAAAGGATATACACAACCACTGTCCAAGAAAAGAGAAAGTGGGGAAAGAAAGCATGTGACACGTGTCACAATGCTCTCAAGAGAAAAGAAAGCCTATGACACATGTCATAAGGCTCAAAATAGAAAAAGAATCTCCCTAATTAACTTATGTAATAGTGAAAATATAATTTTTCACCAACACCCCCCCATAAGTGCAACTTAGGAAGATTACACAAGCTAAAAAGAAAGAAAGAAAGATGGGTCCTGGCAACAAAGGCCATGTGAGGTACCCATGAACAACAAGAATCTCTCATAAGGTGGAGAAAAGGAAAAAAACCCAGTGGGAGAAAACTCCTCTCCAAAAGAGAGAAACAACAAAAAGGAAAGTACAAGAACATGTGATGGAAGGACACTAAGACCCCCCATGGAATGAATCCATCACAAGAGTACAATCATGAGTGCCCCCCATAAGAGAGAGCAAATATAGAATATGAATCCCCTCCAAGAAGAAGCTCCAGAACCAATGAAGAGATCTTGAAGATAGAATCCAATCCACGGCCTGCAAACAACATTTCTCCCTTTTGGAAGAAACAAATCCACTGGTGAATGTAGAAGCCATTCCCACATCTTGGATGAATAGGGAATCCATATCGAAATGTGTGCCTCTGAATGCAACTCAAGTGACCTCATACTGGGAGAATACATCTTCTCCAAAACAGAAATTGTCTGCCCAATCAGAGAAGAAGAACTGGGAGAGGATGTGATCTAAACTGCATCAGGAAACACAGTAGATGAAGGTGGTGATGCAAAGCTAGCCGGGATAGCATCAAACAAGAGAGATAAACCCTCAAATGTGTCTTCCAAATCAACAATGTGAGATTCCACAAACAAGGATGATATGTCTGCAAGATAAAAGTCCCAATGAGGTGGATCTAAAAGACTGATATTGACCTGCTGCATAGAATTACTAGAAGCCAATGATGATGCAACACTGAATTCTGAAGTAGCAACAGGTGACGAAGAAGATGTGATCTCAATAGGAGGAGAAGAGGGAGCAAGAGAGGTCTCTGTCTCTAAACATTCAAGACATGCCATATACTCAAGCTCCTCTATAGTATCATCATCATAAGGTATATTATCTGCATCATCAAGTGGAATGAGACAATTTGCTGTAGGATCATTTGGAAATGGTGAGACATGAGGGTCTCCATACAACTCCCAAATTTTTGTCCAAAGTGTGTGTGGGCTCTCATAGATGGGAAGATCACACGTAATATTACAATCAATAGTGGTACAAATTAAACCTACAACATGATCTCGATTGTTACCCCAAACAGATTTCTTCATAGGTGTCTGTGGTTCAAGTATTAGCCCATAAAGATCAGGCAAAAGATGCAGCCACCTGAGATGTGTCAAGATGCCTCTTTGACAGGACTCATAATTGTCCTTAATCAGATTGACCATAGAAGGATGAGTGGCAAAACCCATGATACCTCCTCAAAATGATAGAGATCAAAACATGCAAATAGATTTATGCACCTTTCTAGGAGGCAGCATGTCCAGGATATCCAAGAGAAGCCATAAAATTGACAAACTAATTAAAAAGATACCTAGGACTGAATCTGAAAAAAGTATATAGGTGGTTGTGTAGAGCTCTCTGATACCTTTCCAACGCTTTTTCGTTTTGGAAAAACAGAGATTTTAGGTGCAAGAACAGAGCTCGGAAGCCAAAAAAGATGCATTGACTTCAAACAGAAAAAGGAGGTGTTAAATAGAAAAATCTAGGAAAAAGACCAGCATTACTGGATAGTCCTTAAAACCAGCTTTCCAACGCTTTTTCCTTTGCCAATTTTTGAGTCTGTATGCCTAAGTTATGGCCTCTGGAAGAAACCTGCCTTCTTAGACCTGCACATGAATGCAGCATGAAAATCGAGGTAGATTCAGAATTTGAGCAGCACGGACATCGAGGGAGACAAAAAACCAACGGCACAGAAATCGAGGTAGATTCAAAAAAATTAGCATGTAAATTGATGCAACTCGAAAATCAAAATAGGCTTAAAAAAATTGGGCACAAAAATTGAGGTGACTGTACAGAAAATTTGGCACAGAAATCAAGGTAACTGTACAAAAAATCTGGCACATAAATTGAGGCGGCCATACAGATTTTCTTGCACATAAAAAACCAAACCCTAAAAAAATGCCCAAAAAATATTTTTTTCAACAAAATATAGAGTGCCTTATATGAAAATAGAGGTTTTGACACCTTCTGAGCGCAACTGTGAAGTCTGTTTTGCTCTAGGATGCACAAATTATCTGCTTGTGGCTAAAACCCTCTCTGATTTGAGAAGAAACTGACAGACCTAGAGCTCTGATACCATGTTAGAGTCACACAAGGACTCACATGAGCCAAGATCATTTGCTGGAAATCTTCTACAAGAGAGAGCTGCAAGAAAATATTGCAAAAGCCAAATGCATGTGTGAATTAGTGCTTCACATTCCCATTGCATTATTCAAAAATAAATACAAAGGATATACACAACCACTGTCCAAGAATAGACAAAGTGGGGAAAGAAAGCATGTGACACATGTCACAATGCTCTCAAGAGAAAAGAAAGCCTATGACACATGTCATAAGGCTCAAAATAGAAAAAGAATCTCCCTAATTAACTTATGAAATAGTGAAAATATAATTTTTCATTGCGTGTAGCTAATCTAACAGTCATCCGCCATTCTACCGAGATCATATCTCCGGCCATGTCCTTCGAGTGTGGAATTGCGGATGTTGCCTTAACTATACTGCAAAGAGGATATTTGTCTTATGCAGGCTCGACCTTTGGAAATTTGTGCTTCTACCAAGAATGACATTTCATCTGCTATGTGATGAAATTTGACATGATGACAGTGCTAAATTGAGGAAATCAAGAAACCTGACCTAGCATTTTCAATACAAGAAGTGATGTTCTTAGTAATGCGGAATTATGAGATCTAATCTTTCTATTCATTTATGATAATCTTCAAAAGATTTCCACTTACGAAAGGAATGCTTCAAAATGACAGGAATTTATTAGACCAAAGATGTGCGGATGTATGCTTACATCCCAGAATTTCTATAAATAGGCAGTTGTTGGTGTTACCCCTTGTACTGTTTAAAACATGTTGACATTATGGCTCTCCCCTGCTCCTATGTGTTCTGTTTGCTCCCCTATTCTATCAGATTCTCTTCCTTGCTCTCGTGGCTATTAACTTGTCCTTACAGAATTAGGAGACACGAAGTTTTTCCCTTTGGAATAGGTGGTGCAGGGAAAATTAACGAACAATAGCAATATTTTACAAATATCTATGAGCTTTTCTTCTTCCTACTATTTCATCCAGATTTGGACCGCAGGTTTAATTTCCAGATTCCAGTCATTTCTTATGTCTGTGATTTGGCAGATTAGAAGCAAGTGCAGAGGGAAATCATTTCTCTCTGCCTTAATCACTCTTCTACTTTTCCTAACAAAGCATCAGCTTTAGTATTAGGGATGTTTCCTCTCCAGATGTAGCATATAAAGGCAGAGTGCTCCCATTTTGTTGTTGCTGCTGCCCCCCTCACTGGATGGATGGCATTGCCACATCTAGCTTGATATGATTTCATCTGGTTTCTGTCTGGTTGAGTTGGTTGGTGACCACTCAATTATGAAAGAGGAATCACATCCTTGCAAATTACAACGGGCATAAAGCAAAGAACTCCAGTTAGTGGGGTTTTCTTTTGATATTGTCACTTGCAGGCGTTCCCAATTGAGGTGGATAAGAAGGGCAGTGAATGCTCCTATAGAACAAATAGGTGACATATGATGGGTATGTGAGCTCTAACAACATCTAACAAATAGTCCCCCATCAACATCACGGTTTGTTTTCCCTCCCTAAATTGAGAGGACACGCAGTTTGAATACAGGTACCTCAGCATATACCATGGAAACTAGGCATACAGTTGTGAAGTGGTTACACTGGCCTCCTCTCATAGCTTCATCTTTTGGTTACTCAAATTTGTAACCTCTTTTGTCTTGAAGCCTGAAGCTTGTCTGCATGAATACTATACTAAGCATACATCCCTTTAATCATCCTCATCATTCTAAAGGAATCAACACATTTTCCCTTCCAACACTAGGTTTTAGAAGTTAAGTTTATTTTACGTGTTCCTCTGCAAAGAAAAGGACTAAAGCTTAAGAATCTAGCCCATCTCTTTACTTTATTAAACATTCTTTAAACAATCTAGAAGGAACACATCTATTATAGGAATAGTGTTATTGAGCAAATATCTCAGGGACCCCCATCCATTTGAATAGAACACTGTTTTCACCAAAAGGTAAAGATCCAAAGTAGGAATAACCTCCTTGGTTTCACAGAGCCTAAAGTGCAGAAGAAAGAGGGATTGAAAACCCCAATTTCTTGTTTGTTGGCCAATCCCTCGAGGCAGATCAGTTATTAGAAATGGCTATTCTATAGATCTATTTTCCTTGAGATTAGGTTGGGAATTTAGAACAACCAACAGATTGGCAACTCTACCGAGGAGTTGAAGTGAAAATATTTTCAAATCTTGCCCTAGATTTTCTGGTGAAGGTTTTCCCATTCGAGTCACCAACAGATTGGCGACTCTACTCGAGACTAAAATAAAAGTTGTCTTATCCTAAAAGTATATATTCCCTTGCAATTGCCAACATTCTTATAGCTAAGGATCAAGAAGCTTCTATCTAATTGATCCACCCACATATTTGTGACTCTATTGGAACATGAAGGTAAAACTATGTTATATCCTAGGGTCTTAGCTAAATTAATCCCCATATATGTTGAAGAGTCAGAGGTCAGATTGTTATGTTCCTTACAAGAAAAGGATGGCGACTCTACTATTTTTCATTCACAGTTGAGATAGATACAAATCTATTACACAAGTTTTATGTGCCAAAATGTTCTACATAACTTTACTATGAAACAGGATTCAGAAGTTGATTTTAGAAGGAAGTAGTAGGCTTGCAGAATTTATTCCTCTATAAGCAGAGGTGGCGAATCTATGAGAGAAGAGGTTTGGTGATACAGTCTAGTGTTCTTGATTTTTCATAAAATCAAAACAAAGTTTATACCAGTGGAAAAGGTTCTTTTAGGTATTTTACAAAGATTGAAGAAACTTTTCTAGAAATTTAAGATGTATACTCAGCAATCACACTTCTTTTATCAAGGTGGATTTGTCATGGAAAGGTATAAGGCTATTGACTTCGGTAATATTTGTGGGTTTCCAAAGCATGTGCCTAATGAAGTTAGGGGTCGGATAACAAAGTTCAATAACGACAGATACAAAACAGCTAGTAGCCATTTCCAAGAATTTTGTGACTTAATAGGAGATTGTGAAATAGATCATGAGGATGTTGTCATAAAGTTGTTTGTTCAAATTTTTAAAGGAGAAGTTAGAGACTCGTTTGCATGTTTACCCAATCAAATTTTTTTTTTATGGAAAGATTTAAAGTTTGCTTTTATGGAACAGTTTGGGGAAAGAATAGATGTCGGTATATTGATTAAAGAGCTCATGCAGATTGAGAAAGCAGATAAGGAATGGATCCCATCTTTCAATTTAAGATTTGCCAGAACAGTGAGGGATATTCCTGAAAATATTAGACTTGATGAGGCTACGTGTTTGATCATATATCTAGGTACATTCAATGAAAGGGATAGTTATCGACTAAGAGATAGGAACCCTACTACTATAATGCAAGCATATTCTTTGGCCATAAGTATAGAAAATAATTTAAAACATACAAGGATAAAAGATTGTGAGTTTATGGGAAATAGTTATAAAAGGAAGAATGGATCCATTTGTTCCCCTATTTGCCAAAGGGGAGGCAAACTAGATAGCTGAAATAAACCCATGTCAAATCATTCAATACATAAAACTCAGTGTATTGAAAGGGGTAGGGATTGTGATCAAAACAGAAGAATTCAAAGTCTATATAATCCTGCTGCTCATTCTTCCCCTTATTATCAGAATAAAATGAAATTGCCAGAACCTTATAGGGCAATTTATGAGATAACTGATACCCAGGTGCATAAAGAAATATCAATTAAGGAGGTTCCTCTCTCTTATGAATATGTGGCAAGTTGTGAGAATATTTCCCCTATCTATGAAGATGTATATCTTATATCAAATGACAAGATTGTTGGCAAGAGACACTGTGTGGCTTCATGACTGTTGTCATTGATGGCAACAAAGTCTATCCCACACATCCACAGCACATAGTATGCCTATACCGGAAGTCAGATTGAAGATTATTTTGGTCCGGTGAACAAGAACATAGCATGCACCAAGGTTTGACATACAGGTCCGGATCTCTTAGATGGTGTAACTCAGCAAGTTGCGGACTTGGACAAGTCAAGAGGAGTATCATGACTACTAGATTCCAGAGATTGAGCCTCCGGTGATAAAACATTGAAAAGATATGAGTATCTAAGTGTTGGGTTCCTGACAGGCAGAGCAGACTGAGGAAGAACTGACCAACAAAGTATCAAACTTCAATCCGGATGAGTAATTGATGTTGATCAAGCTATTTGAGGGATCATACAATGTTGGCTGATATGATTGATGGCTTCTATGTCTGTGTTTTTGATACGCATCACAAATCAAGTATGGATTCAGTCGACAGATCAGTATCTTGTAAATATCTTGAGTATTCTGGTTGCTGACTAGAAAGTTGTTGAAATCCTTGGTGCGGATATATATACCAGATGGTTTCCAGTATGAAGGGGGTGTGTGTATAGATGTGATGAAATAAGGTGCGAAGAAAGGCAGAGATAAGTGTGAAAGCAACAATACAAGTCTGGTATGTGATAGAGCAACAACACTAGAGCAGAGGAAGAATGAAGTGCATTAGATTAGTATATTGAGCCTAACCGGAACTCAACTTCAGCATTTGTGGATGCCTCTCATCAGTTCAAACACCTGGTTACCTTCCATAAACTTTGTAGACAGTGAGTCTCTTGTAGGCAGTGTGCCTCTTGTGAGCAGTGTGCTCGGGCAATGAGCCCTAATTGGCAAGTGTCATTTTGTACTTCTTATTCTTTTAACAGAGATTACAATCTTGGGTTAGTCACCATGTGGTTTTTCCCTTAAAAGGGTTTCCACGTAGAAATCCTTGTGTTATGTGTTGATTTTATTTCTGCTCTAATGATTATGTATGCTTATATGTTTTGATGCTACACTAATTATTAAAGGAGAAAAGAAAGTTAAGACATTTGAGATAACTGATTCACCCCCCCTCTCAGTTATCTTCTTTGTTTCCAACAAAGATTTCATCTCCTAGAGATATAGCTTGTTTTGAGTCTGAACATCAGGAGGGATTGGTTCTTACCAATAATGCAGAAAGTGGTAAGCAGTTATAAGAATGCTCACACCAAAGTTGTGGAAGCTCTGAGTCAGATAATGATGCAGGCTATTAGGACAGTGCTATTGGAGAGTGTGCAAACACAATGTATATAAGAGATAACCCACTTTTTGACGAGCCTATGGACTTATCAGCAACAAAAGGTATGGAGCCTTATGGATACATAGATAATCCACTCTTTGAAGAGAATCCCAAGGAGGCTAACGAACTAATATTAGTTCAACATACAAATGTATTTGGGGGAACAAATACTTCATTAATGGATCTGGACCTAGATGATTCCCAATCCCATATTCACAATCAAATGGAATGACCAGTTCAAATATTGGAAAATAAAATTAGACTGTCAGATTTTAAAGAAGAAACTGAGTATGATTGTTTTAGGTTTGACATTGACTCGATAAAATCTGAAAATTCCCTCACTACCAACTATGAAATGGATTATGATTGCTTTTATTTTCAAGATGTAGGCAAAAAATAGAAGTCAGAGAATAATAGTCATCCCAAGTGGTTGGATACAATTGAACCAAGTGCTAACTCTATTTTTAACAATATTTTTCAAATATCTATGGTTCAAAACAATTGGGGAGACTCTGAAGAAAATAGTTGTCCAAAATACTATCCAAGTATCTATGACAAATATAGGTTGAATTTAAGTAAATTTTTAGAATCAACCTAATGAAGTCATTGGAGAACAAAATGTTTGACAGAGCCAAGCTCGACTTTTTCTCTGTATAATAGCATGGGTTACTATGTGTTTGGTCTGCTCCTCCAGAGTTTTTTTGAGATCTCGCCCTGTTTAGGTTGAATAGACGTCCCCAACTAGAGCCATTAATGGAACCATATAAAAATTTTCATAGTTCTGGTATTTTTTTCCTCGGGCTTATGTCATTAGGTTAGAAGTTTTATGGACTTAGGGTTCTTTACATACCAAAAGAAGTGTTAAATGCTAAACCCCCATGCCAAAGTAAAATGTAAAGGTCACATTCGTTATATTTCTTCAGTGACCACTTATCTCCTATTATCAAGAGTTAAGTTGATTGCTTATGTCCCCTAAACATTATTTGACCGGCCCCTCACCATATAGTTACCATTTCTAGCCCGCGCCCAAAAAAGTTTTATTTTAAAAGAAATCGACCAATTGGCCCCTTGTTTCTTAAAAGGTAAAAGATATTTCTAAAAGCATATGCGCCAAGGTCCAGTCCTACTTCTAACAGGTGGCGATAGTGGATTTGTTTCCGCCAATCCGCCAGTAATAAAATATTGATAGAGTTGGCACTTGCGGAAAGAGTGACAGCTGGTGGGTGACTATCAAGGAAGGAAAGATGGTGGGCCCTAGACAATATAAAATGGTTTCTTTATATTTCTGACATTTAGCCATACTTCACCAAAGGGTCTTTCTGGGTGATCACGAAATGAAATAATCTTGACACGTGGCTTTCTGAAGGATGGGACTAGTGCATTAAATAACAAGGACTTGATGTGTCATAGTCCTGTGGGATGTGACCACTTGTTGGAGAGTTGTCTTGTTCACGTGCAGCTGATATAATGGTCATCTGCCATTCTGCCAAGATCATATCTTCGGCTATGTCCTTCAAGTGTGGAATTGCAGATGCTGCCTTAACTACACTGCAAAGAGAATATTTTCTGGGGATCATGGTTGGGAGAGCTATCCAGTTGGCAGGTCATCATTGGGAAAAGTAAACAATGCCCTCCTAGTACGTAAAAGATCAAATCAGCATCGTTGAAGTGAAACAAGCTAGGATCGCGATCGACGGCCAAAATTCAAAAAAATGTGACAGAGAGATGAGTTGGCCCTGGATCTAACGATGCTTCATTGCAAGCATTAATTGCTCAGGCATGTGCAAAGTCTCCATTGTCGCCACTACGAAGGAATTTACTAACGGAAAGATTTGGCTTATGCAGGCTCGACCTTTGGAAATTCATGCGTCTACCAGGAATGACATTTCATATGCTGTGATGAAATTTGACATGATGACAGTGCTAAATTGAGGAAATCAAGACACCTGACCTAGCATTTTCAATACAAGGAGTGTTCTCAGTTATGCGGAATTATGAGATCCAATCTTTCTATTCATTTATGATAATCTTCAAAAGATTTCTATTTATGACAGGAATGCTTCGAAATGACTGGAATTTATTAGACCAAAGATGTGCGGATGTATGCTTGCATCTCGGAATGTCTATAAATAGGCAATTGCTAGAGTTACCCTTTGTACTGTTTAAAACGTGCTGACAGTATGGCTATCCCCTGCTCCTGTGTGTTCTGTTTTCTCCCATGTTTTATCGGATTCTCTTCCTTGCTCTCCCCTGCTCCCGTGTGTTCTTGTTTTCTCCCCATTTTGTTGTTGTTGCTACCCCCCTCACTGGATGGATAGCATTGCCACATCTAGGCTGATGTGATTTCATTTGGTTTATGTTTGGTTGAGTTGGTTGGTGACCACTCAATTATGAAAGAGGAATCACATCCTTCCAAATGACAATGGGCATAAAATGAAGAACTCTAGTTAATGGGGTTTTCCTCTGATACTGTCGCTTGCAGTCATTCCCAATTGAGCTAGATAAGCAGGGCAATGAATGCTCCCATAGAACAAATAGGTGGCATATGATGGGTATGTGAGCTCTAACAAATAGTCCCCCATCAACATCACAGCTTATTTTGCCCGCCTGAATTGAGAGGATACACAGTTTGAATACGGGTACCTCAACATATACCATGGAAACTGGGCATATAGTTGTGAAGCAGTTACACTGACCTCCTCTCACGGCTTCATCTTTTGGTTACTCAAATTTGTAACTTCTTTTGTTTTGAAGCATGAAGCTTGAATGCTCCCTTATCTCTATAAAAGAGAATTCAGGCTTGTGAAAATCATTGGTTCGAGGTCATGTCTCTAAACTTAGTCTGAAATATGGGATCAATCTGGTTAAGGAGGAGTTGTAAATAGTTTGTTTTCTGCAAATAGAATCAGTCATCTGTTTTCAAGTCTTCATTTTGAGTTTTAAGATGTCTTGATAGAAGTACAAAGGTTGTGTTATAATTTACTGAACTGTTTACTTTATAGATCCTGTTGAATCTTGAAGTGTATTGTCTCCTACTTCATGTATAAAGTTCTACATTTATGAATATATATTTGATTAAGGATCAATTTTATTCATCATCACAGTCTTTCCTATGTTTGTGTATTTTTCTTGTGTAATTTACTCAAGTAGTAAAATAAATGGCTGCAAGAGAATATTGAATGTAGTATTGGTTTACAGGGATAACTAAGCATGGTTAACTCCAAGACTAGTAAAGTATTTTTAATGTAAGGCATTATTATATCTTTATAGTGAACTAAGTTTTATTACATCACAGTTCTTTAAAGTTTATGTAGGTTTCTTGACTCTATTGCCTTTGAATAGGCACTGATCTGTTCATGAATAGTATACTAAGCTTACATCCTTTAATCATCCTCATCATTTTAAAGGAATCAACACATTTTCCCTTCCAGCACTAGGTTTTAGAAGTTAGGTTTATTTTACGTGTTACTCTGCAAAGAATAAGACTAAAGCTTAAGAATCTAGCCCATCTCTTTACTTTATGAGACGTTCTTTAAGCAATCTAGAAGGAACACATCTATTATAGGAACAATGTTATTGAGCAAGTATCTCAAGGACCCCCATCCATTTGAATAGAACATTGTTTTCCTGAAAAGGGAAAGATCCAAAGTAGGAACAACCTCCTTGGTTTCACAGAGCCTAAAGTGCAGAGGAAAGAGAGATTGAAAACCCCAATTTCCTATTCGTTGGCCAATCCCTCGAGGCAGATCAGTTATTAGAAATGGCTATTCTATAGATCTATTTTCCTTGAGATCAGGTTGGGAATTTAAAACAACCAATAGATTGGCAACTCTACTGGGGAGTTGAAGTGAAAATATTGTCAAATCTTGCCCTAGAGTTTTTGGTGAAGGTTTGCCCATTCAAGTCACCAACAGATTGGTGACTCTACTAGGGACTAAAATAAAAGCTATGTCTTATCCTACAAGTATATATTCCCTTGCAATTGCCAACATTCTTATAGCTAAGGATCAAGAATCTTATGTCTAGTTTAGCCACCTAGGTATTTGTGACTCTATTGGAACATGAAGGTAAAACTATGTTATATTCTAGGGTCTTAGCTAAATTAATCCCCATATATGTTGAAGAGTCAGAGGTCAGATTGTTATGTTCCTTACAAGAAAAGGATGGCGACTCTACTATTTTTCATTCACAGTTGAGATAGATACAAATCTATTACACAAGTTTTATGTGCCAGAATTTTCTACATAACTCTACTATGAAACATGATTCAGAAGTTGATTTTAGAAGGAAGTAGTAGGCTTGCAGAATTTATTCCTCTATAAGTAGAGGTGGTGACTCTATGAGAGAAGAGGTCTGGTGATGCAGTTTGGTGTTCTTGATTTTTCATAAAATCAAAACGAAGTTTATACCAGTGGTAAAGGTTCTTTTAGGTATTTTACAAAGATTCAAGAAACTTTTCTAGAAATTTAAGATGTATACTCAGCAATCACACTTCTTTTATCAAGGTGGATTTGTCATGGAAAGGTATAAGGCTATTGACTTCAGTAATATTTGTGGGTTTCCAAACCATGTGCCTAATGAAGTTAGGGGTCAGGTAACAAAGTTCAATAACCACATATCCAAAACTGCTAGCAGCCATTTACAAGAATTTTGTGACTTAATGGGAGATTGTGAAATAGATCATGAGGATGTTGTCATAAAGTTGTTTGTTCAAACTTTTAATGGAGAATTTAGAGATTGGTTTGCATGTTTACCCAATCAGTTTATTTTTTGATGGCAAGATTTAAAGTTTTCTTTTATGGTACAGTTTGGGGAAATAATAGATGTCGTTATATTGATTAAAGAGCTCATGCAGATTGAGAAAGAAGATAAGGAATCAATGCCAACTTTCAATTTAAGATTTGCCAAAATAGTGAGGGATATTCCTGAAAATATTAGACCTAATGAGGCTATGTGTTTGATCATATATCTAGGTGCATTCAATGAAAGGGATAGCTATCGACTAAGAGATAAGAACCCTACTACTATAATGCAAGCATATTCTTTGGCCATAAGTATAGAAAATAATTTAAAACATACAAGGATAAAAGATTGTGAGTTTATGGGAAATAGTTATAAAAGGAAGAATGGATCCATCTGTTCCCCTATTTGTCAAAGGGGAGGCAAAGTAGACAGCTCAAATAAACCCATGTCAGATCAATGAATACATAAAACTCAATGTATTGAAAGGGGTAGGGATTGTGATCAAAACAAAAGAATTCAAAGTCTATATAATCCTGCTGCTCATTCTTCCCCTTATTATCAGAAATAAAAGAAATCGCCAGAACCTTATAGGTCAACTTATGAGATAACTGATACCCAGGTGCATAAAGAAATATCAATTAAGGAGGTTCCTCTGTCTTATGAATATGTGGCAAGTTGTGAGGATATTTCCGCTATTTATGAAGATGTATATCTTGTATCAAATGACAAGATTTCATCTCCTAGAGAGATAGCTTGTTTTGAGTCTCAACATCAGGAGGGATTGGTTCTTACCAATAATGCATAAAGTGGTAAGCAGTTATTAGAATGCTCACACCAGAGTTGTGGAAGCTCTGAGTCAAATAATGATGCAGGCTATCAGGACAGTGATATTGGAGAGTGTGCAAACACAATGCATATAAGAGATAACCCACTTTTTGATGAGCCTATGGACTTATCAGCAACAAAAGGTATGTAGCCTTATGGATACATAGATAATCCACTCTTTGAAGAGAATCTCGAGGAGGCTAATGAACTAATATTAGTTCAACATACAAAAGTATTTGGGGGAACAAATACTTCATTAATGGATTAGGACTTGGATGATTCCCAATCCCATTTTCACCATCAAATGGAATGACGAGTTCAAATACTGGAAAAGAAAATCAGAGTGTCAGATTTTAAAGAAGAAACTGAGTATGATTGTTTTAGGTTTGACAATGACTGAGTAAATTTTGAAAATTCCCTCACTACCAATTATGAAATGGATTATGATTGCTTTTATTTTCCAGATGTATGTAAAAAATAGAAGTTAGAGAATAATAGTTATCTCAATTGGTTGGATACAATTGAACCAGGTGTTGACTCTCTTTTTAACAATATGTTTCAAATATATATGGTTCAGAACAATTGGGGAGACAATGAAGAAAATAGTTGTCCAAAAGGCTATCCAAGTATTTATGACAGAAACATGTTGAATTTTGATAAAGTTTTTAGAAGCAGCCTAATGAAGTCATTGGAGAACAGAATGTTTGATAGAGGCAGGCTTGGCTTTTTCTCTGCATAATGGCCTGGGGCTATTATGCGTTTGGTATGCTCCTCTAGAGTTTTTTTGAGATCTCGCCATGTTTAGGTTGAACATGCATCCCCAACTAGAGCCATTGATGGAACCATATAAAAATTTTCATAGTTCTGGTATTTTTGTCCTCAGGCTTATGTCATTAGGTTAGAAGATTTCCAGACTTAGGTTCTTTACATACCAAAAGAAGTGTTAAACCCTAAACCCCCATGCCAAAGTAAAATGTAAAGGTCACATTCATTATATTTCTTCAGTGACCGCTTATCTCTTATTACCGAGAGTTTAAGTTGCTTGCTTATGTCCCCTGAACGTTATTTGACTAGCCCATCACCATATAGTTACCATTTCTAGTCGGCGCCCAAAAAAGCTTTATTTTAAAAGAAATCGACCCATTGGCTCCCTTTTTCTTAGAAGCTAAAAGATATTTCTAAAAGCATATGCACGAAGGTCCTTTCCTACTAATTATTTTTCTAACAGGTGGCGATAGTGGATTCATTTCCGCCAATCTGCCAGCAATAAAATATTGATAGAGTTGGCGGCTACGGAACTGCAGAAACAGTGATAGTTGGTCGGTGACTATCAAGGAAGGAAATATGGTGGGCCCTAAACAATATAAAATAGTTTCTTTATATTTCTGACATTCCGCGATACTTCACCAAAGGGTCTTTCTGGGCGATTGCGGAATGACAAAATCTTAACATGTGGCTTTCTAAAGGATGGGACTAGTGCATTAAATAACAAGGACCTGATGTGTCATAGTCCTATGGGACATGACCACTTTTTGGAGAGTTGTCATGTTCACGTGTAGATGATCTAACGGTCATCCGCTATTCCGCCGAGATCATATCTCTGGCCATGTCCTTCGAGTGCAGAAATTCAGATGCTACCTATATTCTCGGGATCATGGTTGGGAGAGATATCTAGGTGGAAGGTCATCATTGGGAAAAGCAAACAATACCCTCCTACTAGGTAAAAGGTCAAATTGGCGTCGTTGAAGTCAAGCCAATTAGGATCACGATCAACATCTAAAATTCAAAAAATGTGACAGAGAGATGAGTTGGCGCTAGATCTAACAATGTTTCATTGCAAGCATTAACTGCTTAGGTGTGTGCAGAGTCTCCATCACTGCCACTATGAAGGAATTTACTAACAGAAAGATTTGGCTTATGCAGGCTCGACCTTTAGAAATCTGTGCTTCTACCAGGAATGACATTTCATCTGCTGTGTGATGAAATTTGACATGATGACAGTGCTAAATTGAGGAAATCAAGACACCTGACCTAGCATTTTCAATACAAGAAGTGATGTTCTCAATTATGTAGAATTATGAGATCCAATCTTTCTGTTCATTTATGATAATCTTCAAAACATTTGCCATTTATGACAGGAATGCTTCAAAATGACTAGAATTTATTAGACCAAAGATGTGAGGATGTATGTTTGCATTCCAGAATTTGTATAAATAGGCAATTGATGGTGTTACCCCTTGTACTGTTTAAAACATGCTGACAGTATGGCTCTCCCCTGCTCCTGCGTGTTCTGTTTGCTCCCCTGTTCTATCGAATTCTCTTCCTTGCTCTCGTGGCTATTAACTTGTCCTTACAGAATTAGGAGACTTGGAGTTTTTCCGCTTGGAATAGGTGGTGCAGTGAAAATTAGGGAACAATAGCAATATTTTACAAATCTCTATGAGCTTTTCTTCTTCCTACTGTTTCATCCAAATTTGGACCGCGGGTATTAATTTCTAGATTCGAGTCATTCCTTATGTCTGTGATTTAGCAGATTAGAATCAAGTGCAGAGGGAAATCATTTCTCTCTCTGCCTTAATCCCTCTTCTACTTTTCCTAACAAAGCATCAGCTTTAGAAGTAGGGATGTTTCATCTCCAAATGTAGCATATAAAGGTAGAGTGCTTCCATTTTGTTGTTGCTGCTGTCCCCCTCATTAGATGGATGGCATTGCCACATCTAGCTTGATGTGATTTCATCTGGTTTCTATCTGGTTGAGTTGGTTGGTGACCACTCAATTATGAAAGAGGAATCACATCCTTACAAATGACAATTGGCATAAAGTGAAGAACTCTAGTTAATGGGGTTTTCTTCTGATATTGTCGCTTGCAGTCGTTCCCAATTGAGGTGGATAAGCAGGACAGTGAATGCTCCTATAGAACAAATAGGTGGCATATGATGGGTATGTGAGCTCTAACACCATCTAACAAATAGTCCCCCATCAACATCACAGCATGTTTTCCCCGCCTAAATTGAGAGGACACATAGTTTGAATACGGGTACCTCAGCATATACCATGGAAACCGGGCATACAGTTGTGAAGCAGTTATACCAGCCTCCTCTCACAACTTCATCTTTTGGTTACTCAAATTTGTAACTTCTTTTGTCTTGAAGCTTGAAGCTTGTCTGCTCCCTTATCTCTATAAAAGGGAATTCAGGGCTTGTGAAAATCATTGGTTCGAGGTCATGTCTCCAGACTTAGTCTGAAATATGGGATCAATCTGGTTAAGGATGAGTTGTAAATAGTTTATTTTTTGCAAATAGAATCAGTCATCTATTTTCAAGTCTTCATTCTGAGTTTTAAGATGTCTTGATAGAACTACAAAGGCTGTGTTATAATTTACTGAATAGTTTACTTTACAAATCTTGTTGAGTCTTGAAGTGTATTGTCTCCTACTTCATGTATACAGTTCTACATTTATGAATATATATTTGATTAAGGATCAATTTTATTCATCATCACAGTCTTTCCTGTGTTTGTGTATTTTTCTTGTGGCATTTACTCAAGTAGTAAAATAAATGACTGCAAGAGAATATTGAATGTAGTATTGGTTTATAGGGATAACTAAGCATGGTTAACTCCAAGACTAGTAAAGTATTTTTAATGTAAGGCATTATTATATCTTTATAGTAAACTAAGTTTTATTACATCACAATTCTTTAAAGTTTCTGTAAGTTTCTTGACTCTATGGCCCTTGGATAGGCACTGATCTGTTCATGAATAATATACTAAGCTTACATCCCTTTAATCATCCTTATCATTTTAAAGGAATCAACACATTTTCCCTTCCAGCAATAGGTTTTAGAAGTTAAGTTCATTTTACATGTTCCTCTGCAAAGAATAGGACTAAAGCTTAAGAATCTAGCCCATCTCTTTCCTTTATCAAACGTTCTTTAAGCAATTTAGAAGGAACACATATGTTATAGGAACAGTGTGATTGAGCAAGTATCTCAGGGACCCCCATCCATTTGAATAGAACATTGTTTTCCCCAAAAGGGAAAGATCCAAAGTAGGAACAACCTCCTTGGTTTCACAGAGCCTACAATGCAGAGGAAAGAGGGATTGAAAACCCCAATTTCCTATTCGTTGGCCAATACCTCGAGGCAGATCAATTATTAGAAATGGCTATTCTATAGATCTATTTTCTTTGAGATCAGGTTGGAATTTAAAACAACCAACACTTATCAAACACTATGGTTGCAATCCTCTCTCCTTCAGGCTTATTTGCATATGATGATTGTAGCCATGGTGGACTCACATTTGTTTCAAAGTATTCAACAAACCAATAATGCTTTGCAACGTTAGGAAAACCTTTGTAAACCTTGTGATACCTGATTGCACCAACTCTTTCCCTTGGGTATGATCTCTCATCAAATTAAGAACCCAAGGGTGATTGTAGATAAATTTTGTGATGCTCCTTGCGTCATCTACAATTGGTGTCACCCAATCAAGTTTGCCTATGTCCTCCAAAAGAAGGTCAAGGCAATGTGTTGCACAAGGTGACCAAAAAAGTGTCCTATGTTTATCTTGTAGCAATCTCCTAGCTGCCACATATGTTGTTGCATTATCAGTAATGATTTGCACCACATTTTCTATGCCCACCTCCATGAAAACTTCCTCCAACATTAGAGACAATGTTTCTGCATTTTTTACTTTATTGGAGGCATCCACCGATTTCAAAAAAATAACCTCACCTTTTGTAGCTATCATAAAATTAATAATGGTTCGGTTTTTCCTATCTGTCCACCCATCAAAAAGAATACTGCAGCCATATTTTTTCCATTCCTTTTTTTGTTCTTCCACCACTACACTTGCCCTTTCAGGTGCATTCATGAGCAACCTACAAGTACAAAGTGAAATTAACTATTAAGTACACAATTTTAATTTTTAAACAAAAAATAGCCTAAATTCAACATAAATTACTATAAATTAAAGAACAAAAATTTAGCCTAAAATTCAACATAAATTAGTAAATTATTATAAGTGGAAATTAGCATAAAATTTAAAATAACTAACCTTCCACTCAAGTCTTTGCGAGAAGGGACCTTGTAGCCTTTTCTTGCAACTATCAATGCAATTACCAAATTTTCCCAATAAGGACTATTCGCCACATTGAAAGGAATGTTGTTGAAATACCAAAAATCAACACATGCCATATCTACATGTTGATCCACCTCCCTATTCCACCCAGTAGCTTCCAATGATGGTTGTGCTTGAGGTGTGTTTCTAGGTGCAAAAAAACTATGTGGCATGCATGTAGGTGTAGGCATTGCAATTGGTGCTCTACTCGAAGTAGATGAAATGGAGGTGGATTTGTTTCATATGCGTGGACCACGAAGAGAGCCCATTATGCCTTGACATGTATCTTCATCTACATCTTTATGGACTTCAACACCTTGACTAGCATCTATGGCTGCTTCCATGGCTGCATTTGTCCTCTCTTTTTGTAAATTTTTCTCTTCTGCAACTGAAAGTAGGGCATTCATCTCTCTTTTTATCTCTTTGGTGGTCCCAGGACAAGCCTTGGCATCACGATGACTAATGCCTGCAAGATGGTATTTGAGGCAATTTATGCCTCTACAATATATATTTTTACATTTAATGCAAAAAACTAACCCAGGTTGTGGTCCTTGATAGGCATATTTTCAAACAAGGTCTCTATCTCCTGCAGGACGAGTGCCTACAAATGGTGGTGGTGGCAACACGGGCACCGATGGGGTGGAGCTTGAGGCTAAACCCGATGTAGAAGCTTCTCTATTTTCTATTATATGAAGTATTTAACCTACACATACAAAGTGAAAGCACAACATATTAATTTTTTAATACAAAAAAACCTAAATTATACATAAATCACTAAAAATTAGCATAAAATTAGTCAATCTAATCTAAAGATTCTAAACATTCTCTTAAATAAATATGATTAAAATAAAAAAATATGTTGGATATGAAAAACAGTGAAAAAATCAGAAAAAATTAACAAAAAATGGTGATGAATCTTATTTTTTGTAATTTAAATGCAAAAAAACTTCTTTGTTTTACAATATGATGAATTTTTTTCAACCTTGATGCAACATTTTGCAGCCAAAATGAAGAAAAATGTTTTAAAAAAACAAATAAATGAAAAATGGAAAACTATTTGTGCATCAAATCTGCCTTCGAATTTCACTAAAAAATCTCGTTTGATCTTCTCTCCTAGATGAGAAAACACTGGAAATGGCGTGTTGGTTGTTGGGGAGGGTTTTCCTAACCTGCAAAGCAAAAAAGAGAGGCGTTTTTATTTTTTGTGGCCCTTTTTTGACGTGTCGGACCTTTTTTGCTAGCGCGACCGAGTTTTTACCACAAACTCATCGAGTATCTGGCAAAAAATCACCAAAAAATTGGTGAGTTATTGCTAGATACTCAGCGAGTATCCTAGCAAGTAAACACTGTGAAAACTTGCTGGGAGTTTTACTCAGCGAGTATGCCAACACTGATAAATGCATAGTGAGATTGCAGCTAGAAAAAGGCATCCAGTGACCAACATAGTCCAAAACCTCAAGTAAAAGACCAACTTGAGATGCTTACAAGAACGGGCACAAATTAGATATCAAATTCCTCCACTGCCAACATTTCTATGTCTATCCTAGTTGAGTTGGCAATGTAGTTTATAGTGGCTTGTGTTGGGATAAGGTGCCATTAACCTTGTAAATCCCAATATTGTATTTATTCCATTTATTATTTGTAATTTGTAATTACCCATAAGGGATGTACAAGTTTCACCAGCAGTGGTAAAAATTATTTACTGTCCACAGTAATTACAGAGTTACTGCACGGTACGTCCCAGAGTTACCGGTGGTAGTTACAGGATATCATTTACTATGGTAAATGGTAATTGGTCAAAGTAGGGTGCACATGTGGAGGAATAATCTATTCTTAGTGTTATGACGCACGTCATAGATGCTGTAAGAAGGTGTAAGAGATTATATGACAACTGTAAGTTGTCATAAGAATCTATGACACTAATAATAGCATATGACGGGTCATAAGATGTTGTAAGTGGCTATTTTCGGCCCCAAGGCATTCAATCTTGCATGGGCACATTTTTTCAAGTGTAGGATGCATGTATGACAGCATTTATGACCCCGTAAGAGCCTATTCTTGGCCATGGGCCCCCAAGGTTGTATTGTTGACTCTTGACAAGTGTTATGGCATTGTAAGAAGTCATTTAATGTCTTGAGGTTGTGTAAATTCTATATAAACCATAGCATAGTAGATGAGATGTATGTAATAGTTTACAGGTACCCAGGTTCTACCGGAGTGAAGGTTGAAGGACAGAGGAAGTGAATGTATTTGTAATCTCCTTTTGTGAAGATAATACAACTTGGCCTCTTTTCTTGGTGGAGTTTTTTTACCCGAAAGGGTTTTCTCCATGTTAAACACTTGTGTTATGTGCTTCATTCTGCTTCTAGTATATTTCTATATTGTGGGTTTATGTTTTGTTACAATCTCCATTGTTAATGCACACTTAAAAGATTACTGAATTTATTCGAATCAGATTTCCATTAAAGTAGTGTTGCTTTCATTTCTAACATTTGGTATCAGAGCCTGACCAGCTTTGACTCTTGGGTGGTAGTGTGGAAGCTGTAGCTGTAGTGGGAGATTTGGTTGTGTTTGTTTTGCAGATCTTGTGTTCGTTGCATCAACCTCTCGATTGGACATTGAGAAGTTCAATGAAACGGGGTATGAGTTGTGGAAGCTAAAAATGGAAGATTTGTTGGAAGAAAGAAACCAATAGTTGGCTGTTCAAAAAGAGAAGAAACCTAATGATGTCTCTCAAGATGAGTGGGATAGATTGGATAAGAAGGCACAGGGAACCATCTAGTTGTGTCTTTCAGACTCTGTCCTGTTGAATGTCGCAAAGGAAGAGACTACATACAAGTTGTGGAAACAGTTGGGTGAGATCTATCAAGCCAAGAGTATGGTAAATAAACTTTATTTAAAAAGAAAATTGTTTTCCATGAAAATGAAAGAAGGTGAATCAGTTGCAGAGCATTTAAATTCTTTTAATTTGTTAGTGAGTCAGCTTGATTCAGTAGATGTTGAGGTTAGTGAGGAAGATAAATGTATCTTACTTCTATGTTCTTTACCTGAGTCTTGGGAGAATGTTATCCTTGCTATCACTGCTAACCTTGCGGATCTGAAGTTGGATGCTCTTGTTTCAGTGCTACTGTCACAGGAATTGAGGAAGAAGAGTTCGGATCGTTCAGGGGATGCTTTCAGTGTCAGGGGAAGGTCTAAGGAAAGAGGACCTAAAGGAGATCAGAAAGAGGCTAAAGACAAGTCCAAGGGCCGGTCTAACACTCCTGGTAAAAACAACAAAGTTAAATTTTGGAACTGCGGTAAAAGGGGACATGTGAAGAAGGAGTGCAGTAACCCCAAGAAACAGTGGGAGAGTGCTTCGGATAAGTCCTCGAATGCAGGTGAAGAATTTTTAGTTTCTGCATGTAATCTTGTTTCTAATGATCACTGGTTGGTTGACTCAGGATGCTCGTTTCATATGAATCCGCATAAGGAATGGTTCTCCACATATGAAGAATATGATGGAGGTAATATCTACCTTGGTGACAACTCTACATATCCAATTGTCGGGAAAGGAAAGGTATTATTGTGTTTTAGTGATGGAAGGATTAAAACCCTCCTTGGTGTTTTGCATGTTCCTAGATTAGCTAGAAATCTGATTTCAGTTTCAAAGTTGAATGATTTGGGAATGCATGTGACATTTGACAAGCATGGTTGCAGATTGGTGAGAGGGAACTTGGTGGTAGTGAAAGGGAAGAGATTCAGGAACTTGTTTAAGCTTGAAGCCACTACAATTTATAATGCCTCCTATGTATCTGAGGCTAATATTGAAAATGCATGTATGTTGTGGCACCGTAGATTGGGCCACACAAGCAATAATGTATTAAAAACTATTAAGAATAAAAATTTGTTGGATGGTTGCTCCTATTCTGATGAGCACTTTGATTTCTGTGAGCATTGTGTGTTTGGTAAACAAAACAGAAAATCATTTCCTTCAGGAAGCAATAGAGCAAAAGAGAAGTTAGAAATTATTCATACGGATGTGTTTGGACCTGTGGATAATGAATCTATCGAAAAATCTCGTTATTGTGTAACCTTCATTGATGATGTATCTAGATTTACATGGATTTATTTTATGAAGCATAAATCTGAAGTTTTCACTAAGTTTAAGGAATTTAAAGTCTTAGTAGAGAACCAATCAGGTTTAAAGATAAAAAATATTAAGATCTAACAATGGAGGGGAATATTGCTCTAAGAAATTTGATGAATTTTGCAAGCATGCAGGTATAATTAGACAAAAAGACAACTCCGTATACACCACAGTAGAATGATGTTGCAGAAAGGATGAACTGAACAATTATGGAAAGGGCCAGAAGTATGCTTAGTGATGCATAGTTGGATAAATGCTTTTGGGTAGAGGTTGTGTGTACTGCTTGCTACTTCATAAATAGATCTCCTTGTAAGGCTCTTGATTCGACACCTTATGAAGTGTGGACAGGCAAGAAACCTTCTGTTTCACATTTAAGGGTTTTTGGTTGTGAGGCTTTTGTTCATGTGCCTAAGGAAAAGTGATCTAAGTTGGATCCAAAGGTTGAAAAGTGTACATTCATTGGATATGGTGATAATGTGAAAGGTTATAAGCTTTGGAATCCACTAACTCGCAAGATTATCTTTTCTAGAGATGTTATTTTCAGGGAACTTAGAGTTATTTCTGAACCTGAGCAGCCAAAAGAAAAAGATGAAAAGGTAAAGAAGGTGCACTTTGATTTAGAGCAGCAAGATGCACCTCAGGAAGAACAGGATGATGGATTAGGGGGTGAAGAAGAAGAAGAAGATTCGAGTAGTTCTGATGAAGATGAATCTGTTGTGACAGAAGAAGTTGATACAAATGATCATGCAGAAGAATGAGTAGAGTCTCTTACTCCACCCTTGAGGAGATCCAAAAGACAATGGAATCTAGTTGACAGGTATAGCCCACCAGATTTCCGTTGTGTATATGCTTTATTGAGTACTAACGATGAACCTAGATCCTACAGGGAAGCTATTTCTGCAGATGATAGTGAGTCTTGGCAGCTAGCCATGCAGGAGGAGATGATGGCTTTAGACTCTTGTAACACTTGGGATCTTGTTTGTTTTCCCAAAGGAAGAAAGGCCATAGGTTGTAAGTGGGTCTTCAAGAAAAAGTTTGGAGCAGACGGGTCATTGGAGAAGTACAAGGCTAGACTGGTAGCCAAGGGCTACTCCCAGAGAGAGGGAGTTGATTTTGGTGAGATATTCTCTCCTGTTGCTAAATTGACTTCTATTAGATTTCTCTTATCCATTGCTGCAGCTTATGATTGGGAGATTGAGCAAATGGATGTTAAGACTGCATTCTTGCATGGAGATCTTGAAGAAGAAATTTATATGCAACAACCTACAGGTTTGAGGTAAAAGGAAAAGAACATTGGGTTTGCAGGTTAAAGAGGTCTCTTTATGGTCTGAAACAATCCCCCAGAATGTGGTATCAAAAGTTTGATTCATTTGTTTTGAAATTGGGTTTTGTTAGAAGCAAGGAGGATCATTGTGTTTACATTCATTGTGTTGATGATTCTATACTGGTTATTGCTTTGTATGTTGATGACATGTTGTTTTTCAGCAATACTAAGGGTATGGTCAGTGAGCTTAAAGCCCAACTTTCAGGTGCATTTGAGATGAAGGATCTTGGTGCTTCAAGGTATATTTTGGGAATGGAGATCAGGAGGGATAGAGTTAACAGAAAGCTTTGGTTGTCACAAAGTAAGTATGTGAATACTATTGTGCAGAGGTTTAGTTTGCAGGATTGTAACCCAATCAGAGTTCCTTTACCCATTGGTACTAAAATTTCATTAGATATGTGTCCAAAGACTGAGGATGATCTTGAGGATATGTCTAATGTGCCATATGCTAGTGTTGTAGGGAGTTTGATGTATGCAATGGTTTGCACTAGACCAGATATTGCCCAAGCAGTGGGAGTTTTAAGCAGATTTATGTCTAACCCTGGTAGACAGCATTGGAACTATGCGAAGAGGGTATTTAAATATCTTACAGGTACTCTTGATCATTGTTTGGTTTATTCTGGTACTGATAGTGCTAATAAATCTTTAGACATACAGGGTTTTGTTGATGCAGATTGGGCAGGTGACTTGGATAGTCAAAGGTCCACTGGTGGCTATGTATGTACTCTTTTTGGAGGTGCAGTGAGTTGGATGAGTAAGAGGCAGCCCACAGTTGCTTTGTCCACCACAGAAACAGAGTATATGGCTACCACTCATGTCTCTAAGGAGGTAGTTTGGTTGAGGAGGCTATGTACATGTATTAGTTTTGATTGCAGGATCATTTAGATTGGTTGTGATAGCTAGAGTGCTATCTGTTTGGCCAAGAATCCCATGTATCATACTTAGACTAAGCATGTTGATGTTCAGTATCACTTTGTTCGAGAGTTGGTTGCAAATGGAGAGATTGAGCTGAAGAAGATAGACACTCAGGAGAATGTTGCAGATTCATTGACTAAGTTTGTGAGCACAGAGAAGTTGATGTGGTGCAGAGAGGCCATTGGCCTTGTTTCTAGTGCTTGATTATTTTCATTTGATTTCCTATGGGTTGATTTACAATGTATAATGTCAAGTGGCAGAATGTTGGGATAAGGTGCCATTAACCTTGTAAATCGCAATATTGTATTTATTCCATTTATTATTTTTAATTTGTAATTACCCATAAGCGATGTACAAGTTTCAGCGGCAGTGGTAAAAATTATTTACTGTCCACGGTAATTACGGAGTTACTGCACGGTAAGTCCCAGAGTTACCGGCGGTAGTTACGGGATGTCATTTACTATGGTAAATGGTAATTGGTCAAAGTGGGGTGCAAATGTGGAGGAATAATATATTTTTATTGTTATGACACACGTCATAGATGTTGTAAGGTGTAAGAGATTCTATGACAACTGTAAGTTGTCATAAGAATCTGACACTAATAATAGCATATGATGCATCATAAGATGTTGTAAGTGTCTATTTTTGGCCCTAAGGCATTCAAGCTTGCATGGGCACATTTTTCCAAGTGTAGGATGCATGTATGACATCATTTATGACCCCGTAAGAGCCTATTCTTGGCCATGGACGCCCAAGGTTGTATTGTTGACTCTTGACAAGTGTTATGGGCTTGTAAGAAGTTATTTAATGTCTTGAGGTTGTGTAAATTCTATATAAACCATAGCATAGTAGATGAGATGTATATAATAGTTTACAGGTACCCAGGTTCTGCCGGAGTGAAGGTTGAAGGACAGAGGAAGTGAATGTATTTGTAATCTCCTTTTGTGAAAATAATACAACTTGGCCTCTTTTCTTGGTGGAGTTTTTTACCCGAAAGGATTTTCTCCACATTAAACACTTGTGTTATGTGCTTCACTCTGCTTCTAGTATATTTCTATATTGTGGGTTTATGTTTTGTTACAATCTCCATTGTTAATGCACACTTAAAAGGTTGCTGAAATTTATTCAAATCATATTTCCATTGAAGTAGTGTTGCTTTCATTTCTAACAGCTTGAGCATTCCTTGAATAGTTGTAGTTGGATTTATCATCATGATGGATATTGTTGTGGTAAGAAAGAGTGTTCTATTCTTTGGCAAAGTTGTTGATCTTATGAGCCACATCTTCACTTTTGCCTTACACGACTTTGAGTTGCTTGTGCAAATTATTGACTTGTTTGTTTAGATCCATGTTGGCCTTAAGATGGTCCTACATGGCCATGGACAAATTTGTCATATGAAGAGATAAGATAGAGTAAAGTAATTGCATTTCAATTTCAACATGACAAAAAGATTGAGAAGACACGACCTTGCATTTGGATTTCTAAACGAATTTGATAATATTACGTTATATTTTTTATTTATTTTTTAAAAAGTGGATGTCAAATTCATCTAAAGTTTACCATTATAAATTATGGTAAATAAATCATTTTGTTTTTATCTTAGAACTATTATATATTAATTTTTAATTATTATTTTAAATATACATTTCTTTTAATCATATTTTTGGATTTACCATTTATTTTCCATATTGTTAGGAATGATCAAATCATAGTTTTTAAATATTGAATTAAGCTTAATATAGTTAAGGATTATAGGTAACAATAGCTCAATATCAAACTTGCAAGCAAGAAATAACATAAAACATAATAGATACATAGTGAGATTGCACTTAGACAAAGGCATGCAATGAGCAACATAGTCTAAAACCTCAAGTAGAAGACCAACTTTAGACTGTTACAAGAACAGACACAAATTATAAATCAAATACCTCAACTACCAACCTTTCTATGTCCATCTTAGTTGAGTTGGCAATGCAGTTTATAGTTGCTTGAGCATTCCTTGAATATAGGTAGTTGGCCCTATTGATGTGCCCTTCATCATGATGGATATTGTAGTGAGAGGCAAGAGTGTTCGAGTCTTTGAAAAATTTGTTGATCTTATGAGCCATATCTCCACTTTTGCCTTCCAAGACTTTGAGCTACTCATGCAAATTATTGACATGTTTCTTTAGTTCAATGTTATCCTTGAGATGGTCCTGCATCGCCATGGACAAATTGTCCATCTAAAGAGATGGGATAGAGTAGAGTAATTGCATTTCAACTTCAACATGACAAAAAGATTGAGAAGACATGACCTTGCATCTGAAATTTTCGATGAATTTGATAATCACTTGTTTATAAGTTTCAAAGACCACATTCTGAGACACAATTTAATGCTAGGAAGGAATAGGTCATATTAGAGTTCCAAATTTGCTAAAGTGGGGATACAACTAGAACACATGTTTAACTTATTTATGTTTATAGTAGATGGACATGGGTAGGAGTAAGGGAGGCAGAAAGGGAGGGGTTTAAATGTATAATAGTTTGTCTCACTCTTGAGCCACATATTGATTTAACAATTTATGCAAAATAAATGCCCCAATTTTGGGAATATCATATTGGAGTTCCAAATTTGCTAGAGTGGGGATAAAACCAAAACACATGTTTAACTTATTTATGTTTATAGTACATGAGCATGGGTGTAATGTCCCCTTCCTAATTAGTTTAGTTGATGGATAGTTAGCCTATCTATTGGGTTCCTGTAGGCTAATATGTTAGGGTTAGGGAACTTTGAGGTGATAGTTTATCTAGCAGGATGGCAGTATCAGATGTGTTTTTGAGCTCCGGTGCTTATGATGTGCACAATGCCCTTTTCTAAAGTGATTTTGGTTGAGTTCTCAAATACTTACTATTTTTAGTAAGTCACTTTCGAGCACTGACTGAGCTAGCTGGTAGGGTTACTATTTTTAGATATGTCGGTGGGAGAGGTGGATATTGATATTTTGATATTTGATATAGTCAAATGATTTTAAATTAAATAACAATAAGTATTGTTTTATAAAGTTAAATTGATGCTTTAACTTCATTGTTATTTAATACATTTATTGATAAAGTGACTATAGGGGCGCCTAAGGGATAAAATAAAGTGGAAAATGAAATATAAGCTTTTGGGGATGAGCGCAACTTTATGGGAGACATAAGGAGTTTAAATTAAAATTAAATATTTTATTTCCCCAACTTGGCATGGGGTTTTGGAAGGCAAATAAAGGAGTTTTGGAGGGTCATTTGCATATGCTTGAAAATACTTTTCATAGGTTTATGCTGGCTGAATGGAGTTCGCCATTATTCTGCTTCTTGAGGATAGAAACCCTCACGGAGGACAACATCTACGGGAGTTAGAGACCTCTCTAGGGTGTTTGCTGATAACCCCATACAGGGGTTATGTTAGGAATTCATTATTGTAGATTTTAAGGCTTTGCAAGAAGAATGTAATTGCAGATTTGTTTAGAAGAGTTTGAGTAGATTTTTTAGATTGAAACGGAGTTTGTATGAATTTTTGAAACATGTATGGTGTGCATTGTTGGTCATACCATTCCTAGAGGAGGCTGTACCATTTTGGGACTGATTTGAGCTCCATTTTGAGTGTTTTCTATCCTTCTTGGCATGGATTGATGCAACAATTTCAAGTGTGTTGTGATGTTCACAACATGCCCCATTTTACTCCTTAGCAAATGAGGACCCTTGCTGTGGCTGTTGCTTTTGCTTGTTTGTGTTTTGTTTTGCTTAGTGGTAAAAGGAAAAAGAAGGTGAAAATTGTAAACTTTGATAAAAATAAAGAAAAAATACATTTTCAGTATTAGGGCATGATATGGTTGGATTCCTTGTGAAAAATGAGCTAGGGTTGCTTTTTGAACCATCTTAAAATTTGCCATACTTTGCAAGTTATGATCATTTTGGTAAAATCTACAAGGGAAGGGTTTGCTGTTTGTACATACAAGTCTGTTTGTATATGCGTGTCGCATATACAAGGCTCTTTGTGTATCACTTTGCATATACAAAGTCCTTTGTATGTACAAAGTCATTTTATACTTAGTCGCATTGGCTATCGGGTTGCATATGCATTATTTGTTTGCATGTTGGGTCGTTGTAATATTACATACATTGCCCTTTATACATCGCTTTCATATACAAAGGCAATTGTATGTCCTTTTTCCTTGTATGCATTTTAATAAAGGTTTTTGATTTATACATACAAGATGGATCCGAACTAACTCAGAGTTGAAATGAATACATGTTTGAGTTTTGTTGCATGTATCTTTTGTTTGTATGTTCGGCAGGTCAAAACATACAAATATACAAACACTTTATACATGGCGTAGAATCCAAATATTATGAAGCACAATTAATTCATTGTATATCCGCGGGCTTGTATGTTTGAGTAACATACAATACAAATATACTTTGGGCAGACCCAACAAACTTATTTAAAAGAGTTAAATCGATGTATATGTTCCGGCTTGCATATTGGCGCACACAAGAATAATATACATGCAAGTGCGGATTTGAAAAGTTTTAAGGCAGAGTTAAATAGTTGTATATTTGGTGCTTGTATGTTTTTACATACAAGCGAAACATACAAGTTAAAGGATACAAGGCTCGTAATATACAAGCATCGGACCCGAAACATTTATAAATTTGAATTAAGTCTTTGTATGTTTCGACTTGTATGTATGTTTTGATATACATACATTCTGAAACATACAAAGCAAAGATACATTGCGCGAACGCGAAGGAAGGTTAAGAAGAGTTAAATCGATGTATGCGTCCGGCTTGTATATAATTTACATACATTGCATACATACAAGCCAGAATTCAAAACAGAATGAAATCCGATTAAACGAATGTATCACGCCCCGCTTGTATGTCAAGAAATACAAAGTTTTAAACAAGGAAATAAGCGGGAAAACTAAGCAATTGGAATTTTGAGGTCGATTTTGGAGCCCAATTGCATATTTTGGTCAACGATGGATGACCCGAGGTTGTATAGGCATTTTGGATGCATTTTTTGCAGATTTTTTTGGGGCCCGATTTCTACATTTTTGCACAATCACGCCCTGATTTAACAGGTGTTTCAGTTCCTGCTGTTTATTAAGTGAAATGATACTTATTGCGTATCTATTTTTTTGCATGTTTGCAGTTGAAGAAGGAGCTGAAACTTAATAACGGTGACATCACGGAGGAGGAAGTCAGATCTTAGGAGCAGAAGAAGATAAGGATGAAGGGCGAAGAAGTCAAGGGTCTTCATTGATGAGGACAAAATGCAGCTGAAGACATAATTGCAGCAGACAACAGAAGCTATTATTGAGTTGCTAGGGTTTCCAGAAGGGCATATTTCACCCAGATTTGATGTATGCTCAGAGATATTTTTGGGAGACTTGTTCTCGAGCATTTATTGTTGTAACCAAAGGCTTGAACCATTGCTTTAACTAGGGTTTTGAGCTGTATTGAGGATGATCAGAAAGTCTATATATTGTGCCTCTGTAAGCTGTAAAACTTTACACAAGGGCTACATAGAGATTTGTAGTAGCAAGAATTTGTAAAGTAACATTTAGAATAGAGGGACCTTTTAGTTTAGAAGTAGAAGAAGGAGGTCGCCTGTGTCTGCAACAAGGAGCGTGTGGAACATCCTACCTCCTTGCTGTATCTATAAAGCTTGTAAGTTTTATGTAATTTGATCAATGAAGCTAAGAGTCATTCAGACATTGTAAATCTTATATGACTGTATGTTTCTAATACAATTGAATCTAGAATTCTGCATCTATCTTCTGAGTGTTTTCTTGCTCTTCATTGTGTTTGAAAGATTTTTTCTCTTAGAGCTTGCAATTTTAAGTGTATGTTTGTGAAAATGCTCAGAACTTACACTTAGGGTTTTGTCTGTGGATTTGATCAAATTGTTGCAATACTTATATAGTGCATAACATAACAATTAGATCCTTTGGTAGAATGAATGATGTTTAGATCAGATCTTTCAAACTTTTCCCAACCCATTTGAAAATATTTAGCTGAAAACGTAGAAATTTAAAGAAAATTGTCTCATATTTGAAAAGAAGTATGCATTATTGAGTTGAAAGTAGATAGTTTTTCATAATATTAAAGAGAAGAAAGCTTGCTATAATTTAAATCATTTAAAGCTTTGAAATACAGTAACACTTTTATGCAAGAAAGGAATGAACAACACACTGATATTCACAAATCTCTTTGTATAGTTTGAGTCCAATTAACCATCAAAGAAACCCTAAACTACGTAAGACCCCTTGAACATTACAGCTTCACATCGACCAACTGAATTTGGCCAACAGGTCAAGACCTGACCATATTAAACTTGGGATTAAGCAAATCTTAATCGATTTCTTCATATCTTTCAAGTCAGTTTTGGTTCATTTTATGTGAATTTTAACTTATTGTTATGATTGTGTTAAAACAATCATCAACAAGGTGTTTGGAGGGCAATTGTGTGATCATATTGGAGGAGTTTTATTTTTTTTCTATTAATATCCCTTCCTGGCTAGGCCGTACAACCCCATAACAAGGCGTGAGTATCTCTAGGCCAAAACACATAGGTTTTGGGCTTCAAAACACCCTCATTGGAGGCACCTAGGGTTTCTTATCTTATGTTCATCATTTCCTTGAGGGATAAATTAGGGTTTGTTGATCTTGGTGTTGGATTTGTAGCTCCAATTTGTTGTAATCTTCATTTTAGACTTGCAATAAATCAAATCAGCAAATGGGTATGTTGTTATATGCATTGTAATGAGATTTCCCCATATGGGTATCTCTTTTTTTGATAAAATATTGTACTTTCAATTTGTTGATAAATATGGGAATTTGAAAATAGTGTTTGTGAAGTTATTTTCAATTATGTTTAATTTGCCATTATATCTATTGTGAGAAACAACTTCTGCATATCTGTCTTCTTCTATAAACAAACACAAAACTGAAAACAAACAACATAAATAACAAAAATCAGGGTGGGACATTACAATGGGTAAGAGTAAGGCAGGCAGCGAGGGAGGGGTTTAAATATATAATAGTTTGTCTCACTCTTGAGCCACATGTTGATTTACCAATTTATGCAAAATAGTATGCCCCAATCTTAGGACATAAGGAAGAACAAATTAAGTTCATTGTAGATGACATTTTGAACATGTACATATGTGTGTCCCTTAAACAAAGCCATCATAACACAAATTTTTGCATGAAATCAACTCATAGTAAAATTTTTCAAAAAATAGAGATTTTAGTATATCATTATATTGATTTTTTATTTTTTAATCAATATAGGTGTTGGGACACAGATTTTCCAATCCCCAAACTTGCAAGAAATCTCATAAAAATCTCTTGATGATTGCCCCATGTGCTTAGGATGCTTCCCTCATGCCTTATCCAATTCGTCACACTTGCAAATTTGGATTAATTTGATTTTTATGTTATTTATTTATTTTTATTTTTTAGGGAGGGTTCCCTTATTTTCTTGGTTTCCCTAGGTTTTCGGGTTCTCTTGGAACCTGTTCGTTGGTTCCAAGTTTCCCCGGAGCCCCAGAATCCTATGTTATGTGTTCTGTTGTCAGAGTTCCATGATTCTCCGGAACCCCACTTTCGGTTCTAAGGTTTTGAGGAACCCCAGTTCTCCCTTGCTTTATGTATTGGTCGCCAGAGTTCTAAGGAACTTTAGAATCCCAAAACCTAGCTTTGGGTTCCAAGGTTCCTTGGCATGCTCCAGTTCTCAGTCTCGGCCCCGTTGTTCCTCATAGGACTCTGGGTTCGACTGCACTTTGGAACCTTCGTCTTTGGTCCTAAAGTTGGAAGGCTCCCTAGAACCCCGAAACCTCGACAAAGTGCAAAAAACATGACGGGATGCCCAATGACTTGTAGACATGCCATTAATGGTCTAATTTGATCCCTGCAACCTCTTAAAGGCCATTTTTCTGCCTAGATGCATCCAATCTCCCCTAGACACTATTCCACGTGCAATCCTCATGCCATGGTTGTTGAAAATCATGGATTTCATGGGTTCTCTCATTTCCTGCATTAATGGTGATGGTGATTTCAAAGGTTCTGAGTGCTCTTCAGTTTCTGGCCCATGGATTTGGGCACATGATTGGCAAGTGTAACTACAAAATTTTACCTCATTGCAATGGGTGGTCACCAAACCAATTTCCTTGTCTGCAAGTGGCTCAAGTGATTTTAGGGTATTGAGTAAAAGAAATGTCTGAGTTGTAAATGGAGGAATGCATTTGGTATATTGTGGGAATGATTTGTAAAGAACAGATCTATGTGTAATGGTATGTCTCTAGGGCAATTTGTAATGGTTTAGGGGAATATATAATCCCTGTTTTGTATTTTCTCTTACCACATTTACCGGTATAAGTGTAATGAAGATTTGATGTATCCGTGACAACATCTAATGCATTGCAAAGCTTTTTGTAATGGTCTCTTCTTCATTTCACTTGGATTATTGTAGTTCTTTTCTAGATTACTAAGTATGTTTGTTATATGGGGTGTAATTTTTGACTTGTATGCAAATACATATATGGTTCCATTGATGTTTTGTTGGATGCATCTCCTCCCTCTTTGTTGTTCATGACTTTGTTGCCCATTGGACTAGGCACCATTCCAAATTGGTGAAGGGCCCACACTTTCTTTCAATCATCCTCTGTCCTAGGTAGTTGTAGGAGCAGGATTAGGAGTAGAGTAGGTTCTACATGCTATCCATGTTTAAATATTACAACCAGGGAATCATTCTAAGCAATCCAAAACTATTTAAATCATTTGTGAATCATGTTCATGCATGCCTACACCCTATAAATTGTGTAAGGGAGGTTAAGTGGATTCATCTTAAGGGATATCATGTTATCATTTTTGGTGCATTTGCATGGTGTAGTAATCAACTTAATTAGAGGTTTGTGCAGCTCGTTTGTCTTGTCCTAGTGTACATTGGGGCCTTGTCATCTAATACCTCTAGGAATACCCTCCCAAGTCTAGTTGAGCCCTAAGTGCAAGAGAGCATACCCACTCTCATCAGTTGGCCTTAACCACCCTCAATCTATGGATGAGCCCCTTTCTCACCTTCTTGATGACACCTCTAGTCTAGAAGATGGAGATATTCTCTAGGATTTTGGACCTGTAGTTTTGGTGGTAAGGGTACACATGGTTCTCTCTTCCTATCTTTTAAGGTAACATTTCTTTCATGGCAAAGAAATATGTGTTTGTAATGCCTCTAATTTTTTCCTTGCATTGTAGAATGTTTTAGTAATGGCTTCTAGGTATGGATATGATTACTCTAGGGATGCCCCTTCATATGCATCTTCTTATGTTTTAGACCCTAGAAACTATGTTGGATTTGATGCCTATGAAAATTCTAGTGTTGCTTGTTCAAGTCATGGCTCTGCATCTTATACAATCCCAAGCTTATATGCACCCATGCAAAATCAGGATGAATTTAGTTAGGCAACAATATGAATTAGAAAAACATACTTAACTGCTAGAGTCCATGTTGCAGTAGGAAAAAGAAATTGAAGACCATATTAGGCTGGTAGAGTCTAGGGTGCAATCTAATGCTTTCCCTGCTGCCCCTAAAAATCAAGTTTCTTAGTCTCCTATTTTTAAAATAGCATTTCTTTCATGGCAAAGAAACATGTGTTTGTAATGCCTCTAATTCTTGCCTTACATTGTAGAATGTTAGTCATGGCTTCTTGGTATGGATATGATTACTCTAGGGATGCCCCTTCATATGCATCTTCTTATGTTTTAGACCCTAGAAACTATGTTGGATTTGATGTCTATGACCATTCTAGTGATGCTTGTTCAAGTCATGGCTCAGTGTCTTATACAAGCCCAAGAGTATATGCACCCATGCAAAATCAGGATGAATTTAGTTAGGTAGTAGTATGAATTAGAAAAACATACTCAGCTGCTAGAGTCCATGTTGCAGTAGGAAAAATAAATTGAAGACCATATTAGGCTACTACATTATCATCAGGATTCATATTAATAGGTTACAATTTTAGCATATGTTAATTTGGAAGGATAAGAATTAATATTAGAAATCCTTGTGTAAATTCTTAGATCCAAAAAATGTGTTTTTTCCTATTTTTGGATGCTTTGTGAAAGTGTCATGTCTGTTGTGGAGGCATCCTTGTGATTGTGGAAATGGCCTTAATGGCTTTTGTAGATACTTTCTTCCTCTTTCTTCTATTTTTTAGAAGTCTAGAAAATGTTAAGATTTGAGTGAGTTATGACCATTTCTTTTTAGACTATAAATGTGTGATAAAACCTTAACAATAATGTTGTGAATCGTTTATTTATATTTTTGAAAAGGCCTTGATATGCTCTATCACTATCTAGAAGCTTGGAAATATTGATGTGTTCTAATATGGTTTTGGAGATTATTTGTGAAATGTAGTCGATCTTACTCTAGACATAGTGGTTAGCGAACATTGATGTTTTCCTTGGATTAATGAATGAATAAAAGTTGATCTATACTAATGGATATGGTGTCAGGTTAGAAGATAAATGATTCCTAACCATCTTTCAGAATCATGTATTCATTTACCACAAAAATAAACATTGCTTGGTGTGAGTTGGTAGGTTTTGGGTCTTGATGACCACTATCTCTCCTAGTTCTATGTTTCTTCTACATGTTAGTGAAAATAATAGATGATTCATATTGTGAATGTGGGTATAATGTAATCCTTGTACTTTCTTCTATATTATTGTACCTTGAAATGCAAACATAATAGATTGACTAGTCTTATGGCATGTGTGTTATTTCTCTATCTCTCAGACTACTTCTAGCATTTGTGCTTGGTAATTGAATGAATCATGTCTTGTAGATTGTTGTTAGTAATGGAATTGTATTTCTTACTCTTGTGAACATTGTTGACTAGCATTGTGAGAAGATATCTCTCTTTAGTGTGTTTGTGAAAGTATATTTTCTCTATTCCAATTACAAGTGTCATGTAGCAACCAATCAGCCTCATTGTAGTATGTTTGTAAATTAGTATTTGGTTAAGTTATATGCTAGTAATATGGTTAAGCTATACATTACTAGAATTTTGATTCTTGAACTCGATTATTGGATTTCATTGAAATTAGACTCAATAATAGGTATTAGTACAATACTTATAGTATCAATATGTAATTTATTACTTGTTATGCAAACCACAAGCATGTGATTTGTGATAAAAAAAACCTACAAAGAAGAGAAGATTGTGCTTTCATGCCTTTGTCATTAATTATATTATAAGAATACACTTATGAGGCGCAGTGGTGTTTTTCCATAGTACATTGAATTCCTTAACTAGTGCATTGCTCCATCGATTATAAGTTTAACTCAAAACAAAAACTGAAAAATAACAATTAAAGTGGATGTTCAATGAATGCATGACAATTATAATTTTGCAAATATATACCAAGTTGGCTCATAATGACTAGTGGGATAGGCAAGAATCAATAAATATTTAAATTTTGAGTTTTGGATTTTTGGGTCAATTTTGTGTGGTGCAAGATTGATCTCACATGTCATAGGATTGATATGGGAAAAGAAAGTGCTAATATTGGTGCAGGAGCACCTTGAAAATCATGTTTTCTTTTGTAATAAGGTTAATTTGACCAAGGCATTTTCATTTCAGTTGTGTCTAGGTCTATTTTGTAAGTCCCAAGTGACTTAGGGGACAATTGTCAAATTGTAATAGCATAATTCTAAAAATAGTAATAATGCCAAAATAAGGCAGTCTCCTAGCTGCTTGGATTTGTCTCCCAGCCGCTTGGAGCTAGTGTGGTACTACTTTGGGCAAATTGTTAAATACCCAGAAGTATGAACTGAATGAGTATTATGATGTAACTAGATCGATAGTGATTGCATTGTGTTCGGGAGAAATAAAGTTTTTCTGTTTGTTCATCTGACTTCCATCTCTTACCACTGTAAATCACGCAGCTGTAGCTTTCCATTCACTATATATTTTCCATTGTTGCCATATGTTGCCGTGAAGCATTCCACTGGTGAGATTTCTATCGAAATCAGTGGAATGGATTCAATGTATCAGTATTTGTTTTGTTCTTTGTTTTATTTTTCCTGTTTGATAGTGCAGACGATCCGGATCGAGGGTTTCACACAGTAGAAGATCCTAGCATCCTCATGTGCTAGGGTTCGCAAGAGGGAGAACTGTGCGACGACATTTTGAATCGGCCAAGGGTTCCGCGACCATTGACGGGACGCGTCCCTGCAGAGGTGGATGCCATCGAGGCATTGGAGAATGCCGAGGGACTTGGTCAATGGAGTTGAAACGAGAGCTTTCCTGTTAGTTCGTCGGCTGTGAGCGATTAGGACATCAATTTCTGGTATCCGCTGGTAGCTCCTCATCATATTGGTATCAGAGCTAGCAAAAGATTTGGGCGGCAGGTTGAATTGAGAACTTGTAGGAGTGTTGGCGTTTAGGTGTTGTCTGTGAATGTTTATGTTAGACAAAGAAAGTGAGACAGAGGCGGCAAGGATGCCTCCCAAAAGTATGTCGCAAGACGCCGTTAAGAAGTTGATTGAGGAGATGCTTGAATCCAAGTTGGGAGAGTTCAAGCAGTCCAAAAACAAAGATAAGGAAACTGACAGTGATAGCGATGAAGACGCTACAGAAATTGGTGAAACTAGCAAAAAGACAGAGGAGATAGCAGCAGACCAGAAGGCATTTTTAAATGCACTACAGTCAGTCAATATGGACACCATAGATGGGTTACCTATGTATAGTGGAAGTATGGAAGCTGAAGAGGTGATTGATTGGATTGAGGCATTGAACAATCACTTCGAATACAAAGAAGTTCCTGATGATAAGAAGGTTAAGTTGGCAAAGGCAAGATTGAAGGGATCTGCTCTTGCATGGTGGAATTATGAACAAGGAGAGAGAATCAAGGAGGGGAAGAATATGATAACCTCCTGGGAAAGGATGAAGACCAAAATCAAGGCACAATTCTTACCCCTGGATTATAATGTGCAGATGTATAAGAAATTGCAGAATCTCAGACAGAGAGACCTTGATGTGAACGCATACACACAAGAGTTCCATAAACTCAGTCTCAGATCAAAGAGACAAGAAGAAGAGTCAGAGAAGGTGGCCAGGTATTTGAATGGCCTGAGGATGAACATCCAAGATGAGATTAGCATCTTAGCACCAGAAATAATGAACAAGTGTTTCCAATTGGCCTTAAGGGCTGAAGAGAAGATAAAGAGAAAGAGTGAGCAGAATAGTAGAGGTAGAGGTGGAAGGAATTTCAGAGGCAGAGGCAGTTTTGGGGGAAGAAGTCCTAACCAGAGGCCTAGTGGTGAGTCTAACCAAGAAGAGCAAGTTGGGGACTCAAGTAGCAGAGGAGGCTACCGAGGGAGAAGGCCTAATGGAAGAGGTGGGATAGATGGATCAGGTAGAGGATCCAAATTCTCCAATATGAGATGTTATAACTGCAATCAGATAGGGCACTCAGCATACAAATGTCCAGAGAAGGCCTCAACTTCTCATGGTGGTGAGAAGAGAACCACCTTGATTCAAGAAGATGCGAGGAGTGTGACTTCTCTTGAAGTGAGTCTAGCATCAGAGACAGGAGAGAATCTGATGATCAAAAGGACGCTGCTCAAGGAACCAGTACAGACTGAACCATTTCAAAGAAGGGCTTTGTTTAGAATCAACTGCAAGATCCAAGGTAAGGTTTGTAAAGTTATTATTGACTCTGGTTCTATCGACAACATTATATCTTTGGAAGCAGTGAATAAGTTGAACTTAGAAAAGATACCCCACAACAGTCCATATAAAGTCAGTTGGTTGAATAAGGGGCAGCACATACTCATAAATGAACAGACTTGGGTAGAATTCAGTATTGGTGGATATAGAGATAAGATCTTGTGTGACATCCTTCCAATGGATGCTTGCCATCTGTTATTGAGCGGACCATGGTAGTTTGACAGAAAGGCTCATCATGATGGAGAAAAGAATGCTTACTCTTTCCAAAAGGATGGTGTGACTTATAGGATACAGTCATTGGTAGAAGAGGATCCACAACATGTAGGATCTAGTGTAATGATGGTAGGAGAGAAAGAATTCATGGACACATTAAAGGAAGGTGATGGAGTAGGTTTTGCTTTGATTGTGAAGCCTAAGGGGGAAAAGAAGGAAAGTGTGAGAGAAGTAGGACCTAAAGAGGTCAGAGATTTACTTGAGAGTTACGAAGGAGTGATTGCAAAGGATATACCTGATTCCCTACCACCAATCAGAGATATTAGCCATCAGATAGATCTCATATCAGGAGCAGTACTTCCTAATAAGGCAACGTATAAAATGACACCACAACAGAATGAAGAGATAGCCAAACAGATTCAAGAACTCTTAAACAAAGGGCTGATAAGGAAGAGTCTTAGTCCATGTGCAGTACCTACTGTTTTAGCCCCAAAGAAGGATGGAAAATGGAGACTGTGTACTAATTCTAGGGCAATAAATAGGATAACCATCAGGTATAGGTTTCCTATTCCTAGAATAGAAGATCTAATGGATTGTTTGGGCAGTGCTACTTATTTCTCCAAAATAGACTTGAAGAGTGGGTACCATCAGATAACGATAAGAGAAGGCGATGAATGGAAGACAACTTTCAAGACCAATGAAGGGTTGTATGAGTGGCTTGTGATGTTGTTTGGTCTTTCAAATGCTCCTAGCACATTTATGAGATTGATGAATGAGGTGTTGCAGGAATTTATAGGTAAATTTGTGGTAGTCTACCTTGATGATATCTTGGTGTTCAGTAAGAGCAAGGAAGAACACTTGAAACATTTGGAGATAGTCTTGAAGAAGTTGCAAGATAAAAAATTACTGATAAATTTGGAAAAGTGTGACTTCATGAAACAAGAGTTGGTGTACTTGGGTTTTGTCATCTCTAAGGGTGATTTGAAAATGGATCCTTCCAAGGTAGAAGCTATTTTGAATTGGCCTACACCCAGGACAGCCGGAGAGGTCAGAAGTTTCCATGGGCTGGCCACATTTTACAGAAAATTCATTAAGAATTATAGTGACATTTGTGCACCTATGTTGGAAACCATCAAAGGTGGAGGTAAGATGAAGTTTGTGTGGACACAAGAGGCAGATAGAAGCTTTGAGAATCTGAAACAGAAAGTTGCTAAATTCCCTGTTTTAGTGTTACCTGATTTCAATAAGATTTTCACAATTGAATGTGATGCAAGTGGGTTGGCCATAGGAGCAGTGTTGAGCCAAGAAGGCAGACCAGTAGCCTTTTTCAGTGAAAAGTTAAATGAAGCCAAGAGGAAATACTCCTCTTATGATTTAGAGTTGTATGCTATGGTCCAAGCTCTAAAAAAGTGGAGGCACTACTTGCTTCCTAAAGAATTTATTGTGTATACGGATAATCATGCTCTCAGTTTTCTGAATGGACAAGAAAAGCTTAGTCATAGACACATGAAATGGGTGGAAAGTCTTCAAGCCTACACCTTCATCATCAAGCATAAAAAAGGAATAACCAATAAGGTTGCTGATGCTCTAAGTAGAAGGGTGTTGACAGTGCAAGAATTGCAGTTACAAAGTATGGGTGTTGAGTCACTCAAAGGATTGTATGTAGAGGATCAAGATTTTAAGGAGACTTACAAAGTATGCAGTGAGTTTGCCAATGCTTTTCACAACGACTTTTCAAATTATACATTGCAGGATGGACTTTTGTTTAAAGGTAGTCAACTATGTATCCCTAAATGTTCAATGAGGGATAATATAGTGAAGGAAAACCATAGTGGTGGTTTAGGAGGACATTTCGGGCTCAATAAGACCTTAGATCTTGTCAGAAGGTTTTACTTTTGGCCAAGGATGCAATATGATATCAGAAAGTTTGTTGAGAGTTGTGTGATTTGCCAAAAAGCAAAAGGCGTCTCAACCAATGCAGGATTGTACCAACCTTTGCCTATACCACATAGACATTGGGAAAGTTTGAGTATGGATTTTGTGGTGGGATTGCCCAAGACAAGGACAGGTTATGATAGTGTGTTTGTTGTGGTAGACAGGTTCAGCAAAATGGCACACTTCATTCCTTGTAAAACCACCAATGATGCTAGTTACATTGCAGGTTTGTTCTTTAAGGAAATTGTCAGGATTCATGGATTGCCTTTGAGCATTGTATCTGACAGAGATGGCAAATTTGTGGGACATTTCTAGAGAACCTTGTGGAAAAGATTGGGTACAAATTTGTCTTTTAGTTCAGCCTATCATCCTCAGATTGATGGTCAAACTGAGGTTGTGAACAGGTCATTAGGCAATCTGCTGAGATGTTTGACAAGAGAACAGGGCAGTAGTTGGGATGTGGTGCTCCCACAAGCAGAGTATGCCTATAATGATTCTATAAATAGAAGTACAAGTCTAAGTCCTTTTGAAGTTGTTTATGGTAGTCCTCCTAGAGGAATTTTTGAATTAAGAGATGTTCACGGGTTGGACAAAAGGAGTGGACATGCTGATACATTTGCAAAGGCTATGACAGAGATCCATCAACAAGTCAGAGATACTCTACAACAGAATAGTCAGAAGATCAAGGCTAGAGTGGATCAACGACGAAGGGATGTGCAGTACCAAATAGGTGATATGGTCATGGTTGATCTCAATAAGAACCGACTACCCAAGGGAGGCCACAACAAGTTGATGATGAGAAAAATTGGACCTTGTCAGATCCTGGAGAAATATTGTTCTAATGCTTACAAAATTAAACTTCCTGATGATATTGCTATTTCACCTATATTCAATGTTGCTGATCTGACAATATATAGGAGTCCTGATACAGACGAAGGGACAGCAGATTCGGTCCAAGACAATGCAGACTGGATGCAGCATTTACCATCTAAGGCACTACCGTAGATGGAATGTATTTTGGATAGCAGGATAGCCAAGAAGACCAAAAATCAAACATATTTTGAGCACCTAGTCAAATGGCAAGGACTTCCCGACTTAGAAGCTATATGGATGCTGGAAGAAGACATCAAAAAGCAGGGTGGTGATTTGCAGTAGTTAGTCTCTAAGAGGACTTGAGACAACTTTCACCCGAGGAGTATAGTGCAGGAGCACCTCGAAAATCATGTTTTCTTTTGTAATAAGGTCAATTTGACCAAGGCATTTTCATTTCAGTTGTGTCTAGGTCTATTTTGTAAGTCCCAAGTGACTTAGGGGATAGTTGTCAAATTGTAATAGCATAATTCTAAAAATAGTAATAATGCCAAAATAAGGCAGTCTCCCAGCTGCTTGGATTTGTCTCCCAGCCGCTTGGAGCTAGTGTGGTTCTACTCTGGGTGAATTGTTAAATACCCAGAAGTATGAACTGAATGAGTATTATGATGTAACCAGATCGATAGTGATTGCATTGTGTTCGGGAGAAATAAAGCTTTTCTGTTTGTTCATCTGACTTCCATCTCTTACCACTATAAATCACGCAGCTGTAGCTTTCCATTCACTGTATATTTTCCATTGTTGCGATATGTCACCGTGAAGCATTCCACTGGTGAGATTTCTGTCGAAATCAGTGGAATGGCTTCAATGTATCAGTATTTGTTTTGTTCTTTGTTTTATTTTTCCTGTTTGATAGTGCAGACGATCCGGATCGAGGGTTTCACGCAGTAGAAGATCCTAGCATCCTCACGTGCTAGGGTTCACAGGAGGGAGAATCGCACGACGACGTTTTGGATCGGCCAAGGGTTCCGCGACCATTGACGGAACGCGTCCCTGCAGAGGCGGATGCCATCGGGGCATTAGAGAATGTCGAGGGACTTGGTCGATGGAGTTGAAACGAGAGCTTTCCTGTTAGTTCGTCGGCTGTGAGCGATTAGGACATCAATTTCTGGTATCCGCTGGTAGCCCCTCATCAAATATCAAGGTGGAGAAAGAATGGATGTAGATGAGTGGAAGAATAGGTGTAATAAATGGCTAAACTGTAGGTATATGTGCAAATATGGATAAAATAAGGTCAAATGTACAATAATGATTATAAGTTAAGAGAGACGAGAGATCGAGATGAGTATAAATTGAGAGAGATGACAGATCCAAGAATAAACCCAACTTTACATGAGAATACACCATTTCTCAATATATAATTATATTAAATCATTCCATCAAAATAAACACAAAATTAAATAATAGATATACAAATGACAAGGAAAAATCATCCTTAGAAAAATTAAAAAAACACAAACTTTAAAAGTGTTTTTAAAATAAATTTCTCCTCTTTTTGTTTAATTGCAAAAATGCATCTATTAATAATATTGAAAGAATATACAACAGAAATGGAAAACCTGAAAGAAGCACTTCCAAACAGGAGATACAGAAATGGAAAACCTGAAAGAAGCACTTCCAAACCGGACATCTTTTGTTTAAGAGATGAAAGAATATGCATCTTTTGTTTAAGAGATTTGAGAAATTAGTACTCTTTTACATGTTAAAGTAACATCCACCCATATATTAAAAAAATAGTTTACCATGTGAGAAGTAGCAATGTGATTAGGTTAAGGGCAAGATTTTTTTTGAAATATCATTCAGGGGAAAAGACCCAATAGGTGAGATAGTTCCAATGGTTGAGATAGTATATGTGCATTTAAGGCCCAATATTTTTTTAAGTTTAGTACTAGTAGTTGTGACTTTAAGGTTGTTAGTGTTACTATAAGTACTAATAATTGAATGAAATGTGCCCTTTAGATTTTAAAAGCAACCAATCATGTGATGCCATATCAGCCCACCAACAAAACATAACCTAATGCACACCTATTGGTCCACCCTTTTTTTTGGGGAACTATTTGACACTTCAACAAAAAGCATGTTGATGTGGCATCATATTTGATGATGTGGTTCTGAAACCTTAGTTATAAGTAGGGGCATTGCCAAGTAAGCTACTATAAAATTTTTGGAGTGATTCGAAATTGACATGTATGATTTTGAGAGGTGTGAAGTTAGGGTGCACCACTACTGGGTCCTCTCCCCTATAGAAAGGTGAAAAATCAATAGCAATATTCTCTCATGTATGCGGTAAATCAATCGTGTCGTCACGTGAGTGAACTCTTGTTAAATCAACATGATATTGATAAAAAATAGGCAAAGTATGTACGTTCTTACTGTTTGTTTTCTAAAGGATCTAAAATAACCCATAACGTAGATATTTAACGACCCTATACAATGTGTACACCTGCGACCCATCTTCGCTGAAATACATGTTGGCTTTAAACATTCATAATATTATATACATTGCCACTTAATGCAGTTGAACACTCCATTGACCACTCCACTTAAAGAGTAGGCTTTGTTTTTTAGGGTTTTAAACTGTTAGAGTTTTAATTATTTAATTTAATGATACATTTTTTTGTTTTTAAATTATTTTTTATTGTGAAGTTAAATAGTTCTCATGGATCAAGTCTTGTTAAGTCTAAGGACGTCACACCATAATGGATGAGGCTGTGATTGTGCCCCAACACTTTTGGTGGAATGGATACCTCTCAATCCTTGGCTCTTAGCTGAAGTGTTTCAACCTAAGGCTCTTGGCTAAAATGATGGGTTTGATATAAAACCCTCCAACCAAAAAAAAATTGAATATTTGAATGAAATGTCAATATAAACTTCATACTCAAAAATAAAATAATTTTTAAATTTAACTAACCAAAATAAATAAATTTAAATATAATTAAAAATGTTGTCATTATGGGAGAAAGCATTACAATTATAATAATTAATATAGGACGATAGATTAGTCAAAACAAAATGACATTACATCGTGGAGTGTAAAGTTTACGATGACATGATTCAATTATACAGATATGCTAAATGTGAGATCTTTATGGACCTTGTTTGAAGAGGAGAAGATAACAAAAACAAAAATCTATAGCAGTAGAAGTAGGATCAACAAAGAGTTTAGGAAACAACTAGAAATAATTGGTGTGGTTGTGGGCTGGTTTGTTTATTTCCGGCAGTTCAGTTTTACTTCTGAATCCCATAGACTAGCTGGTCTCGTGGATGTCATTAAAAACTTACATTCATTCAACCTTCTCAAACGGCCCAACCCCCCAAAAAAAATAAAAATAAAAATTATAGTACCCTTAAAACCACCAAAGAAAAAAACTAGAACTTCAGGTACTTCATTATTTCAAACAGACTAATAGTATTTATCGATATCTTGTCGGTCTGTTATACAATCAAAAATTTTAGTTAACCCGAACCAGAAACCGCCATGGCCGCATTTGTTCATCCTCAGCAGGAGCACACGAGTAATTATTCGTCAAAAATTTAACAATGGATTATTTAGAATTTAACCTTGCAATTATTTAAAAAGGTTTTTATGGTTTGAGTTCTGCCCTTCTTCGAAATTTAACATTATAATTTAAAATAAAGAGATTTTATGGGAAGCGTTCTGTGCAAGATGGTACATTTTAAGTAATGATGGAAATGCAGCCAAAATAACCGTATTTTACTTTTTAGGTTGTAAAGATTTCTAAAACCCTATTTTAGCTTATAGGTTGTAAAGATTTCTAAAACTCTATTTTAGCTTATAGGTTGTAAAGCTTCCTAAACTATATGAAAAGCCAGAAATTATTCACAGGTTCTATCAGGGGCATTTATAGTAAATAGATTTTTTTCGTAATTATAGGTTCCAGTGATAAATTATATGTGGTAATGAAGCTATAGCCAAAGAGAGCCCTATTTTAAACTGTAGCTTTTAGGATTTTTAAATGATAGAGATTTGTAGAAGATTATTACAGGTTTTATCGTTAGCATTTTTAACACAGAGTTTTTTGTTGAGCATTATGTGTCAGATGGGTTTCTGTGATAAATTTTAGTTAATAATGGAAATATAACCAAAAGAAGCCTCATTTTTTAAATGATTGAAAATTGCAGAAGAATATTACAGGTTTTATCCTTAGCATTTTTAACACAGAGTTTTTTGTTGAGCATTATGTGTCAGATGGGTTTCTGTGATAAATTTTAGTTAATAATGGAAATATATCCAAAAGAAGCCTCATTTTTTAATTGGTGAAACCTATTTGCCACCCATTTAAAGACTGACTTGTCCACCACCAATTCTTCCAAATTTGCCGTGAATATCCCTTCGAAATTGAAGCTCTGGTTCGTTGTGTTTGCCAGGGCCTTAATCTCGAGTACTCATTTGACCATGGCCGAGGCCTTCTGTGTTTCTCGACCTTTAAAGCATTTTGAGGCATTGGTAAAAAACAACAACAAACTGAGAGTCTTCAAGCAGTTTAGAGTTTAGACACCGTTGAAGCTAACCTATCAAGTGGAGCAGATAGAACAAACAGGAGAGAGAGGTGGTGCAAGAATGTTCCCTGAGAAAGGAATACAAAGACACCTTGATGGTGCGAAGATGGGCAGTGAAAAAACCATATGACTGACATGGTGTACACCTCGCAACAAATATCATTCACCAATTTCAAGATTTGAGGGAAGAAAAAATAAAGACAATCTTCTTCTTTTTCTTCTTTCCCTCGTGTGAGATGCAACGTATGATAAGGTTGGCAGTTAGGATTAGAAAACTAGATTGTGTAATGATTGCCTCCTCGTTAACCAAATCATTAGAATGGAGGTTGGAATCCCCCACTCACCAAACAAGACTGCACAATATTGGTTTAGCATTAGGTGCCTCAGCAGGCCATTAATGGAATTTGGGACTAACTGTGCATCTCACTTAGAAGGATTGTTGGAAGATCGCTCCATTCTTCAGAGTTACAACTTTCAACCAAATTTAAAGGATCTTGGTTGGACCCCTCTTTGGCCAGCAGATCAGCACCTCAATTTGCCTTTTCTAAATTAATGCTGAAATTTTGTCTGCCTGAATCTAGGTATTAAGATTCTTGCCTCTTGAGAAGATTGTTTAGTTTCCAATTTGGCATCAAGCCTTTGGACATCACATTGACCACTATATGAGAGTCCCCTTAAACAATCAAGGAGTCTATGTTATGTACCAAGGCCAACTTCGTACTTTCAGTTAACTTAATGGCTCTGGCCTCACTGTTGGTGTCTATTGGCATGAACGACCTATCTGATCTCTTGGAAGATCCCATTACTGTCTCTCAAGGCACAGTCTTCACCTTCTGCTCCAGGGTTGCCTTTTGCAGCCCCATCAAAGTTTATTTTGCTTCACCCCTAGGGAGGAGGTTCCATTTGTTTTTTCTTGAGCTCTTTTGTTTCTAGTTGCCCATGGCAAACTTGATTTCTGGCCATCCATCCACAAATATTTTTTGGCAGGGTGCTCAGGTCATTCTTACGAATTTTTATGTGTCTGAGACAAGTTCTGAAATAACTGCTTCTCAAAATTCCTTTTAGGAACACCCAATTGACTTGGTCATTTGCTTTGCTGATATCAAGTTTCATAAGCGTCCCTTTTTCTTTATTTAACTTTAGGGTGTGCATTACCTTATATGGCATGATGATTTCATCTAGAATTTGCTTTTCTTGAATAAACCCACCTTGCTCTTGGGAAATTATTTGCGGGATGATGACTTTCAGTCATTCAGCCATTGCCTTTGTTATGCTTTTATATACCATATTGCAAAGGGATATTAAAATTAACTGGAATTCTTCTCGATCTTCTTGATTTGATGTCAGTGTTAATAATATCCCTTCCCACAATATCTCCCCAAAATTGGAATATGTCAATCATCCAGCCCAGGGGCTTTGTCTTTTGCCATCAAATATACAACTCTTTTACTTCCTCTTCTGAAGTTTTCTTTGTAAGTTGTTTATTCTAGGCATTCTCAATAAAAAATGGAATTTGTCTCAACCCGCTTGCTTTGATTTTAGGCTTTGTAGTGCAGAGGTTTTGGAAGCATGTGAATCATTTCAGTTTAATTTCCTCCAGATTTTGGATAACACTCCTCTTTCGATTGTGTTACTGATCTGATTCTAGTTGCTCATTTTCTGATAACAGTCAACTGATGGAAGAATTTTAAGTTCCAATCCAACTTTTTAAGCCAAGACTCTAGTTTTTTGCTTCCAGAAGATTTCCTACATAGTGAATAAGTCTTTGAGCTTGGCCAATAGTGATCTAAAAAGTGGATCATTGGGGTGAGAAGCTGCAAATTCACTTGGAGCAAGTTGAAAGGACACCCATTGCAAGTTCGTCTACAATGACATTGCAAGTGATTACTGATGCTGCAAGTTCACCTGCAACAGAAGCCACAAGTGTTTCAGTCTGCTACAAGTTCACCTGCAGCAGCTTTGTGAGTGAGAGGTTTCACTCCAACAGTCAGTTGACTGTTTTTCAGTGCCCTCCCTGCTCCAGTTCATTTCATCAACATACTCAGCAGATTGAGTTGCTTCAGTTGGGGCGATAATATTGCTTGCAACAATTCTGTAGGTTGGCTTAATGGTTAGGGCAGTTAGTTGAGCAAGTTTTGGTAGTGTCTAGCAGTTTCACAAAGGACAAAACTGTCATGTAGGTGTTTGTTGGTGGCAACAGAGGATGAAGTGGCAGAGGAAGTTGAAGGAACAATTTATTTGGGTGGTGAGCTTTTTCCCTGTTTTGGTGGCATTTTCCTTTCTTACTGCATGGCTGTTCATTTGTCCTTGACGATGACCGTTTTTCTGCATAGGCAACATCCATTTCCTCTTTTAGCGTGTTTTTTCTCTTTCTTTGGCAGGTGTGATTGTTCCTCTCCTTGGCGGCATGTTTTCCTTTCATTTGGCACGACCGTTCCTCTTTCCGGTGCACGACCGTTACCTTCTTTGGGCGGCATCATTTGCCCCTTTTGGCCATTGACTGTTATGCTTGTTGGCAGCTACGGTTTTGAGGGCAGTGATCATCCTCGTTCTTGGGGGTGTGAATTTGAAGGGACAAAGGCAAAAGGTGAAGTGTTGGAAAAGAGAGAAACTGCCATGTTTTATGGGTGTGAAAAGCCATTGTTTTAGGCGTGTAATGCTCCCTCCTTAAAGTCCTTGTGATTTCGTTAAAGAAGGGTAAATTAATAATAAACTAAAATTAAAATTAAAGTTTAAGTTTAATATAGGTCAAGGGGCATGTGAAAAGTTATGTCCATTGAAGGAAAAAGGTATATAAGAAAGACCAAACAAGGAGAAGGAACCATCAATCATCGAATACATATTTTATCATTTGATTATTACTCCTTTGGAGCATGGAACTGCAGTTCAATCTGACCTAAGGATGAAACCCCTTGAGGTCTAGAATTAGAAGATAGAATCCCTTTGAATTCCATTACTGAATTAGAGGACGAAAATCCTTGATTTAGATCTGGGGCAATCTCACCTAGAGATTGCATGGAAGTTTGTAAGAGACCTTATCATAGATGACTGAAAATGTAATTAACTTTAGATAAGATTTCTTGCACAAATCAAATAAAATCAACAATACACATTACAACATATGAGAACCATCAACTTCCTTGCATTCTTATCAATTGAAAATGGAATTGTATCACAAATACACAATGCTGTTATGAATATCAGTCACTGTTTAGACAAATCAGAATTAAATTGACCATGGAAACTGCACTCCAATGCCCTCCAAACTCTTTAACATCAAAGTATAATCAATAGCCAATGTCAATAGACATCATGGATCATAGTTGCAGCTTCATATGAGCTCACACAATAGACTGATTACAAATAGTTTGACTGCTGTTCTGACTGATATGCTGATTGCAAATGCCCAGAAATCTATTAGAGATCAAATCTTTGACAAAATCTCCTCTTGTAGCCAAGTGATGGACTCCTAAGTGTACTATCTTGCCTCTACGATACTCCAAAGCACTTCATACATCAAAATCCTCACTTAAAGCTTGCATAAGAAACCTGAAATATCATTACCAGTTGACTGTCATGAAAAATCAGAACTGAAAATGCATAGCAAACCCTTATAAAATGATGATATCTCCAAATCGACTACCTTGGTTTAGCTTCTACAATGACCAAGGGTTAGATTAATATCAAATTCACTTCAAATACTCCTTAGTAACCTGCAATATCAGCTCAATGGTGAATATTTGAATAATATCAACTCACATAAAGTATGGGGTCATCTCCATACAAACACAAGGGGTCATCACCTTGCTAAATGATATGAAAATCGAAATCTTCAGGCAAAACAATAGAATAAGAAAACATACTAGATTCAACATAACATCCAAATGAAGATGGAAGTCTCTATTTAACCTCTCCTTAGACAAATGATCCTCCTCTATGATGTTTTGTAATGCAATTTGAGTTCCACCAATGATATTCCTCATTCTTTAATAATTTTAAATGAATTGCTTATGCAAACTCATTCATTTAAATCAATCTTCAATTGTTTTAAATGATTTATAACTACTCCCATATGGATTGATCCTCTAGCATTGAATTCCTTCTTGCATTGGTGGCGGTTGGAGTCTTTTGCATTTAAAAACATACCTCCCTCATAGCTGGTCGGTCCTCCTTAGCTGGACGCACCTTAACCACTTTGACAAGCATTTAAAAATCATCAATCATCATTTAAAATTATCTTCTTGGCTGAGTCGATTCACAACCACCTCTAGGCGATTGCTAACAAGCATTTACTTTTCTTCATCGGTCATTTAAAATCCTTCTCTTATGCTAATCGATTGCTCCTTAAGTTCCATCGATTTAAGCACATCCTTGGGCGAATGATGGTTGGCATTTAATATTATGAACTTGCATTTAAAATACTTTTTCTTCTTCTCTTGGCCGTCGATCCTCTCTTAGACGTTGGGCATTGAATTTGAAAACATTATTTTAAATGATTTACCTTGGGCGAATTGCCCTATGAAACGCTACCTCTCATGCTAGCCGTTGGAAATGTTTGAGTGTGTCTTCATTAGCTTGGACCTATAACAAATGTGTTACCAATAGGTCCCACCTAGAGCCATACTTCACCCATTGATTTGGAATGAACAATGTGATCCCATCATAGATATTAGACAAATGCAATTAAAGATTCCATTTGTCATTATTTATATAATAAAACACAAGCAAAATACTAGTTGAGCCAACTTTCCAGTTCTCCATGTATAGACATATACCAACTTTCCGGTTCTCCATGTATAGAAACAAGCTCAAACTAGAAAATGTATCTTAGCTCAAAATGGGGACATTACAAGTCCTCCCTCCCCAAGATTGCTCGTCCCAAGCAATCGGGAGTGTCAAATGAAGCTCAATGAACACCAAGATCCCAAACCCATCTAACCTGTCCATACAAATTCATGCATACGATCTCAAAGATGTTGATGAAAGAGATCCTGGGACCGCTTCCACTGTCGCATAATACATCCATACTCAATCCCCAATGACAAATCCATTCCATGAAGTAGTCAATCAACTCAAAATTGAAGATGCCAATATCAAACGATGAGCCAACATAGCTGAAAATCTCTATACCACTGAATAGTATCACGAATAGATGAAGGATGCTAAACACAAATGTATCCATTCTTGTTGTGCTAAAATGGAAATCACATACTTCATTACTCAATAATGAAAAATAACCATCCTCATGTGCCAATGAGAGAGCATCATCAAAATGATGTTGTGTCTCTTCAAGAGTAGGTTGATCCTCTCTAATGGAAAACGAAGTACCTTGCAAATCTTCATCTTTATTGTCACACATATTCATGTCATAAATAACTGGCCCATAATGATCAACCAAAGCTGATTGTCTCATTATTTTTATCATTTCAAGATGTTTTGCTTGACTAGCAACAAGCTTAGCTTTCTTTGCTCTCTCTAGCCACTTATCACACATTTTTTGTGTCTTTTCCACATCTTCATAGGTCTGATATACAAAATCAGATTGTATAGTGCCCTGTTTTTCAACAAAATTACTATTTCCAACACTCCAATTTTGTATGCCATCATTAGTAGACCATGAATAACTATCATTCAAAGGTGCTAGCATGTCAAACTCATGAAAATGCAAAGCCATAGGACTGCTGTCCTCAAATAAATCAGATATGATGTTGTGCCAATCCATATCAAAATCAAATCCCTAGCATCAGATGCCGGTTCCATACAAGTCTCTTCACATGTATCATATATGTCCTCATTAACTAAATCATGACCTATAGCAATCATAGATTTGGCTGTCATTTGATGAGGCAAAGTGTACTTGAGGGCTTTCATAACTTGTTTCCCATAATGTAGGAAACTCAACTCCATAGCTTGTAAGTCTTGGGTGATCCTTTGTAGTGAGTGTAGCCATTGCATACCAAGTACAATCTCATTGTCCTTCAAATCAAGTACATAAAAATCATCATAAAGAGTATACTCACCAAATATAACACTAAGCTTGCTCACTTTCTTCTTACAAGGATTAGTGAGTCCTCCCGCTATAGACACATCAAAGCCCTCAAAGCCATCACAAAGCAATCCTCTTTTGTTGACCAAACCCTCGTCAATGAAGTTATGTGAAGCTCCACTATCAAGAAGTGCCAAAACTTTGCAACCAAACAAAGTACCTTCAAAGATGAAAGGATTGTACCTTGAAGCTCTTGATAGATATGCAATCCTAGAACTTTTGTTATCATCATTTGTAAGTTCTAGTATTGGCTGCCCATCATCATCATCATCCTCATCAAGTACCTCTATGTAGTGCACCTTGCCTTTGCCAAGGCACCTATGACCAATCTCCCAAGGTTGCTTGCAATCAAAGCATAGCTTCTTCCTTCTCAACTCATCTCTTTCTTCATAACTCATCTTTGATGTAGTACCTTTGTCATTTCTTTTGGAAGTGGGCTGCTCTTGGGATTGTTGACTTGCATGCTCATCTTTGAAGCTCTTCTTTTGACGTGTGTATGTGATATCCAAATCAAGTGCAAGATCAATAGCCTCATCAAGTGTGCTCGGTCTATGAACCTTGACCATATTAGTATTTTTTTCTTACTCATCTTTGTCGGCATGACTATTTTTTTAGTTAATGCTCATCTATGTCGGCAGTTTTCTATTTTTAGAAAACTTGCTTTGTATATATTGAGCGTTTTTGCTCATTTGTAAACACATCAAATCATAATCAATTCATCTTGTGTTTGTTCGAATTCTTTATGGTATCAGAGCCAGGCCAGGCTAGGAGCCCCAAGCACACGAGAGGTGTGGCTTAAGGGGGGGTGTTGGTGTAAGCCACACCCGGACCGACGATGGACTGGTCCAAGAGGGGCCAGTAGCTCAGTGGTAGAGCACTCCAGCAGCGAATGGAAGGTCCTAGGTTCGAGTCCTAGGGTTCAGTGCCCATAGGCTGGCAGGAATATGGCTCTGATACCACTGTAAGAGACCTTATCATATATGACTGAAAATGTAATTAACTTTAGATAAGATTTCTTGCACAAATCAAATAAAATCAACAATACACATTACAACATATGAGAACCATCAACTTCCTTGCATTCTTATCAATTGAAAATGGAATTGTATCACAAATACACACTGCTGTTATGAATATCAGTCATTGTTTAGACAAATCAGAATTAAATTGACCATGGAAATTGCACTCCAATGCCCTCCAAACTCTTTAATATCAAAGTATAATCAATAGCCAATGTCAATAGACATTATGGATCATAGTTGCAGCTTCATATGAGTTTACACAATAGACTGATTACAAATAGTTTGACTGTTGTTATGACTGATATGTTGATTGCAAATGCCCAGAAATCTATTAGAGATCAAATCTTTGACAAAATCTCCTCTTGTAGCCAAGCAATGGACTCCTAGATGTACTATCTTGCCTCTATGATACTCCAAAGCACTTCATACATCAAAATCTTCACTTAAAGCTTGCATAAGAACCCTGAAATATCATTACCAGTTGACTGTCATGAAAAATCAGAACTGAAAATGCATAGCAAACCCTTATAAAATGATGATATCTCCAAATCAACTACCTTGGTTTAACTTCTACAATGACCAAGGGTTAGATTAATATCAAATTCACTCCAAATACTCCTTAGTAACCTGCAATATCAAGCTCAATGGTGAATATCTAAATAATATCACCTCACATAAAGTACTGGGTCATCTCCATACAAACACAAGGGGTCATCACCTTGCTAAATGACATGAAAATCGAAATCTTCAGCCAAAACAATAGAATAAGAAAACATACCAGATTCAACATAACATCCAAATGAAGATAGAAGTCTCTATTTAACCTCTCCTTGGATGAGCGATCCTCCTCTATGATGTTTTGTAATGCAATTTGAGTTCCACCAATGATATTCTTCATTCTTCAATAATTTTAAATGAATTGCTTATGCAAACTCAATCATTTAAAATCAATCTTCAATTGTTTTAAATGATTTATAACTACTCCTATATGGATCGATCCTCTAGCATTGAATTCCTTCTTGCATAGGTGGCGGTTGGAGTCTTTTGCATTTAAAAACATACCTCCCTCATAGCTGGTCGATTCTCCTTAGCTGGACGCACCTTAACCACTTTGACAAGCATTTAAAAATCATCAATCATCATTTAAAATTATCTTCTTGGCTGAGTCGATTCACAACCACCTCTAGGCGATTGCTAACAAGCATTTACTTTTCTTCATCGGTCATTTAAAATCCTTCTCTTATGCTAATCGATTGCTCCTTAAGTTCCATCGATTTAAGCACATCCTTGGGCAAATGATGTTTGGCATTTAATATTATGAACTTGCATTTAAAATACTCTTTCTTCTTTTCTTGGCCGCCAATCCTCTCTTAGACGTTGGGCATTGAATTTCAAAACATTATTTTAAATGATTTACCTTGGGCGAATTGTTCTATGAAACACCACCTCTCATGCTAGCCGTTGGAAATGTTTGAGTGTGTCTTCATTAGCTTAGACCTATAACAAATGTGTTACCAATAGGTCCCACCTAGAGCCATACTTCACCCATTGATTTGGCACAATGAACAATGTGATCCCATCATAGATATTAGACAAATGCAATTAAAGATTCCTTTTGTCATTATTTATATAATAAAACACAAGCAAAATACTAGTTGAGCCAACTTTCCGGTTCTCCATGTATAGAAATAAGCTCAAACTAGAAAATGTATCTTAGCTCAAAATGGGGACATTACAAAGTTTCATGTGTCAGACAGTTAGAATTGTTGTTAATAACTAGTCTACAATTTTGGAGACCTTTCAAAGACATTCTAATTAATTGTAATTCGCTGTAGATTTAAAGTTAACTTATTAGCCACTGCTGAAGATAAGTTTGAATTCTCTTAACAGAATTCTAAATATGATATCTAATAAAGAATCAAACATATTAACTGAAATTTCTTAATTGATTTCATCAAGAAGCAATAAATATTAATTGTTTATTTATTAATTGCTAAGTTGCCCGTCTTGGTACGAGTTCAGGTACGGATACGGGGTTCGGGTACGCGGATATGACAATTTTTTTGGCTCGAGTACGGTACGACAACATATATATATATATAACTCCAAGACTAAAACTTAAAAAACAGTAATACTCATTACTCATAATTGCCAATAAACAAAATAATAAAATATCTAAATACCTCATAACTTGCAATAAGGAAAATACTAATGAATTGAAACTCATAATCTAGTGATTTCTTAAAGAGTCAAATGTCAATACAAAATTGAAATTCAAAATTACAATCAATATTCAATGTTCCATAAGCATCAAATGTGTCTTCATCAAAAGAATTATAGTCAACATTTGGTTCAACTTCATTTGAACCACAATCAGCTGGAACACCACTCCCACTAGCCATGTCTGTGTCTGTGTCATGTGTAGTTGTCTCATGGTCTTCATGGACCTCATCGATAGAGACTTCTGCAAGTTTTGTAGCAGTAGCATCTAAATCAGCACACTCAGGAGTTAGATCCCAATTTCTTGTCACCCCCTCGATGTAATCATGCTTCTTATGTGACAAGAGACGCAAGTTGAAGTGCACAAAGACCAAATCCTCAGCCTTTTTTGCACCCAATTGGTTCCGTTTAATTGAGTGGATAAAGGAGTACGTACTCTAATTCCGCTCAGCTGATGATGAACTTGCAACTTGTTAAATTTGCATACCATACAATTTACAAAATTACAACATTTACAATTATAAAATTATAAAACATAAATTATAAATTAATAAAATTAATATATAGTAGGGAAAGAAAAATGAGGACGTTAATTTTAAAACATACTCGAGATAGAATTTTTATTACAAGATGTTGAAGGTGAAAATAGTCTTGGCTATGTAGGTACCACCATTCATGAGCATCTTTCTTGTACTTGTCTCGAAGAGTGAAAGCATCTTGATTCTTTGAAGATATGAACTCGCTAAACTCACATGAGACAATTCTCTCTAAATCTCCACCTGGACATAGTCTTTTGAATGTAGTTTTGTACCCAACAACAACCACTTTATCTCTATATGGTGCCACCCTCCTTGGTAGGGAAAGTATCTCTTTGCTATAATACTTTGGAGACAAAGCAAATGCTAAGAGATGCAAGGGTGTGGTCATCTTATTCCAACGTAAAAAATGATCCTTTGCACTCTTTTAAAAAATGCTTCTGTGGGGTCTTGCTCCTTGGCTTCTATTATGGTCATTTTTTCAACCATGGAGTCCATGCCATCATAAATCTCAGCTAAGCATGGTCGATCCGTATCTGCATACCTAATCATACTTATGATGGGCTTGGTGAAATCCAAAACAAATTGCACATGAGGCCACCACTCATCATCAAGAATCAATGTTTTGATTTTTTGGGCTTTCTCTATCTGTGATTGCCTCCATACACTCCAAAGAGTGTCAATGACCATGGCACTCAATGCTACTTTCACCTTCACAAGTCATCTCAAGACGATTGTGTGTGACAAGACGATTGTGTGTGATGCGAAACGAGTTTCGGCAACCTAACAGCATGTAAAAAAAATAAATTAAAATTTAAATAATAAAAAGTAGCAACTTAGCAAAAATTTAAAAATATTAAATATGCTAAAAGTAAAAAATAAAAATAAAATTACCTTCAACAACTCCAATTTGGAGGTCTTGAAGATGGCTTGTGACATATGATGATTTGTCGCAAACATTTGAATCTCCTGGGCCTTTGTGTAGATTTCCTTGACCCACTCAATTTGTGTGCCAATCTTTTGCATTATCAAGTTGGGATTCGGCTTGGAAAAGAGAATGTTGCTAGGGGCTTGGAGAATGGAATGTTATTTTATATGGCTCAACTATTTTTCCTTGGCTTGGCTGAAATATCCCAACTATACTTAACCAAATTTTTTGCTTACTTTACCTCTTACTTAAATCAAACATCAACATCAAACATGAATGAACATCAAGGAAGCTGAGATATCTTATTTCAAATGTCAATACAATGTCTTTTTACATGCAATAGATGCTTAATAGCATCATCAATGTTCACTTATTACAATGATCTTGTATGAAAGGCCTTGCGCCTAGATTGAATAATGGGTACAATCAACTACAAGTATCCAGACTTCAACTCTCAAGTGTCTACAAGATGCAAGTAGCTTGATGATGTATGTGTCGACTTCAATCTTGCACAATGATGATAACTGAATGTTAACACCTCTGAAGAGATAAGGGAGCATCGCGTTATCAAAGTTGAGGGAGCAGCACCCCAACAAGCATGAAATACGCAGATTTCACGAAAGAGCATAAAGCTTACTAGAGAGAAATTCAATAGCAAAAAGATACAAAATGAAGTCGCTCTCCTTTTATAGTGCTCCTCAAGAGCAAGAGGCAACCACGACACGTTTTCCAATGAGCATCTTCTAGAAGAATATTCCATTGGAATGACTCATTTCTGAGTTGGCAACCTTATCATCACGCTACCCAAGATGCTATCTCCGAGTTGAGAGCCTTATCTGACACTTCATCCAATGTCACTTTGGGACCCATGGCCTGCACGGTGCTCAATGTAGCTTAGGCGCATGTTGGATGATGGAGAGATCAAGTCTTGGCATTTCTTTCAAGTAAGGCGCACATTTGAGGTGGAACAGGAGGCAAGGTGCGCCTCAAGCAATCATGAAGTTTTCTGACCCTTGATCAAGATCTATATTAGATGAGTGAACCCTTAGACAGCATTCTATCTCCTAAATAGGATGAATGATCAATTGAAGCTTCAATATCCATGTCTAGCTCTAGGTGCATATTCAGGGCTCTGGAGTCATGAGATTGCACCTAACATCCTTGAGATGAGTTCCAACTTTATTCAAGTCTACAAGGTGCTTCCAAGTCTTCTCCAGATGCAAGTGTTCTTCATAACAATGAAAGTGACTCCACATTACTTCCTTAGGCGCAAATTGGGCTTCTTCAAGAAGGCGCATCTGTGAGGTTGAAGAGGAGGAAAGTTCGTCTCACTCTCTCAACACTTCTCTTGACGTAGATGATTTCTATTGAAAGGATGATCTCTTGAATCAATCTTGACCCCTTTGATGATGCAATTACCCTTTCAATCCACTATCTAGCTTAAGGCGCCATTCCAAGGTTGTTCCATCATGATCTAGCGCCTTAGGCGCACATTCTAGGTTGTAGAGGCATGAATTAGCGCCTCAAGTATCAAGGCGCACATTTTGGTTTGTTTGATCAAGGATTAGCGCCTTGCATTTCTTGGACAAACTTTCATCTTTAGGTGACAACTTAACTTTGCAATATCATCTCCTCAATAAGGCGCAAATCCAATGTCTTAGAGTCTTATTCTAGCGCCTAGGCGCACATTTGGGTTTGGAGAATTATAAAGTAGCGCCTTAACTCCTAGGCGCAAGTTTGGAGTTATGAGGCATCAAGATGGCGCCATTGAGTCTCTAGACAAGTTCCTTAGCATTTCAAACATTCTTGACTCTTGAAAACTCCTCCTTCATGCTTGGGCGCAAGTTCAAGGTCCTGGAATCATGATTTAGCGCCTTGTTGCTCTAAGCGCACATTTAGTGTTGAAGAAGGCAAGATATGCGCCTAAGACTCTTTAACTATCTCCTTGACATTTTGAAGTTCTTCAATACATGATTGATTGACTAGAAACCAATCCATCACTGAAGTGTTTAAAGAAAGTCTTCATGCTTATGTTTGAGTGATTCTAGACAAGGCGCACTCTGGAGGTTGAACAGGTGAGAAAGTGCGCTTAGCACTAAGACATCCTTCTGTCACTTGTTAAAGGTCTTGACCTGCAAAATAGAAAGTTTGTTAGCCAAAACCAAGTTCATTCCCTTAGCTTACGTATTAGCCCAAGGGAATGATGAATAGGCTAATCCGGGTTCCTTGTTGACTTATGCCGGAAATGGGGACATGACATTGGCTAACTTGGGAAATGACTTGATATATTTTTCTATTAATTTTGGATGAGTCAAAAACATTTAAATATTTTTTCTTGAAGGCGAGCGACCCATTTGGAGGTTTAAAGGTGGTAAAAAATAAATAAAAATAATAATATTTTATTACTTGAGTGGTGCGCTCAAATTGGAGAATAAAATATTAATTAAAATAAAATTTTTAATTTGATTTTTGGGCGCCCAAGTCTATTGGAGATGGTCAGTCTACTTGGAGGAAAAATAAGTTTGAAAATAAAAGAAAAAAATATCTTTAAGTCGGCCAAGATGAAGATAAAGGCAGGTCGGTCTTGTGAGGAAAGAAAAATGTTAAAATAGTATTATTTTTGCCTAGGTCGGCCAGCAGGAGAAAAAGGTGAAAATATGTATAAATACAAGGTTTGGTATGGCATTTCAAAGCATGATTCGATTTGTCATTTTATTCCTTTTGGACTGCACTTTAGAGCAGAATATTCCAAGGACGAAAACCCTTGAGAGTATAAGGTGAGTTGGACGAAAACCTAATTCATCTTGGGAAGACTTCATAATGGAGGTCTACTTGCACTTCATTGGAGATTTACGAAGTTTTTGGGCAGATTGCATATTCAGATTTTGGATCAGATCAGAGCAGCAGTTTTGGGTGGCTTTTTGGTGTGGATTTCACTAGGGTTTAACCCTAACTAGGTGCACCATCATTGGAGGAGCCAAGCTTTCAAAGTATATCATTTTTAGGCCTGCATTGCATCACCTTTTGGAGTAGAAATCTAATCATTCTTCAGAGCAGAATTATATCAAATATTCGGAGCAGATTTTATATCTTTGGAGCAACATTTTCTTATCATTTTTGGAGCATAATTCTAATATTCTTGGAGCAGAATTTTGGAGCAGCAACTTCAGACCTAAACACCTCTTTGTAGTAGCATTTTCGTGGCGGTTTCTATCACATTGTATTAGGGTTTCAACCCTAGGTTTGAAGCGCCATTTATGAAGGGCAATTTTGTGATTAGGGTTTGGAAGAAGTTCAGTTTTGGAGCAGCAGAAGTGCAGCTCTTATCTGCCCTAGTTAGAGGAGATTCCTTCGGTGGTTTGTTATCATTTGGATTAGGGTTTAACCCTAATGGTTGAGTGCCACCTTTGGAGGATTGCTTGTTGAAGGCTTGTTGGCATCTGTGGCATCATTGACCTCATTCTTTGGAGCAGCAGACCTATCATACCTGAGCGCACTAGTTCGGAGCAGATTTCCGTGGAGTTGAAGAGTTGAAGACTTAGGGTTTCATGCCCTAATTGGAGCAGCATTCATTGGAGATCATTTCCAATCATTTGAAGGTCATTTTACTATGTATTTTGGTATGTATGAACCCTAGGGTTTATAGCATTTTATAGTTGGGCATAGTTTGGTATGATTGTCCATGGCATTGATGTACTTGAAGACATTATATCTCTGATTTATGACAGCAGACTTCTGATTTGAGTTTCCTAGCATTTTGGCATCATTTTGGAGTTGAATCCGTGTGTATTTCATCTATGGCAATGGCACATATTATGGCATGATGTTTATGTTGTTTTTGACATGTAAAGTGGCTGTAATAAGTGTGTGATTAGACCTGAAACAGAAAATCAGAAAATCAGAACTAGGGTTTAAATCAGATTTTTGGAAAAAAACAGAAAAATTTAGTAAATATCTTATGTGGGATATTTCAGTGGTATCAGAGTAGTGTATCTTGCCAGCTTTTGGGTTAGAAATCAGCTTGGTTGCATAACTATTTGGGTCTGATTTTTCAATTACAACAGTTTCTTTCAGCCACATACAGTAGGTGTAGAAAGGTTATATCAATGGCTAAAATTAAAGATGGAAGATTGTTACCTACTTTCCTTCCTGCCTCGTAGACAAAGGTAAATGTGCCTAGCTTAGAGAAGGCAATGAAAGACTTTGTTAAGTGGCAACAACGATCAGAAAGAATTCTTACTCAGCAACAACGGAGGTTAGCTCGTAGCTTGCAGCAGTATGAAGACTCCCTATCAAGGCAATCTAGGCACTATAGTGACTCATCCTCATCTACAAGTGAAGTATCTAGAAATCTCTATGATGAGTTTGATAAGTGTACTGATTGGGAAAGCGGTAAATCAACAGTCATTGATTAGCCTACAGGTGAACAAAGTTCAAGAACAACCATTGAAGAAAGGCATGTTGAAGTTGTCCAAGTGATAAAAGAAGAATTGCTTCCTTGTAATCAGCCACATGAAGGTATGAGTTCTACTAATGATCCATTACTTGAGCATAGCATTACCTTACTATCTCTACATCATAGTGGCAAGGAATGTGATGAGCAAAATGACTTGGGTATATTGGATCAAAGCCCTTTTACATGGCATGATGGAAAGGTTCAATTTAGGGTTGAGGAAGATTATGAGGTAAGGACTATTTTTTGATATGTGACAACAGTCCCATTTCCTCACACTTTCACGAGATAGCAGCAACTTCTCATGAGGAAAAGGAGGAACGATCTCCCAATGTTGGCACCTATGACTTGGGTGTTAAGCATAAGGAGTGCATTGAAGATTCCAGCCTCAAGTCTGATTTTGTACACCATTCCCTAGAGGATGTCAAGAAAACTCAAGATATGTGTGATGGATGGTTACGAAGGGCTAAGGAGGCAAAGTTGTTGGTTGCCCAAGCAAGACAACACCTACGGGAGGTCAAGGAGTGTTGCAATCAGCTAGATCAAGCAAGGAAACAAAGGGAGTCACACCTTAGATCTCTATTTCTTCCAAGGGAAGAATGCATAGAGGATGAGCAAGCCATGAAGGAGCTTCTTGAGGCAAACAAACAAGGACATGTAGATTTAGGTGAGCAAGAAAAGAGGTATGATTCAAAATTTTTTGTTTGTATACCTAATTTGCATCATAAGGTTCACTCTTTGAGAGTGAAAGGAAGCAAGGTATGTGGAAACGCTTCCTACACTGATCTACTGAGGAAAGATTTATGCAAATTTTTACTTTTACAGTTACAGATTAAAATGCACATTAACAGAAAGATAATAACAACTTCCAAATGCAAACACAAAATTCACAACACAAGATATACGTTGGGAAAACCCTTTCAGGTAAAAAACCCCACACTCCAAAGCCGCCCAATATATTATTCAGGAATCAAGAAGATTAAAATATACTTGCAGAGCAAGCTTTTACAGGAGTATATCCGACCAGAGATCTAGGAGATAACTCGACATCTATAAGATTCTTACACACAACCTCCATCTCTAGCTTCTGATATATAGGAGATACAATACAGTAGATTGTTATCGGTAATTACAAAACCATGACCCAAAACCACCCAAAAGTGGCGCCCAATTTATCTCCAATCAAAGATGCCTTGTGATGTGCCAAAACACACACCAACACGTGTAACTCTCCCATTTACAACTTTTTTATGTGTTCAACACGTTTTTACATTTCCAAAAAATAGGAGGTCCAACTTTCGGAAGTCATAACTTTTGATCTGAGTGTCCGATTGACGAACCGTTTGATGCGTTGGAAAGCTCGTGAAGGGATCTATCACCCTGTAACCCACTTCGTTGGTTATGACAATTTCGGAGCGTTTAGGGACCTCTAAGTGCCTCAAAATTGAGTTCGAAACTTTTTTGGCAGTTTTCAAAAAACAGAAACTTTAATATCTCACGATCCAGGTATGATCTTGAGTCGAGACTCACCCGAGATGTTTACTTAGTTATTCCGCACCTTATGGGAAAATTTCAGGTCAATCCGAGGTCAAATGTAAAGTTACTAAAAATAGTAAGTCCCGTCATTTTTAGCCCTTTTGGAAACTTTGAAAGTTCTAGATCATTCTTCAAGATAAAGGGTATTCGAAAAGACCAAAACTAAGAAGAATAGTAACCTTTCGAAGTTGCAAGGTTGAGACACTTTTCTTAACAAAGAGCCCATTGAAGGCTCAAGTCATAGAGGTGGATGGATTAGTGGAGCACATGCCTAGTGGACCAACCACTAGTAATTTGTCTTCACATGAAGAGGGAGTCATAAGTAATCCAGTTTTGGTGGAGCCCTTGATCATTCATGAAAAAGATGAAGAGTGGATGGGAGATGATGTGCAAACTTCTCATGTTGATAATGCCTTGGTGGGGGCTGCACTATTTCAGAGATTGGTAACACATTACATGGAGACTTTGGCCCTTGTTTGGAACACTTTTGAGTTGCAGCTGATCTATAACACAAGGTATGGAGTTACTGCTGTGACGTTTGTTTTTGAGTCACTAATATTTGTGTATCAGTTGAACTTTGGCATAAGAATTGGAGGTGAGCATGAAGACATAGACATTTCAGCCCAAGTTCACGAGTTTCTATTTCAAGCATGGGTTAGGCATGGCTGTTCTACTTCATGGTACATTGATTTCCTTCAGAACTCTTGGAGGACAGCAACTGTTTGGTTGCTTAGGAGTGATTTGGATCACTTTTTCATCATGGGAGAATGGCTTATGAATGATATTCTATTATCATACGTTATTGGCAGCCTTATTTGCATCCATTTAGGTCTGATTTTTAGTTGGGAGGTTGCTGTTCTGTTCTACATCAGCAACCTAGATGGAGCTGTTATACACTTTCTTGCACCTATGATGGGTACTCTTCACATCCACGGGAGGTCTACAGGAGTTGAAGAATTGTGTGATGTTGATAGCTCTTTGAGATACTTTTATCTCCTCACAGTTGATGGATGTGATAACATGATGGCATTTGATTATAATCATAATTCTCAAGTGATTGTTATGCGAAGGGATGATATTTATGAGGATTTTTCATTGTATATCAGCATGGGACAGCAAAGGCATGATGAAAAATTGCACACATTTGACAAATTGGCTGGATACTTGAGGAGGATTGTGGCACTTTTGGTAAGAAGGTTGCATAAATTCTCTTTTGCAAACCTTGAGCAGCTTGGTATAGTACATGTGAAACCACTCCAAAGGCCTAGATTGATTTGGGATCCGGGAATTGATTGGTATGTTTGATTCTAATGCAAATTTGGTACTTGTGATTGCTTGAGGGAAAGCAATCTCGGGGTGGGAGGACTTGTAATGTCCCCTTTTTGAGATTTGGCTTGGAAAAGAGAATGTTGCTAGGGGCTTGGAGAATGGAATGTTATTTTATATGGCTCAACTATTTTTCCTTGGCTTGACGAACTTGGGAAATGACTTGATAGATTTTTCTATTAATTTTGGATGAGTCAAAAACATTTAAATATTTTTCCTTGAAGGTGAGCGACTCATTTGGAGGTTTAAAGGTGGTAAAAAATAAATAAAAATAATAATGTTTTATTACTTGAGTGGTGCGCTCAAATTGGAGAATAAAATATTAATTAAAATCAAATCTTTAATTTGATTTTTTGGCGCCCAAGTCTATTGGAGATGGTCGGCCTACTTGGAGGAAAAATAAGTTTGAAAATAAAAGAAAAAAATATCTTTAAGTCGGCCAAGATGAAGATAAAGGCAGGTCGGCCTTGTGAGGAAAGAAAAATGATAAATAATATTATTTTTGCCTAGGTTGGCCAGTGGGAGAAAAAGTTGAAAATATGTATAAATACAAGGTTTGATATGGCATTTCAAAACATGATTTGACTTGTCATTTTATTTCTTTTGGACTGCACTTTAGAGCAGCATATTCCAAGGACAAAAACCCTTGAGAGTATAAGGTGAGTTGGACGAAAACTTAATTCATCTTGGGAAGATTTCATAACGGAGGTCTACTTGCACTTCATTGGAGATTTACGAAGTTTTTGGGTAGATTGCATATTCAGATTTTGGATCAGAAAAGAGCAGCAGTTTTGGGTGGCTTTTTGGTGTGGATTTCACTAGGGTTTAACCCTAACTAGTTGCGCCACCATTGGAGGAGCCAAGCTTTCAAAGTATATCATTTTTAGGCCTGCATTGCATCACCTTTTGGAGCAGAAATCTAATCATTCTTCAGAGCAAAATTATATCAAATATTTGGAGCAGATTTTATATCTTTTGAGCAGCATTTTCTTATCATTTTTGGAGCATAATTCTAATATTCTTGGAGCAGAATTCTGGAGCAGCAACTTCAGACCGAATTGCTTCTTTGTAGCAGCATTATCGTGGCGGTTTCTGTCACATTGTATTAGGGTTTCAACCATAGTTGAAAAAATTGCAGGTTACTTGCAAGACTTGTGAGTAACTGCGAGTTGGAAACTCCTGTGAGTAACTCACAGTATAACTCATCGACGGGTTTTAGGATAAACTCGCGGCGAATTTTTTTGTTTAACTCGCGGGTTTTAGGTTTAACTCACGAATTTTAGGTTAAGTTACAGAAAATGGGAACTATAGGAAGCCGGAGGAATATGTTGATAGGAGCAACCCGACGAGTTTAGAAAATTTTCCGAAGTGAATTTTTTTTACGGCGTGAGACAACTGCGAGCACTATAATGCTCACATATAAAATTTTCGTCTCACGTTCATGTAGAATTTTATATGTGAGCATTATATGTATTATGTAGGTCTTCTCAAATATTTTTAGGTCCGTCGAGTAATTGCCGAGTCCGAGTTTTTCAACTATGGTTTCAACCCTAGGTTTGGAGCGCCATTTGTGAAGGGCGATTTTGTGATTAGGGTTTGGAAGAAGTTCAGTTTTGGAGCAATGGAAGTGCAAATCTTATCTACCCTAGTTAGAGGACATTCCTTTGGTGGTTTGTTATCATTTGGCTTAGGGTTTAACCCTAATGGTTGAGCGCCACCTTTGGAGGATTGCTTATTGAAGGTTTATTGGCATTCGTGGCATCATTGACCTCATTCTTTGGAGCAGCAGACCTATCAAACCTGAGCGCACTAGTTCGGAGCAGATTACTGTGATGTTGAAGAGTTGAAGACTTAGGGTTTCATGCCCTGATTGGAGCAGCATTCATTGGAGATCATTTCCAATCATTTGAAGGTCATTTTACTATGTATAAACCCTAGGGTTTATAGCATTTGATAGCTGGGCATAGATTGGCATGATTGTCCATTGCATTGATGTACTTGACATTATATCTCTGATTTATGACAGCAGACTTCTGATTTGAGTTTCCTAGCATTTTGGCATCATTTTGGAGTTGAATTCGTGTGTATTTCATCTATGGCGATGGCACATATTATGGCATGATGTTTATGTTGTTTTTGACATGTAAAGTGGCTGTAATAAGTGTGTGATCAGATCTGAAACAGAAAATCAGGAAATCAGAACTAGGGTTTAAATCAGATTATTGGAAAAAAAACAGAAAAAGTTAGTAAATATCCTATGTGGGATATTTCACCATATGTACCCTCCACTATTGAACCAGCTGCCCTACAATTTTAGCATTATCCCTTACAACTTGGACAACGTTTTCAGGTCCCACAATGTCAATGGCTTGTATGAGGATATTGACAATGAAGCTTGCATCCTTCACTCGCCCCTCACAATAGACTGCTTTCAAAAACATAGTTCCTTTAGGGGACATTGCAATGACATTAATTAGTGGCCTATTTTTGCAATCCTTCCATCCATCAGAAAAGATGGACACTCTTGTTTCAGCCCGTGTATCCACGATTGCTCTCAATGACAACTCTATGGAAGATTTTTCCCTGGCCAATAAGGTGGTGCACACCTTTTCATACCCAGGACTAACATAATCATTAGGTGCCTTGGCAATTGCGGTCACCATATCCCGCCAATATGGTGATCTAACAAGGTTGAAAGGAAGCCCATTGGCATAAATGCAACGAGCAATGCTTTCATCTACAATGTCCCTTGACTCATTCTTGAAGATTTTTTCCAATGGGCCTCTTTTACGGGAGTGAGTATTGTCTTCTCTAGAAGATGGTGGTGGCATGAAAGGATGTGGGCCAGCCGGTTTTGTGAAGCCACCAAGATATTTCTACGATCCTTTCTTGAAAAGAGGATGTACTCTTTCCTTTGCTCTGTTATTTAGCATGTCGGCATCCTCTTGTTCCTTGATATATTCCAATATTTGTTGCTCTGGCAACACTTTTTTATTCAGCCTTGGACAAACTCTTATACCTGTGCCAGACATAGCACATAAGTGAGCTTTCACTCGACAATATGAGCTCTTATATTCTTTCAAACATTGGCTACAACGCCAAAGATAACCCCCACCACCAGGTAATTGTTCGATCATGGTTGTATGTCGCCAAAGAGGTGATGCTGCATCAATTTTAAACAACTTCTCTACATGTAGACCAACTGAACTAGAACTACGAGCTATTCTGTATGAAATTATATAACAAAACAAAACAAACATTACAAATTTAGAACCCTGCAACTTTAAAAAAACAAAAAAAATCGGCATTATAACCCTTATATTATGTATATAAGGTCTACAAAAAAATTTGAAACTTACACAAAAACAAAAAAAATTGAAAAATCCTGAAAAAATTACAAGATTCACTCACCTTTGTGCAGCTTTTCCTTTCATTTTGGTGTAGTTCTTTCATCCCCGTAGCCTTCACGTTCGAAGAAAAATGCAACAACCTTCAACAACCAACAATGGCAGCTTGGAGACAAAAAATGAAGTTTTTTTGTTTTGTTTGCATGAATGGAGTCAAAAAATGTTATGTTTTTGTGTTATAGGTCGAAATTGACCTTTTTAGGGTTTTCTAGATGTTAAAAAGATTTTAAAATGTTAAAAAAATTAAAACAAGCGCTTTTTAGCGTTGCCTGGGCGTGGGTCCACCCAGGGTTTTGCCCGGGCGCCCCGGGTACGTTGTTGGTTCTTCTTTGAGGAACCCACAGCATACCCAGGGTGCCCGGGCAAAACTGTGGGCGTCTTGGATTCCTACCTGTACCCGGGATGTCTCGGTCCTGGCACTTTGGGCTAAATAGGAGGACCCGACAACATAGATTAATTGTGCAAAAATTATCATAATTGTGTGCTCGTGGTTTGATATATACAAAATTTTCCAAACGGGACATTACAAACGGTATCAGAGCTGGATTTTGCCAGCTTGTGAAAGAGAAGTCAACCCTATGACGTTGAGAACTTATTTCATATAAATGATAGAAGTAAATATGACAGATAGAGAGGGAAAAACTCCTTTGGGGAAAGTTCTTACATATAAGTTTGAAAAGAAGATTGATACAACGATAGATATGTTGGGTCAAATGCTCCACATGAAGCCAAATAATATGAATGCCTCTAGAAATCAGGGGGAATCACAAAGCCCGATACAAGATGATGTTAGATAGAAAAGGGAGACTACCCTAAGAGATTAAACTAGGTCAAACCCTCTTCCATCCAACATTGAGACACAAGTTGAGCTTGGCTTCTACCCTTGAAGGAGAGCCAAACTATAGGGGCTTTGTCCCTTTGTTGTATAGAGGAGAATCAACCAAATCCAACCAACCAAACTAGGGCAATATATTAAACCCTAATTGAACAAGATCGGAGCATAACAAACTATTGGAAACAGATACAACAAATTTGAAAGCATAGTGGAGACTAGTGAGTAGAGAAGAACTTGGATCTAAGTTCGGGGGCTAGAAAGACTAGGGCGCTGGGCACCCTAGACCCAATTTAGGTTTTTACAGAAACTCAGAGCTTCACCACACCTGTACCTGCAACACCTTCCTTTCTCCCGGATCTTGTCTCCCGAAACCTGTCACTTCAACCTGTACACACAAAAGAAGGAAAGAGTGTTGGTGCTATTTAGGAGCTTGCGTAAGTCAAGCTTTGTGAATGGTGTTTCCACCTCCACAATAGCGATGATGAGAGATCAAGAGAGCCTGCCCTAAGAGGGTAGAGGCAAATTTGAAGTAGAATGGAATGCTGTCACAAAGCACAAAGAAAAGGAGTCACCATGAGCATGGAAACCCTAGCTTACTTGATGCGACATCACAACTTGACTCAAGAAGTTGGTGTAGCCTAAAGAAATAGAGAGATCTTCACAAGACCTGCAAGAAGTTAGCATAACAACAATAATCCACCACAGAGAGCTTTAGAGAAGAATAGAGAAGATGAGAGAGAGCAAGAGAGATTGCAAGAGTGCCTAGATTGCATAGAGAACTTAGAGATGTTCAAATGAATAAACTAACTTGCTTATATATTCATTCCCGCTCACCAGCAATGAATAAAACCAAATGGAGCCGACATGTATAAGCCAAGGAGGTGTTCTAAGCTGACACCACAAAAATAGGGTTGAGGCTAACATTTGGTAGCGCCCTGGTCCTTTAGCCCCACAAACTCCGGGGAGTGTCAATTAAACTGGGCTTAGACCAGTCCTAACTTTATTTTGTCAGTTTTGTTCATCGGGATCGAGAATTAATTGTTTTAGTTTCACCCGAGTGCTAAACTAGGTGTAAAATGCGAAGGGTACACATTTGACTCCATAACAGATGATATTCACGCCATGTATGCAGATAATAAAAAATTTTCTACTGAAATCCAAAAGGTCGTGTCTTTCACAAATTTCATGAGTATGAAGGGTGTAGACAGGGTTATGTAATGTCCCCATTTTAGGAGTGATCACCTAGTGGAGTTGGCTAGCCTATTGTATTCCCGTAGGCTAAGCCGGAGGGCTCAGGGAATGACCTAATTGGCGTGTTTTCACACTTAACCAATTTTGTAGGGCAAAATGAGCATGGAAGATGACTTGGCATATTTTTGTGGTATTTTTGATGAAGTCATTACTAATAAATTAATTTGCCCTAAGGTGGAGTGACCCAATTGGAGGATGGAAAATAGAAGAAAATATGGAAATTGCCTTTGGAAAAATAAAGAATAATTTATAATGTTTTCTTTGAGGAGGATGATTTCATTTGAGGTCAAATTTATGATGTCTCATATGCCCAAATGGTTCACCCTTGGACAGTGGAAAGAAGGAATAAAAAAGGAAATAAAACAAAATGTTTTTCCTTATGTTTTGGACGCCAAAGGTAGGTCGGCCTAGGAGAGAAGAAACAAAAAGAAAATAAAAGGAAATATTCCTATGAGGTCGGCCAGCTTGAGGAAGAGGAAACAAGCATGTATAAATATAGGTTGTTTGAAGGCATTTCCATCATCATTCATTCATATTCCTTTCATTTGAGATTTATCTCTCTTGGCTGCAATCTTTGATTCAACACCTTCCTAGGACGAAAACCCTAAGGAAGATAAGTGGATTAGACAAAAACCCAATCACACTTTGGAGGTGGATTCACACGGAGTTCACAATTGCACTTCATTGGAGATTTGTGGAGGAGAAGAGCAGATTTGCATATTCAGATTTTAGATCAGCTTTGGAGGTGAATTTCTTGTGGCATTTGTGCATCATTGGAGATAGGGTTTTACCCTAGATTTGTGTGCCACCTTTGGGGGATTTGAGCATTCAAGCCATATCATTTTGGAGCAGCATTTGAAGCAGATTTGAGTGCCACCTTTTGGAGGAGTCTTGGACGAAGTTTGGCTAGGGTTTATGCCCTAGGTTGAGCGCCACTTCCTTAGGAGGGCGACTTCGTTATTTGATGTCATTTTTCCTATTCCATGGTATGTATAACCTAATTTAGGTTGAACATTATAGGAGCAGAAATCTGGGCTAAATTTGTTATGTTTGAGCCATAGTTCCGAGACTCGCCAGGACTCGCTTGGACTCAGCGAGTCGCGAGCCGAGTGAGCCCAGACGAGTCCTGGGGACTCGGACCCGGACTCGGCTGAAAACTCGCTAGAACTCGCCGGGTTTTGGAAACTCGCCTAACTCGCCTGAAACTCGCAAGTCCCGTCAGTGAAACTCGGCCAGAAAAAAGTGAAAAAATCAGGAACATGGTGACAATATATTTCAAAATACATTTAAGTATAAGATTTTTTGAAATATACTGTCAGGATGTTTGAGATAGGTTTCGGATCCATGGGATTTAACATGCAGATTCTAGATTTGGAGGATCCATAAGATTTCAAACTTAACCAATTTTTTAGGGTTTCAGGGTTTTAGACTTATTGAAATTCAGAGTTTCAGAGTTAGTCAAATTCAGGGTTTTAGTTTCGCACAAAGAGTAGAGGACAAATCACTGGATCCTATTGACTTGGATGAGATAGATCCAATTGATTTGCCAAGTTTTTGCCGAGTTTTTGTTGACTCGTCAATTTTGGCATCATTGAAGACCTACCATTTACGCCTTCGTAGGAAGGCGAAGGATGCAGGCTCCTCTGAGCCATAGACTTCTAGTTATTGTTTTGATATTTCATATTTGTTTGGAACATTTGATGTCATGGATTTCATATTCCATGAATTTTGTATACATTTGACTATATTTATATATCTAAGTGTGCTATTTCCTTCAGCAGCTCAACTACAATTTGCGTTTATACTTATCTGATTGATGTAGACTTGTGTATGTGATCAAATTAGCTTCTATTTGATGATGTTATTGTGTCTTTAAGGTTTATTTTATAAAGGGTGCATGAAACAAGTTTTAAATCCTTCAAAATCTCTAAATTTCTTGGGTTTTTCACTTTGCCGAGTCTGGGCGCCGAGCCCCGAGTCCCGAGCCGAGTGACCCTCGCCAAGTCTGCGTTGAGTCCGAGTCTCGGAACTACTTTGAGCCCATGGATTTGATGTAATTACAAATCAGCATATTTAGATTTGGAGCAGCAGTCCTATTTAATCAGAAATCAGATTTGTTTTGCACATGTTTGGCCTTTGGATGATTGATTTTCATGGTTGATATCTTTGTTGATGATTATACATGTTTGGCATACATTTTATGATGTTTGGGAGCATATTTATTGGCTGCCTATGAATGTTTATACTTCTGAAAATAAAATCAGAAAATTAGAGCAGAATTCTAGGGTTGTAGCAGAATCCTAAAAGTACAGAAATTTAGGGCAGAAATCAGAAAACTAAAATCAGATTTTTAGGGCAGATCCCATTTGGGGATATTATAGTGGTATCAGAGCTTTGATCTTGCCAGCCTGAAGGGTTTTATCATTCCAAAGGAAGAAGATACTTTCAGTGCCATATCTTGTGGAGTTTGCCAAAGGTTTCACCCTAAGGTGAGCGCAACTACCTTGAGAAGGTGTATATTTATTGATGATCCTTGTATTTCCCAATATCTCTCAATGTCTCTCATGTACTTGCATTTCCCAATATCTCTCAATACCCAAACCAAAAGTTGGTAACTGGTACTTAAGACAAGTTTTCTCTCATCCTCAAAGACATCTTGATCTTTGATCTCGGGATGAGGTATATTCAATCTTTGTATAGAATGATCTCTTCCACTACCTATACTTGTCATCTTGTAGTTTACCTTCCAATATATCACTAGCCCAAGGTTGAGAAGGATAGAAGAAGTCATGTTCAAATCCAATGAGGATAAAGAAGAAGACAAAATGAATGTTATTGTGAACATATCCTAAGAAAACGAAGGAGTAAATGATTGTGATTCCATGGAAAGAGAAATTGTGACCAAAGAATACTTGAAAGTACTAATGAAAGACAAATGTATAAGCAAGCATTTGTCTGATGTTTTGAATAACAATGATGTGATTGAGATAATGCAAGTGTCATAGATGAAGATGTATTTAAGCAAGTGAATGTAGAAAGAAAGGAAGAAAACATTTTCAATACTAAAGAAGAAATTGAGAGCATTGAGAATCCTAGATTGGAGATTGCAAAATACTCCAAGATGGAGCAATATTGATGGAAAATCTAAATGATGAAGAGGGCTTGAAGAAAGACTGGAAAGATGTATCCAGTGATGTTGTTGAGAAGGTAAATTCGAATCTTAAGTAAGATTTTGATTATTGAACAAGTTGTAGAAGTGTAGAGTAATCAGTGAAGATGATAAGATAGTGTGGAGACAATATATTACAGATGAGATCATTAGAAGAGAAAAATGATCTATGTTGTTGAAGAGAGAGTATGTGAGACATGAAGGATGAAATAAGTTAGCAAGTGTATTTAGAATTGAAGGAAATGTAGTTGATGAAGGACGCAATCGAGAATCCGAATTTGATTTCGGTAATTGAATCCACATCGTCTGTGTTGTTATAGATCTGCCCCTGAAAGTGTTGCCAATGTACTATTTGCAATATCTTCTTCATACTTACCTTTCTCTTTCCAAAGCTTGTTGAGCTCTTTGGCTTAATTGCATTAACTATCTTTGATCCCCAAGTTGGCAGGATCAAAGCTCTGATACCACTTGTAATGCCCCTTTTTGGATTATTCCTGATTTCTATGCTTGCAACAAGACTAGTTACTCAAATTGAACGTTAGAGACATTAAAGATTACTAAATCATGATAATATTCAATACAATTCATCATATCACAATTAGTATTCAAATCAATATATTCAACAATGTAGATTAATATATCATATCATAAACAATATTCAGTTCAATACATCGTAACATAATCCTTCAAGCTAATCACATCGTGAATTTTTTAGGAACTCTTGCAAGTAGCAATATTGAAAGGGGTCAGTCCACCTAACAATATTGCCGAGAGCATGAAAGGGGTCAGTCCACCTAACAACTCCTAGTCCACCTTGGAGGTTGGTTGTCCTCCCTGATCAAGCCCCACGAGTATGAAAGGGGTCAGTCCACCTAACAACTCTGGTTGGCGCAAGAGCATGATATTGTCGAGAGCATGAAAGGGGTCAGTCCACCTAACAGTTCTTAATGCACCTCTTGGCCTAACTTGATAAGAGCATGAGAAGGGTCAGTCCACCGCTCATCTCTTGTGAACTTGGAAGGGCCATCCTTCCTACTTGCAAGGTATCTTCCTGAATTCAAAAGGGATTGCTTAGGAATTTGTTAGATAGTTGATACATTGTACCTTTTGATGGATTTCAAGTTCACTTCAAGGATTGCAATATATCCTTCTTTGCTGTTAACACTTGTATAGCAGATATATATATATATATTACTGCTGATATATTTCCTTTTGATGGATTCTTATATTTATTTTCTCCAATGAAGATTGCTTGCCTCCTTATTTTATATCTTTTATTGGAAAGAGTCACAACTTTTCATAGGTGGCTGCCTTTATAGAAGGGTCACAACTCTTAATATACATCTGCTGTAATATTTACTTGGAATATTTCATATTCTTTATTTATTTCTGCTTTCTTGGATGGATCGACAGGTCTATGATCCATGGCTGCCATACATTCCTTTTGTCAATGTCAATTATGTCATCTCCCCATTTCCGGAGTGAGCCATCATGGAGTTCTTGGTTAGCCTATCATCCATTCCTGTAGGCTAACAGGATGGTAAGGGAATGATCTTGTGACTTTGGCTTGGTCTTGATACAACATTTCCATCATTTAGCCTTTTCGAGCTTTGCAGAATCTTGTCATTGAGATGTCATTATGGAGATCCTCTTTATGTTGGACAATAACCTTACCTTATCTTTGGGAAAGGAGGAAATAACATTAATATTGTCTTGGCGCCTTGGAGAAAAGAGCATGGTCGGCCCTAGGACATAAAGCCTAGGTCGGCTCCCTTTAAGGGACAACAATAAAGTAATAAGGGAAATAGCTAGGTCGGCCAGCATAGAGGGAAAATTGGAAAGTGTATAAATACAAGTGGCATTGAGGCATTTCAATCATAAACTGTCGAATGTTCTTAGTAAACCTTCCTATTTTATTGGCTGAGAATTCCGATTCTTAGTTCAAGAGTTGAGGAGATGGCCCCTTGACAAGGAATGGAGATGACCCCATTCACCTAACATTGGGAAGATTCCATCGGGAGTCTACATGAGCTTCAGCGATTTCTAGAGCAGATTTATTCATATCAGCTTGGAGAGCATACTTTGGACTTCATTGATATCAGCTATAAGAGCATTCACCATGGGCGAACCTCCTCGGATCATGGCGCACATCATGGAGGAGGAATTAAGCATTCATTGAGGGTGATCTTGTGAGAGAACACCATCAGCCCTAGAGCGATCATCTTGGAGGGCTAGCGAACAGCCTTAGGGCAGACCTGCACTTATCTCATTGCTGTGCCTAGGGTTTGAGGATTCCACCATAGTCATTGACTTATATCTTGGTATTTGGTATGTAATTAATCTTTGGACAAGTATCTATATTGCTGGGCTAATTCGCCCTATTGGATGTTCTTATTTTTGGCCTTCCATATTTCAGCAGACGTTATATTCAGAGCAGACCTGATACATGCTCATTTTCCACAGTCATATTCTATTATGTTCATGTTATATTATGGTGATCACTTACTAGGGCATGTTACAATTCATGCTTACATTGGGACAAATACTTGTGATGAATCTTATGATTGTTTGAGCATTCACTGTGGTAGAATTACTCCTTGTTTCAGATCTGAAATTGTATAGCAGTAGGGTTAGGGCAGAACCCTAAGGCACAGAATTCTAGGGCAGAAATCAGAAATTTGGTTGAAACACTTGGCATTACGAATTAGGATCATCACAAATTATTTATTCTTCTGTAATATATATTTTTACCTCTTGCTGATGTCTATTATTTGTAGTGCTGTGATATATTTATTGATGTCTTGCTACAGATATATTCCTTGCAGATTTATCTCTGCCAAAGATATATTTCTTTCTGATCACTTTATTGACTATCAAATGTCTTGGATCCTTGTTTTATATCCCTCAAAACAAAGAATCGCACCTCTTAAACATAACTGATGCCTTTTTACCACCACCGCTGCCCTTTGGTTAATATTAATTAATGTTTCCTTTTCGTTTTTAGTCTTCTAGTGCCTTTTGTCGTCTAGTGCTGGCTTTTGTCTTTTTATGGCCAGCAGTGGGTTTTATTTTTGTTTTTATTTTTTCTCTTCGTCTAACAAGTCGGGGGCATGACACTGATGTAGGTCTTCTACAATATTACCTAGGTGTAGAGTTTTGGCAACATGACCATCTCATTTTCATGGCTTATATCAAGTATGCTACGCATCTTTTGGAAAGGTTTCATATAAAAGATTGTAATCCTTCCACTACACCTCTAGAGGTTGGGCTGAAGTTGTTGGCATATGATGACTCATCACCGGTCTATGAGTCATTCTATAGACAATTGGTGGGCAGCTTGATATATCTTACATCTACACAACTGGATCTTTGTTTTGTTGTTAGCTATATCTCTTGGTTTTTGGCACGCTAAATCTCTTTCATTGGCAAGCAGCCAGATGTTGTGATATGTCAAAGGTACCCTGAACTTTGGCATTCTTTATAAGCAGACATAAGATTTCAGGTTGACAGACTATATGGACTCTGATTTGGTTGGATCATTTGATACTCAGATATCAATTACTAGTAACATTATCTCTTTGGCTTCTAGAGTTGTCTTGTGGTAGAGTAAGCTTCAGTACGATATAGCTTTATCTTCCATGAAGCTGAATGCAGAGTATTTGTCAATGCCAGTTGTGAAGCAGTATGGCTATGCCAAGTTTTTTGTGATCTCCATAGTATAAAACACTTCCATTTTTCTATGATAATCAGAGTGCCTTGAAGTTGGTGAAGAATTTAGTTTATCATTGTTGCACCGAGCATATTGAGGTTCATCATCACTACATTCAATAGGTGGCTGATCTTGGTGACATTTCTCTTTTCTACTATGCATTTTAGGAGTCGTCTGCTGATCTAATGACTAAACCTCTTGGTTCTATTTTCTTTTTAAAGTGTTGGGACAAACTTGGGGCTGTCTCTGGTTTAGTCATTAAAGGGAGGGGGGCTATTAGATATAATATAATGTTTAGACTAATATCTACACAAGCATTTATTGCTTATGATGATGATGTAATAACCGACATTTGTCATTAATTATGTTTGATAAGGTAACTTACACAACGTAAGTTACAACCACCAATGTAATTTTTCCATACATTAATAAATGCAGTGTACACACATTGGAGTGTGTATGATGCAAAATCTCTCTCAATCTTCATGCATTCATTCTTCTAACATAGCTGGCTCAAAAGATCGAGAAGATGATCTTTGAAAGATCTTTCACGACCCAAATGGGTGTATTTTTATGAAGTCATGAGCAAGAGAGTCAAACAAAGGATATGAATGGTTTCTCAATGAAGAGATGGAAGAACTGGTTAAACTCCCCTTTGGCAGTTCATTTTTTTGTTTGTTTGTATGTGGAACAGTTTTGGCTGCCATCAAAATCATCTTGATGATCCTACTCCATGAAGAGAGTTTCTACTATGTTCAAATTTGTCGAACTGTTTTCTGTGCAGTCAAAACTATCATGTTAGACAATTTCTTTTAATGGTGTGGTTGGAGGTTGTCCAGGCCACCTCAAAAGGATAGTGTACCAATTTATTCTCTTTTAAAACTTTCTCTGCAAATCTGTGTTTCCCAGTTCTGTCTAATAAGGTCAAAAACATGCCTGAAACACTTATTTGAGCTTCCCAACCAAGAAGTATAACTGAATTTTGAATAATTGCTAGATCCAAATTATGATAAATATATGGACTGTGAGTCAGCTTAACGATCCTAGCAAAATAAGCAGTGGACGAATTCAAGGGCCTTCTATTTGTTTTGCAGACAAATAATGCTGACAATATATCTACAGTTGTGCATAAACTGATGAACTAACATGTAAAATGAGTTTTTTCATAAAGCTCACTGGATTTAATCCTTATGAAAACAAACATTCAAAGATATAAAAATATCTTTGCCCGTTAACTAGCAATTGCTGCTAAGTGTGTTGTTTAGGTTTAATGTTTCTGAAAACAAGGAGACTTTCAGAATGCTTTCTTCTGAGTTTCCCAATATAGGTATCCATTGGCATCATATTTTTAAAAATTTATCTGCTTTTCATGTTTTATTCATATCACCATCTGAATACTAGTAGGTCTAAGTAAAGTTTTCTAACAGAACCAAGAAGTGAATAGATATTTAATCCTATCTTTATTGTGCAGGAACTCCTAGATCAGTGGCAGTAGTTGGTGGTGGTGTGAGGTATTCGACACATATGGACTGTACTCATGCCTGTTGTATTTATTGTGAAATAGACCTTAATTGTTTGGAAGGATGCATATTTCTATGCCTATTGTATGAAAACAAAATGTTTACACAAGGGAAAACACTGAGTTTCTTCTCTATTGGTTTCAGTAGTCTTTAACGCATCATTTGGTTACATTTTTCATGTTATCAGCTTTTGAAGAAAAATTGATTCTAATTATCATAAGTAAAAATTTATACATTATCATTTGAAATTTTTGTTTATGTTTTCAGTTTCACTTATCAGAAGACTTCAAATTTTATTTCCCTTTGAACCGAACACTAACAAATGCTACAAATCCTAAAACTATGTGTAAAATACCCTACTTATTTTAACTGAAAATATTTCCCAATATCTTTCAAAATAATAGCCAAATGATCAATTGAAAACACATAATAATATCAATGAACAATGAGAAAGTGAATGCCGAAACCTTCAAGGCTTATTATTGATTTTCAATGGGCAAATTACAAATGCAAAGTGCTGGTCTGTTGTAACAACAGTGAATGATTTTTGTATCAGTCCATATACACATGAAATATATGATCAAATATGCTACCAAACCCTAACCTAGTGATAGGCGATGATGTCCCAATGATGTAATTGCTCAATGATGCATGTAGAAAGGCTGTAGTTGACCTTATAACCCTGCTGTACCTTCTTATATGATGCTGATCAGACTGCTGTACCTGAATAATACTGCCCAGAAATATGTATGAAGCCAAAATTATGCCAAAAAGTGCCTCCAATGACTAGCGATGGGTTCCAAAAGGCTGCGATTGGGTTCTATGATGCTCCAAATGCTTCCAATGTTCAAAATCTTCAAATGTATGATGCCTATAAACCCTTGGTAGTCTTCAATCATGAACAAAAGCTCCAATGAATATCAATAGCTTCAAATGCAATTCAATTATCCTTCAAAACCCTCAATAAAAACCTGCAATTCAACATCAATGATGAAATCCTTATGATATCATCTCACAATACGATATGGGATCAACTCCATATCAAATTCAAGGGATCATCTCCTTGAAAAATATTGAAAATTGCAATTTCCAGCTAAACACCAAGAATATGAAAACTTACCAAGGGATCAATAGTTGCAAAATGATGGCATATGGCTCTATTTATCCTCCTCTTGGCCTAGGCATTCCAATTAGCTCCAATTTGCCAAAATTTGAAGTCCAATAAAATTGCAATTGTCCAATGACAATTTTAAATGAAATGCATCATTTCTTCACATAGGCATTGATCCTTCTAGGAGAATTAAACATTTTTCATTGAACTTTGTCCTCTCCTTGAGCGGCGGCCAGCTTGAAGCAAAATATCATTTAAAAATATTATTTGTCTCCCTCCTTGTACGGCGCCCATAGCAATAAAAATAATATTTTATTAAATAAAATACTCTTCCTTGGGTGACGACTCCTTGGGCATTGGAATCCATTATTTTATTCATTTTTTCCTTGGCGTGGGCTCATGATCCAAAGCAAACACATATTTTATTAATATTTGAAAACTCCTCCTAGACGTTGGGCGTATGATCCAATGAAGTCAATATTTTATTGTTATTTTGAAATCCTTCTCCTAGACATTGAGCGCTTGATCCAATGAAAACAACTTGAATCACCTTTTCCTTTGAGCGTTGGCACAAAACGCAATCAACAAGTAAACTTTTATTATTATTTTATCTCCTTCAAGGGTGGCGTCCACCTCCAAGTGGCGTTGGAATCTCTAGAAGAAATATATTTTGAAAATGCAATTAAAGATTGGCATTTTCCTTTTTGTCCACTTGGCATCAATTTGAATTAACCAATGAAATTATGAAAATACAATTTGATTATTGTATTTCCCATTTTCCCATTCTCTATCCTCATAGCTAGAAGAACATGATATTTTGGCTAGATAAACAATACCACTTAGCAACACTTAGCCAAAAATCCAATAAAAATCACTAGTTGAGCCAACATTATAGTTTTCCATTCTCTAGAACCAAGCTCAAACCAAAATCATTCCCTTACCACAATTATTAGCTTACGGGAATGGTGAATAGGATAATCATCAACTCCACATGTGATCACTCCGGAAATGGGGACATGACACTATGTCACACAGCTAGATATTTATTTTTTAAATGGATTAAAGAACCGTTGCCACTTGGTTACAGAATGTGTGGCTTTCTTCTTTACTTGTAATTGGCCCATCTGTGTATTGAGTAATGTCATATCCTAGAATCTTGAGTCAAAGTTGCAAGAGTTCACGGTATAGACATAGGTGGGTCTGAAATTCTGAATTCAGGCAAACTATGACCCATAGTTTACTGGTGCATATACTTTATCTCTTGATTAGAAGATGTGTGTGGAATGGCATACTGAATAGAATTATCAATTTGTTCCTTTTTAAATTGTTTTAGTTTTACCAATTAAAATTTTTTTGTGGACATCTCACTCTGAGAATTGAAGTATATAAGTTGTTATGGTGCATTTTACCATGGAAAAGTTTCTGTACTACAATCTAGTTATAATGTGAGTGCAACAGAAGAAATCTTTATGTATGTTTACTAATGAGTGGACCCAACTTGAGCTTTATTTTCCATATAGGAATTTTCAAAGTCATCTTCATTACCCTCTATAATTCATAATCTTTCTTTCTTCACTTGAAAGTGCTGGTGGATAATGTCTAGGAAGTCTGATTGAAAATAATAATCCATTCAATGAGGATATCTACATGCAATTTAGAAGAAATTTGCAATGGTCAGAATGGGAATGTTGAATATTAAATATAAAATAGATATATTATATAACTAAAATTTAAAACCTAGCAACTTAACATAAAAACAAATGAATATAAACTAAAATCTTACGTTGCAATTTTAACTCTCCTCTTTGCGGCATTTCAATATCCATTTGCTTAGGTTGAAATTCCTTTTGCATGAATTCTGATGTCTATACGATGATGACGACAATGAAATTGCTTTTACCATGCTTGAGCATCGGTCTTAGTGTTGCCGATGCCTCTTCCATCCACAATTGCTGTAGCCTATATATGTACATATTGTGTATTGTGGGTGTTGGGTTGGTGGGGCTTTCATGCATGTATGAGCTTAGCAAGAACTCGCAAATGAAGGTGGCCATTATCGAACTATCCATGAGCATTGGTGGCAGCACATGATTGGGCGGGTAGCTCTTTTCTGCAACACAAAGAATTGTGGGCAGATTTTCAACGTTTTTTAAAATATTTTTGACTTGTTTTTGGTTTTCTATGGGTAGTGTTGGGTCCCAAAACCACAACTCCATTTCCTAGGACGGAATCACACTCACAAGGCCAGGGCTATCGTCATGCAAGCATAATCGGTCCATCAATAGAACGTGGAGGGTTGAAGGTCAACTCTACATGAGCGGATTTCATCCCCTGCACTTCGAGTTCAACTAAACTCTGGAGGGATATTCCAAGGGGTATACCTTAATAGGTATTGAGTTCAAACCAGATGAACAATGTAATGTCCCCATTTTCGGAGTGATCACCTAAGAGATGACCTAATTGGCAAGTTCTCACACTTGGCCAATGTTGTAGGGCAAATGGAATATGAGTGAAGACTTGGCGTATTTTTATGGTATTTTTGATGTGGTCATTCTTGATGAAATAATTTGCCCTAATATAGAGCGACCCACTTGGAGAGTGGAAAGAAGGCATAAAAAAGGAAATAAAGTAAAATAATGATTTCTTTTGTGTTTGGGCGCAGAGGAGGAAAATAATAAACACAAAAGACATATCTTTAATTTGTCTTTTTGAGCGCCTATCTTGCCTAGAAGAGGGTTGGCCCTCTTGGAGAAGAAAAGAATAAAATAAAAGAAATACCTTTTTATGTGGTCGGCCAAGATCATAAGGTGAGTGCCCAAGGAAGGAGGTCGGCCTAATTTAGGAGATGAAATAATAAAAATAAAAGGAATTCCTTAACTAGGTCGGCCTAGAGAGAGGTAAGAAGGTCATGTATAAATAAGAGATAAATTGGAGGCATTTCAACATATCATTCATCATATCATTTCTTCATATCTTGGCTGCAACTTGTTGCACATCATTCCAAGGATGAAAACCCTTGCGAATCTAGGTGAATTGGACGAAAACCTAATTCATCTTTTTGGAGGTTTCATAACGGAAGCCTACTTGCACTACATTGGAGATTCATGGAGGTTTGGAGCAGAATTGCATAAATCAGATTGGAGATCAGCATTGGAGAAGATTCTTCTTGTGGCACTTGCATCATTTGACACTAGGGTTTTAACCCTAGCCTTGGGTGCCAACCTTGGAGGATCATATTCATGGTATTTTGAGGCAAATTCTTCATTGGTTAGGGTTCTTGAATCCTAATTCATAGCAACAGACCTGTGTGCTACTTTGGAGCAGCATTTCTTGGTGGTTTATGTCACATTGCATTAGGGTTTCAAGCCCTATAATTGGCGCCATTTCTTAGGAGGGCAATTCCACCATTTTGCTATTCATTTTGCTACTCATTTTGCCATGTTTTGATATGTATAAACCTATCATTAGGTTTGGATTGTAATAGCAGAAATCTATGATAAGTTTGGGCATATTTGGCCTAGATGTTTGGATGTGATTTGCATATTCAGAATTCTGATTTTGTAACAGTAGAGTTTTAGTTCAGAAAATCAGACTTGTATTGCCCATTTGTTTGCCTTACATTGTGTAATTTATGTTTATGATGAATATCAATGTGTAGTATCATTTGCCATCAATTTTGCCATGTTTGGATGTGTTTTATGTTCGCTGGAATTAATTGTTTAAGAGAAGGAAATCAGATCAGAATTTAGGGTTTCAGCAGAAAACTAAAAGTGCAGAAATTTAGGGTAGAATTCTAAAAATAAAAATCAGAGTTTTAGGGCAGATCCTATTGGGGATATTACAAACAACTAAAAACCAATGAATAACCAAACCCAACTCATTATCTTGATCCCAAAACTGTCATTGAACCAAGAACAACTGGTTGTCACAAAACCCTTATATAGTTGATACAAACTATGAAAGTATACATGCACAGAAATGACGGTTCTTCCCCTAAACCATTGGTAAATGTTTTTGTTTGTTTAAATGATGTGAGGCTGATAGGAATGGCTCTAGATTGGTGCCTATTCTATGGGCAACAGAGTGATAGTTCATTAAGAAAACAACAAACTGAAACCAAAAGAACAATGAGCTATGTATTTGCATACATCACAGAATATGGGATCTTGAAACAAAACATACTTAGTAATCCAAAAAATAACTGCATATATCCATATATAACATGAGAGATTATTACAAAGCTTGCAATATTTTCAGAATGTTGTCACATTCATCTGACCTAGTATTACATTTGTGCCATCAAACATGGCAAAGGAGAATACCCAACTGCGACTGAGAAATCCTCTTGGATACATACCTAATGACCTGGAGACATTATGCAACGAAACCCATAAACAATATCAACTCTTTTGACTTCACGGGTATGCATTCCTTAATGAGCCGAATTGCCGTTTCAATGGCTGCTCTGCAACTTTCTGCACTTGTAGCTATCTTCTGGAGACCACACACAAAAAACCAACCCCCCTTTGAAATGAGTTCCAACCTTGCCTTTTATATCCTTAGCATCTCGGCTTTGATGTTGGAATGGGAGGGAAAACCCCAACAACTCCACCAACTGCATTAAAAACATCAAATTCAACCACCCACTTTGCATTAATGGTGATCTGGAGAGTTGGTGGCACGTTTTCGTGCGTTTCTAGGCCTTCAGCGTGTGTTGGGTTGGTGGGAGAACTTGAAACTCTGGAACTTTTGGAAAAAGTCCAAAAGACCCGGTGGGTCTCGAAATCCCGCCAGAACCAAAAGTGCTTGAAAAAGAAAGAAGTTTCAGGGCAATATATACATAAAATAAACATTTAAGTATAAGAAAGGTATTTACCTTTCTTATACTTTAAGTTATATTTTATGTGTATATCGTCAAGATGTTTGGGAGCGGTTTCGGATCCATAGGAGTAATAATGCAGATTCTAGAATTTGGAGGATCAATCAGATTTCATAATTAGCCAAATTTTCAGGGTTTTAGGGTTTTAGACTTAGCCAAAATCAGGGGTTCAACAACATGCATCAAGGTAAAGACACAGGGACCCCTTAGGAAAATTTTGATGAATTTGACAAGATGGTGCAAATATGAGGCTAAAAACCTGGGTGCCAACAGGGAGGACCCTAGGTTCGGCTACAATTTGGCTTGGGCACTCCTCAGATGGACTTGGGGTGCTCGGTTTGGACCTTAGGCGAACCTAGGGCCGTTGTGGACCCGTACCCAAACCAATATCAAATTTGTGCAATTCAAGGGGCTAAATAGGAGAACCCCATAACATAGGGATGGATGTTGGAATTCACAAAGAGAGGTGTTAAGATTCAAGACATCAAATTGAATTGTTAGAGTTTTAGAGTTTCGTTGGAGGATTCACCATGATCAAAATGAAAGTCTTCATTAGAATCATCATTTAGAGCTACCTATCGGATTCACTATTTTTAGCTTGACCTATTTGTAGCCGGTGCTATTTTTTAGCTGCCACCATTTTCAATATGGAGCATATTCTAAGAAGTTTATTTGTAGCCAAAGCTATTTATAGCCTGTGTTATTTTTAGTCGTTTTTAATTTTAGCCTGGATGTGCTTTTTAAGGAGTCTATTTTTAGAAGTTTGTTTTTGGATCTCTTATCATGCTAGAGATGAGACTTCTAGTCTTAGTTAATAGTAATTTTTATTGGTAATCTAACTAAAGTTGCCTGAGTTTAGATTAGGATTTAATAGATTAATTTTGTAATAAAGCATGCATTGCATGCAAGTAGTCTATTGATAGTGTAAGAGTGTTAGTTAGCCTTATAATTCTTTTTCATGTAGAGTTTTGTAAACTTTCTTAGATTTTTAATAGTAATTTTCATGCTTACTTGCTGCTGAAATTCCTATTCACTGAGTGTTGTTGATCCAGATTTCATTATTCGTTCAATAAAATTTAGCTATGCCTATCTTGCTTCTAAGTTACTATTGGGATATTCTATATTATTTGTTATGTCTACTAAGGTAGACCAAGTTGCTTTTTGTGAGTTTGCAAGCTTTGTATTATAAGCTAACTCAAAGTTGAGAATTGTTACTTTGTACTAATTCCTTATTTCAATCTACCAAAGCATTTGTGTCCTTGTTTAAACTTATTCAAATCTGTAAGAACCCTGTCTAGTTCTGCCCTGAATTTTCAGTTTTGGTAGTTTGAAATTTTGTCAAACACTTGTCATGCAATGTCACTGTATTCTGATTTCTGAGTTTTGTGTTTGGTTTTGATGCTTGTTTTAATTGGTATTCATTGAAAATACACATGCCAATAAACCAATAACCTTGCATGCATAATCATCAAAGTACCAATACTAAATGTGCCTTATTTATCATCAAATCAGGTCTGATTACAATGTTTATCAGGTTTGATACAGATTTTAACAGTGAATGAATGCTTATTCAAATTAAAGATTTGAAATGGGAACATCAAATAAACATACCCTATTATTGTCTTCATCAATGGATATATAGCAATGCCATACATATAGCATAGATATGCTGGTATATATATACAACCTGATTTGAATGTCTGATACAGATGATCGCCGTATCTTATTTCCTTCACTGAATGACTCCCAAAAGGTAGCGATTGGTCCCTAGGGCAGCGGTACCTCCTCCAAAGGGCTGCGATAGGGTTTGGAACCCTAAAACCTGATTTTTATGCCTTATGGCAGCAACAACTCTCCCTGGTATGCAACAAATCCTCTATGATGGATGGCGGCTAGCATAAAGCTCAAATATGCTCTCAATGGAAATTGATCTCTACCCAAGGTGGCGCCAACAAATAGCATCAAACCTTAATGCCAATATGCAATTAAACCCTAATTGTGGCGCTGAAATATGTTGCCCGAATTTGATATAAAGTCTGAATCAAATCTGCAACCAATTCTGCATATAACATCACAATAACCAAAATTGTATTTGGCCACAAATCTCACAATTTTGGTGAATGAAACCCTCCAATGGCGACCTGCAATAGATGTGTGCTTTGAAGCTCAAAAATCCTTCATAAATCGATTCAATCCCAAATTGGTGTTTGGCACAAATCTTCCAATTTGGTGATTGTTGGCGTTTCAATTCGCACCTCCGGAATGCGAGTTGGAAACGGACAGCTATACACAGATAAACTGCTCTCCTATTGTGAGGGGGAGTTCCCTTTTTGCTGATGTTCGCTTGAAAGATAAATAAAACCAAATTTGCCTATCTTTTTGATTCTCAGCTGCGAGCACAAGGTTATAAAACTCTATTTCGCTGCAGAAGAGGTTTTTCTTTTTAATAAATTTCTAACTATAGCTAGGCCTAAACTAAATGACGCTTTTGATTGTCTGAGTAAATACAGAGCACATAAATCAAAAGTGGACAAGGAATGATTTGTTTTAACATAAAAACTTAAATAAATTTCTCCCAGATTCACATCATAAGACCCATTGTACTTTAATGATGAAAACGAAAGTAAAATTTACACAAGCCACACATTTGACGACAAACTTGATGATTAGGGAGATAGAAAATCAAAGCAAAGGTAGGCATGAGACTTCTATTCGAATATCATAAAGTTGATACAACTCCAGGACAGCAATATTGTAGTAAAAGACACGCATACAATAAGCGATCAAACACTGGAGAACAGATAACACAGAGTGAACAAGTAGTTGAAATAACAATTTCTGCAGGCTAGAATAAGCACAACAAATTTTGCTATCACAATTACCATTACTTACAATGGGCAAGGTTGCCCTTATTTATACTAATCAAAGGAGTAGGGAACCCTAAAATCTCCTTAATTTTATCTAATTAACTTGCCAACTCGCAAGTTTTATTTCTATTCTAAGACAAAGATTACAACAAACAAATGCTTTAAAGCAAAGAAAACTCCAACTAATACAAAGTGATTTCTTTCTAAATAAAGAATGGATGAGCTTTGGATGAAAGCAAATGCTTTAAAACAAAAAGCATTGAGTTAAAGTTGCTTTTTGTGTCTCATCCTCATCTTCATTGCTGTCCCGTTGGTGACATCATCCATGGATATTTTGGAAAATAATATCCTCCAAAAAACATAGTTTGAGTGAAAAAGCTGGCACATGGGTTTTGTAGACAATTCTGTTTTGAAGCAACCTAGATCGTCGGATTTTGAAAAAGCGGAGGATTTTCCGAAAAAACAGCAAAAAAATAGATTCCCGAAAAAATAAAAATTCCCAATCTTCAAGAGGATGAAATTCTGGATGGACCCATCTCGATGAAAATTGAAAAAGCTTCGGCCCTGTTTCTGAAAAACGATCCCGTAGAAAAAAGGACCTTGAAAAAGCGTGCCTCCTTGCTTCCTCATCTCGAAACTATGAAGAACGCTGAAAAAACACTTCGTTTGAGCCTTCGAATCTTCGTTGAAAGAAAAAAAAAATCTTCCTCTGGATGCAACCTGCAAAAGATAATGAAATAAAAGACGCTAAAGCTTGTCTTTATAGAACTTTAGGGCATAAAAGCAACTTTTTTTGTGAAAGAATAAAGTTTGAATTTTATCCATGAAGAAAGTAACTTTTAAAGCACAAATCCAATTAGATATTTTCGAATAGGAAGAATCCCTATTTTATAGCTGCCTATGGCTTCATGTGTGAGATGACAAAAAATATCTTCTTTGATGATGTCATCAAACACTCGAGGTTGCAAAAGTGTTAGCCAAATTTTCCTTCGTTTTCGACACTTTTGCACTCGTTTTGACTCCAGTATGGCCTGTCCCTGACTTCAACAATATGACAAACTGTCACCGTTGACTGAAAAAGCTGATTGATCATGGCATCTTGAAGATTTATCAACCGTGATTCCATCCCCAACCTCAAACTGACAATCTGATGGCATCTAACTGCAAATCTGACCTCTGAAACCTGTCGCCGGACAAAGATTGGAAAACGGCTGCGAGGAAACACTGCCAAATGCGAAAATTTTTCGAAGGCATGAAAAGTTGGGCGCCCCTAGCCTCCAGGGGCGCCTGGTTTTTTGTGCCTTAGCCAATTTTTGAAAAATTTTAACTTTTTCAAATTTTTGATTTGCGTGCGCATTCCGGTGACTGTAGACCCTTGTTTGGCTATCGATTTCTGCCTGCCGGAGTAAAACTGAGTCTGACAGTCTGGCAAATAGGCAAGCCTGATGAAAATTGAACTGATTGTACCCTCTGTCTGCCTCGGAAAATGTGCCAAACTGATTTCGTATGAATCTTACCGGGCTGACGGAGGAGGATGTCGTTTTCTGTGAAAACATGGAAAAATGGCTAAGGCATGAAAAGATGGGCACCCCTGGCCTCCAGGGGCGCCTAGTTTTTTGTGCCTTAGAATTTTTTTTAATATTTTCAATTTTTCATTGCATTCCTCGATTTACGTGCCAATAGGTCCTATTTGATCATCATTTTTTGTCGTCCGGAGGACTGCTGCGGCAGGACGGGAGGTGAACTGAGTTGTCTGAAGTTCGAACATACCTGAGATGAAATCCCAGCTTTTACTGGCTTTCGACTGAGTTTGACCACCCGGAAACGGGCTGACGGAGATTTTTTGACGTTTCTCGAAAAACGCGTAAAAAATTCTATGGTGTGGAAAAGTGGGCGCCCCCAGTCTCCAAGGGCGCTTAGAATTCTGTGCCTTTGCCTCTGTTTGCAATTTGCTCCGTTTTGCGTGTCGGTAGCTGCTTCTTGTTGCTGATTTCGAGGTTTCGTTAGTCAACTGCCACTGGATGAGAGATGGACTGGATAGCCTGGGTACATCTGACGTGGATTCCAACTTTTTTGGCCCTGTTGACCAAAATGACTGCTTTTGTCCACCTCGGAACTGACCGACAGAGGTATTTCTAGCATTTTCTTGAAAAACACGGAAAAAATCCAAGGCATGAAAAGTTGGGCGCCCCCAGCGTCCAGGGGCACCTAGAATTCCTCGCCTTAGTCAAAATTTATGATTTTCAACTTTTCCTCACTTCGTATCCATCTTGCTCCGTTTCCTGTGCTTCGTCAAATCGACGATTGCTCGTTAGTTCTGCGTTAGCTGAACAACCTGAAAGATTTGAAACTGATCTCTAGCAGACGAACTTCTTCCATTGATGGCTCCGGAGCTCGTGCTTCGCCTTCTAAAAAAGCATAATTGACCCAGTAGAGAAAATTTGATCTTTTGCAGATTTCGTTTGGACCACCTTGATTGTGAAGTAAAATCGGCCAATCAGAATCAGGCATGACATCTGAACCGGAGATTCTATTTTTAGAAAATTTTGCTAGCATCCGTATCTCAAGAAAGCTAGAAAACCTAATTTAATGTCTATCTTTAGAAACTTTCTAAAAATAGAAATTTCTATTTTTAGAAATTTTGACTTTTTGACTTTTTTGACGAAAAATTTTCTAGACTTTCTCAAAATGCCTTAATGAAGCAAATTTTTTTGATTGGGTACAACAATTGGCTCTGTCCAGGGACCATGTCAGATACTTACGGCATAGGAGAACCGAGAATCTCTGGAATTTTCTAGCTTGGACCAGTGTCTTATCCATTGGCAATAGAGTCAGGTTACTTTCCTAATCACCTAGAACAAGACTTTTCCCTACATCACCTAAGACCGAACTTCCTAAAATCACCTAAAAGTTGGAACTTCCTAGAACACAAAGAACACAACTATCACATTACAAAAAGGGGAAAAACATTACGACATAACGATTACATCACAGAAAGGGGAAACACATTACGATAACAAAAGGTGTTCACACAAATGCTCTTTTTCCTGAGCGAGGATGAGAAGAACAAAGACTGTCATAGAAAACCATCAACTGATTTGGAAAATTTAGAACCATCTCTCTTTAGCTGTGAAGATTGTCTTGACAGCATAGAACTTTTCTTTCTCTGCAACATCTCTTCAAAGAGCCATGGTTCTGGAGGGTATTCACGTTCAGGCCATGAGAAGTTCATGAGGAACTGGTTGATACGCCAAAGATCAGGCGGAGCAACTTCTTCCAAAGTGAGTAACCTCTGCAACAGGTGAAGGTATAGAACCTCTTTTTGAAGATAAGAAGCAATGTCTTGTGGCCAAAGTATGCTTGTGGGAATGGTAACGACCACATATAAGACTTGACTTTCATTTATATCTTGAACATATGCAACCTTGAACTCAGTCAATGTATCATCCTCTGAAAAAGGTCGAAGCTGCTGATATAGAATCTTTGTTACTGGTCCCTGGCTCATCGGATCCACAACTGTTATTATCAATTTATCTAGTGACTCAGGTACTTCTTCATGGTTTTCTTCAACTAGGCCGTCATCCATCCATTCCTTAGGATTTGAATATGATAAACCATCGAGATCTGAATCTTCGAGCACCTGATTATCATCAAAGTATACTTGATGGGTAACATCTTCCCCTGACAGTTCACTTTGCCATTCACTATTTTGAGTCTCATCAATCTCCATAGAGTAATCTTCTTCAATGCGGACATTCGGCATCGTCTCATCTTCAGCATTCATGTATCTTTCTTCTTCTGGTAAGTAAGCGGAACCAAAGCCAGATTCATCTGTGCTATATGTTTCTTCTTCATCTTCTTGATCGATCTCACATACGACGTATCTCACAAAACATTTGTCAAGAATTTCTAACTTTTCAATATCATCCTCTTTAGTGATCAAAACTGAATATTCCATGAACTCTTCGTCTTCATCAACCTCTTCATATGTTGCATTTAGTATTGGTTGTATAGTATCAGTGAAGTCTCTTTTTTGTACAGGTTCATAGACGGATTTGGCATTGTTTTCTTCACAATGTATCATCCTCTGAAAAAGGTTGAAGCTGCTGATATAGAATCTCTATTACTAGTTCCTGGCTCACCGGATCCACAACTGTTATTATCAATTTATCTAGTGACTCAGGTACTTCTTCATGGTTCTCTTCAACTAGGTCGTCATCCATCCATTCCTCAGGGTTTGAATATGATAAACCATCGAGATCTGAATCTTCGAGCACCGGATTATCATCAAAGTATACTTGATGGGTAACATCTTCACCTGACAGTTCACTTTGCCATTCAGTATTTTGAGTCTCATCAATCTCCATAGAGTAATCTTCTTCAATGCGGACATCCGGCATCGTCTCATCTTCAGCATTCATGTATCTTTCTTCTTCTGGTAAGTAAGCGGAACCAAAGACAGATTCATTTGTGCTATATGTTTCTTCTTCATCTTCTTGATCGATCTCACATATGGCGTATCTCACAAAACATTAGTCAAGAATTTTTGACTTTTCAATATCATTCTCTTTAGTGACCAAAACTGAATATTCCATGAACTCTTTGTCTTCATCAACCTCTTCATATGTTGCATTTAGTATTGGTTGTATAGTATCAGTGAAGTCTCTTTCTTGTACAGGTTCATAGACGGATTTGGCATCGTTTTCTTCACTAGTGCGTATGAAAGCTTCTTGAGACAAAGATGAAGACGAGCTAAATTGCAAAAGAAAATTTATAGTATCCTCTACTGAAGAATCACTCTCCAAGTGATGTAGAAAATTGTCGAGATCCAATGATGAATCTTCCATATGATCTTCGGTTTTGAGAAATTCCTCCAATGATGAATCATCTTCAAAATGAAGAAGATCTAGTTCTTGCTCCAATTGCAACGTTTCTTTGGTCTCTTCTCCTTTGAATGTATCTGACACAGTTTCTTCAAACCAACCTTCAAAAGATGAGAAGAACAAATTGAATTCACCATTGCTCTCTGCAGCATATTTGATCTCTTCCTCGTAATTTTGCTCTTGAGAAGATTGTTGCACTTCTTCTTCAGAGAAAGTATGCAAGTCGTGCATTTCTTCAGGTTCTTCCATCAACGATCCTTCTTCATATTCGAAGAAATTATGCAAATTTTCAGCTTCTGATGAACATTCATGTTCCATATGCAAACACATGATGTTGCTTGAAACAGAGTTAGGAAAATGATCCCTTCTAATATTTGATTTACACTGGTAAAATCCCTTCATAGAGCCGCCATCGGATTCGTCAAAGAGACGTTCAGGATTATCCGAAAATCCTTGATTTTCATTTGATGCTTTTAATATTTGCATGAATCTTCTCATCTCAAGGCAATTTTCTCCATCATGTTGGTTTGTTGCGTGGAACAAGCAGTATTTGTATTGCAGAAGACACATTTGCCTCTTGACGCATAGGTGATACTTGACACACAGGTGAAGCGGGTTGATCACTGACATAGTTAATGAAAGAATTTGGTATACTTGAAGGACATGGAACTTGCCGAAGTGGTACAACATTCAAGGGCACCGGTGGTTTGATTGAATCTCTCTGGATCTTTCCTGAAGTGATCATATGATCTTCTAATTCAATAGCATACTCTCGAGCTTCTTGCAGTTCTGTAGCGTGTCTTTGCTTGAGGTAGAAAGAAATTTCTGAAGATTGTGCATTCGTGAAACAACTTAGTAGAATTTCTGACGAAGGGTTCAAGGTGTTCACGACTTTTCCAACCGGACGGTTGAATCTGGCCACGAACTCTCGATCGGCTCACTTCTGTCTTTCTTGATGTTTGAGAGTTGTGCAAACAAGACATGACTGTCTTCTACAGGCCTAAAATAGGAGAGAAATTTCTCCCTCATCAACTCCCAACTTGTGATAGGGTTGGCAGCGAGGTGATTAAACCATTCAGCTACTGAGCTTTGCAGTGATTCCACAAACAAACGCACTGCAACATCTTCATGTGCAACGCCAAGAATTCCACAGGCGGTGGTGAAGGCAGAAATGTGCTCATCAAGATGCTGCTTGCCATCACCATGAAACTTCAGAAAACTTTTTCTTGATCCTTCAGGAAGATCATGATATTCTACTAGTGCCAAAGGTTCAATGTTGTTACCCCAAGGCAATGGGGGTGGACGCCTTTGATTCAGATTATTGCGATTGTTATTATTAGCATCACCTATTGCTCTAGGCTAGATTACAGGTTCCTCTTGCTTAACTTCAGGAACTATGTTGGATGCTTCTCCAACTTCTGTAGGAACAAGATCTTGGAAGAAAGGATCTGCAGTATGCCTCTCCCCCTTCTTGTATAAACCCTGTGGGCCAGGATTATCTACTACCATGCGGGAGGTGGCAATACTGGTCTTCCGGGCGCAAGATCTGCTTTGTGTTCTTCATCAAAAATAGTAGCCGCATTTCTCCACTGAGCTGGACTTTCCTTTTGCGCAAACATGAAACTCCTCAGGCTACTAATGATGTCTGTTTGCTCTCCTTCCACAAGTACAAGGTTTGGTTGAATAGCAGGTGGTGTAAGATTTGTTTGTTGAACTGGAGCAGTAGGACGCCAGAGAGTCATTCTCGTGTCATAAGCCTAAGCTTGCTTGAAGTTTTATGCCTCGTGCCCCATGGTGGGCGCCAGAAAACTGTTGGCATTTCAATTCGCACCTCTGGAATGCGAGTTGGAAACGGATAGCTATGCACAGATAAATTGCTCTCCTATTGTGAGGGGGAGTTCCCTTTTTGCTGATGTTCGCTTGAAAGATAAATAAAACCAAATTTGCCTATCTCCTTTTTGATTCTCAGTTGCGAGCACAAGGTTATAAAACTCTATTTTGCTGCAGAAGAGGTTTTTCTTTTTTAATAAACTTCTAACTACAGCTAGGCCTAAACTAAATGACGCTTTTGATTGTCTGAGTAAACACAGAGCACATAAATCAAAAGTGGACAAGGAATGATTTGTTTTAACATAAAAACTTAAATAAATTTCTCCCAGATTCACATCATAAGACACATTGTACTTTAATGATGAAAACTGAAGTAAAATTTACACAAGCCGACACATTTGACGACAAACTTGATGATTAGTGAGTTAGAAAATCAAAGCAAAGGCAGGCATGAGACTTCTATTCCAATATCATAAAGTTGATACAACTCCAGGACAACAATATTGTAGCAAAAGGTAGACATACAATAAGCGATCAAACACTGGAGAACAGATAACACAGAGTGAACAAGTAGCTGAAATAACAATTTCTGTAGGCTAGAATAGGCACAACAAATTTTGCTATCACAATTACCATTACTTACAATGGGCAAGGTTGCCCTTATTTATACTAATCAAAGGAGTAGGGAACCCTAAAATCTCCTTGATTTTATTTAACTAACTTGCCAACTCGCAAGCTTTATTTCTATTCTAAGACAAAGATTACAACAAACAAATGCTTTAAAGCAAAAAAAACTCCAACTAATACAAAGTGATTTCTTTCTAAATAAAGAATGGATGAGCTTTGGATGAAAGCAAATGCTTTAAAACAAAAAGCATTGAGTTAAAGTTGTTTTTTGTGTCTCATCCTCATCTTCATTGCTGTCCCGTTGGTGACATCATCCATGGATATTTTGGGAAATAATATCCTCCAAAAAGCATAGTTTGAGTGAAAAAGTTGGCACATGGGTTTTGTAGACAATTCTGTTTTGAAGCAACCCAGATTGTCGGATTTTGAAAAAGCGGAGGATTTCCCGAAAAAGCAGCAAAAAAACAGATTCCCGAAAAAATAAAAATTCCCAATCTTCAAGAGGATGAAATTCTGGATGGACCCATCTCGATGAAAATTGAAAAAGCTTCGGCCCTGTTTTTGAAAAACGATCCCGTAGAAAAAAGGACCTTGAAAAAGCGTGCCTCCTTGCTTCCTCATCCCGAAACTATGAAGAATGCTGAAAAAACACTTTGTTTGAGCCTTCGAATCTTCGTTGAAAGAAAATAAAAATCTTCCTTTGGATGCAACCTGCAAAAGATAATGAAATAAAAGAAGCCAAAGCTTGTCTTTATAGAACTTTAGGGCATAAAAGCGGCTTTCTTTGTGAAAGAATAAAGCTTGAAGTTTATCCATGAAGAAAGCAACTTTTAAAGCACAAATCCAAGTAGATATCTTCGAATAGGAAGAATCCCTATTTTATAGTTGCCTATGGCTTCATGTGTGAGATGTCGAAAAATATCTTCTTTGATGATGTCATTAAACACACGAGGTTGCAAAAGTGTTAGCCAATTTTTCCTTCGTTTTCGACACTTTTGCACTCGTTTTGACTCCAGTATGGCCTGTCCCTGACTTCAACAATATGGCAAATTGTCACCGTTGATTGAAAAAGCTGACTGATCATGGCATCTTGAAGATTTATCAACCGTGATTCCATCCCCAACCTCAAATTGACAATCTGATGGCATCTAACTGCAAATCTGACCTCCAAAACTTGTTGCCGGACAAAGATCGGAAAACGGCTGCGAGGAAACACTGCCAAACGCGAAAATTTTTCCAAGGCATGAAAAGTTGGGTGCCTTAGCCTCTAGGGGCGCCTGGTTTTTTGTGCCTTAGCCAATTTTTGAAAAATTTCAATTTTTTCAAATTTTTGATTTGCGTGCGTGTTCCGGTGACTGTAGACCCTTGTTTGGCTGTCGATTTCCGCCTACCGAAGTAAAACTGAGTCTGATGATCTGGGAAACAGGCAAGCCTGATGAAAATTGAACTGATTGTACCCTCTGCTTGCCTCGAAAAATGCGCCAAACTATTTCCTGTGAATCTGATCGGGTTGATGGAGGATTTGTCGTTTTCCGTGAAAACATGGAAAATTGCTAAGGCATGAAAAGATGGGCGCCCCTGACCTCCAGGGGCGCCTGGTTTTTTGTGCCTTAGATTTTTTTTAATAATTTCAATTTTTCATTACATTCCTCGATTTCCATGCCAACAGGTCCTGTTTAATCATCGTTTTCTGTCGTTCGAAGGACTGCTGAGGTAGGACGGGAGGTGAACTGAGCTGTCTGAACATACTTGAGATGAAATCCCAGCTTTTACCGGCTTTCGACTGAGTTTGACCACCCAGAAACGGGCTGATGGAGGTTTTTTGACGTTTCTCGAAAAATGCGTAAAAAATTCTAAGGCGTGGAAAAGTGGGCGCCCCCAACCTCCAGGGGTGCCTAGAATTTTGTGCCTTAGCCAAATTCAGGATTTCCAACCTCTGTTTGCAACTTGCTCCGTTTTGCGTGGCGGTAGCGGCTTCCTGTTGCTGATTTTGAGGTTTTGCCAGTCAACTGCCACTGGATGAGAGATGGACTGGATAGCCTAGGTACATCTGACGTGGATTCCAACTTTTTTGGCCTGTTGACCAAAATGATTGCTTTTGTCCACCCCGGAATTGACCGACAGAGGTATTTCTAGCATTTTCTTGAAAAACACGGAAAAAATCTAAGGCATGAAAAGTTGGGCGCCCCCAGCCTCCAGGGGCGCCTAGAATTCTGTGCCTTAGTTAAAATTTATGATTTTCAACTTTTCCTCCTCACTTCGGATCCATCTTGCTCCGTTTCCCGTGCTTCGTCAGATTGACGACTGCTCGTCAGTTCTGTGTTAGCTGAACAGCCTGAAAGACTTGAAACTGATCTCTGGCAGACGAACTTCTTCCATTGATGGCTCCGGCGCTGATGCTTCGCCTTCTGAAAAAGAAGAATTGGCCCCTTAGAGAAAATTTGATCTTTTGTAGATTTCGTCTGGACCACCTTGATTGTGAAGCAAAATCGGCCAATCAGAATCAGGCACGACATCTGAATCGGAGATTCTATTTTTATAAACTTTTTATTTTTAGAAAATTTTGCCAGCATCCGTATCTCAAGAAACCCAGAAAACCTAATTTGACATCTATTTTTAGAAACTTTCTAAAAATAGAAATTTCTATTTTTAGAAATTGACTTTTTGACTCTTTTGACAAAAAATTTTCTTGACTTTCTCAAAATGCCTTAATGAAGCAAATTTTTTTGATTGGGTACAACAGTGACAAAACCCTAGCAATTGTAACTTGCAAAAATAATGACTTTTTCAGCTCTTCTACAATGCCAAAATCCTTCAATAATGCTCAAAGTAAACCCTAGGTGGATTTACCTCTCAAGTGGTATTGGGTTTTCATCCAAACCACAAATGTCTAAGGGTTTTCGTTCTTAGAACAAGCTGAACCAGAAGTTGCAGCAGAAAGGAAACTTCCCAAAATGCAATTGACAAATGATAATATGACGAAATGAACTCCAAATGACCTCCTTATAAAGCCTCCAAGAGGTCCGCTCCAATTTGCCATTTTTAATTCTTTTTTGACATCCATATGTGGTGCGCCCCACTTGCATAATAAAATAATAATTTATTGACATTTTATAATATTTTATTATGTTACTTCTTTCCTTTTTCCAAGTGACTTCAAAATTAGCTTCACTTAAGTGACTTTCCTTTCTCCAAGTCACTAACCTAACCGACTTTCTTTTCTCCAAGTCACTTTTGCTACAATGGCTCAACTAAACTTCAATTTGGCTTAGGTGAAGTCGACTCAGCTGAGGAGGACGAAAAGGGGACATTACAAAATACTTGTGTCCTCGCATTGCTTAGTCTCTATATTTAGTTGAACAATGTCAGCGTGGTAATTGTTGTAGGGTTTTCATTTAGCCAAAAATTATAAAAAATGTTTTTGCCTCAAGTTGAAGTGCATATCAGCTTTTTGCTCCATGTAAGAAGACTAGCTAATCTCAACTTCCTTCCGCTGTCCAGAATTTTCTGATTTTGTTTTCTTTTGTTTGGCTTATTGTTTTGATGTGGGTATTTGTTCTCTGTGTTTATTATGCCATGTAGATGGAAATGTTCAAATATAACATGAAACAAATGCCAAATGATGAAGTCATGATCAAATTATATCAATCAAAACATGAGAATGACATACTTGGAAAATGCTGATGGCTTCTTATTATTGAATGAACAAGCTGATTACAAAGAGAGAGTTGGCTGTAGCTTACAATCAAATAGTCTGATTTTAAAAATCAGATCACATACAACATGTAAAATGGCCAAAATGTGTACCAAACCCTAGCCAAATGGTTGAAGAATGAAACCCTAGGAAGTCTTGATGAAATACCCTTCAATCTTTGACTGAAATAATATTGTAGCAGCACTGTTGGAGGTCTGAAATGAGTCTGAAATGACTGATAATAACTCTGTAACAACTGATATGCAATCTGTCCACAAACCCTAGTCCAAAACAATGCAAAATCCTCTCTAATGTGGATCGATATGGCTGGATATTGAGCCGATTATGCCTTGGAATGATATGAGATGATTAAATCCCTGAATGAATGACTGATATAGGTCTGATTCAGTCTGATATTCACCTGTACTTGACTGAAAATGACCCAGAAATACTGAACTCATCAAATATTGCGAAAATAGTCCAAATCATGAAATCGCCTAGCTTAGATAGGTGGCGATTTAGCCCAGCTTGCCTCCTATGCCTGAAATATGATGAAATATGTCTCTGATATCAAGTCTGAAACTTATTTCCCAGCAACCTGTGATAACTTGTTATGAAATTCCAGCCAACCCACAATGCAAAACTCCTCCAAAATGAAGCGCCTATATGCCAAAATGAAGCGATTTGTTTCTAGTGGTCAAATATCATCAAAATGCAATCCAATCTGCCTTGTTCTTCCTTGAACCTGCAAAAACAAGTCTTCAAACCCTATCTTTCAAAGCCCTAACTCCATTGAAACATGCCAATTAAGCTCCATGATGAACTCCATGCGAATTCATCTCTCATGGTGGAATGAGATCATCACCAAACCACTAAATTTCAAGGGAACACCACCTTGAGCAAATTGAAATTCTCTTTCAGCCAAGAGAAAACTCTCAAATACAAAATTTGCCAAATGATCAATAGTTGCAAAATGAAGCCAAAACCCTCTATTTAACCTCTCCTCTCCAAGGGCGTCGCAATTTGCCAAATTACAAACAATTTCAAATCCACCAATGGAATCAAATCTTCAATTTGATGATTTTAAATGATTTTCACTTTACAACCACCATCATTTAAAAAACCATAAAAATAATAATATTTTTTTATTTTTCCTCTCACCTCTAGATGCCAAAAATAATATTATTTTATTTCTTTTTCTCCTTATTTCCAAGCGCTGATTTTCTCCTTGGGCAAATAATATATTTTTTATTAATTTTGCCTTTTCCTTTTGGGTGTTGATTCCCACAAATAATAAAATAATATTTTATTATTATTTTTTTATCTTCTCCTTGGGCGGTGATTCTAGGCATCATAAAATAATAAAATATAATATTTTATTAGTTATTTTTTTCTTCCTCCTTGGTGTCAATCCCTTGGGAAAAAAATTAAAATAATGAAAATACAATTAAAGATTGCATTTTCCATCTTTCCACCTTTTTCAATCTTCAAGTCATCCAACGTTTATTTTTCCCATCTTTCATTTTTGCCTTGGCTTGAAAATGACAACATTTTGGCTTTATGACAATTATCATAAAATAATACTAGCCAAAATCCAAGTAAAATAAGTATTGAGACAACATTATAGTTTTCCATCCTTCAAAGCCCATGCTCAACCCCAACACATACCTAGCTCAAAAAGGGGACATTACATCCCAATTGAATCCAAAAAGACATAACTTTAGTTTTGTTCAACATGAGCATCAACCACCTAGAAAACATTATACAAGTTGTAAATAACAAGTACATACTATTTAGATTAGTTTAGTTTTTGCTTACAACGTGCTTCCCCTTGTAATTTGAAGAGTGGTTCTATTGCACATCTATTTTGTATTATATCGCATTGAAGGTGCAAATTAAAACACTAACAACCCCTACATAATCTTAAGCAAATTATAATGTGAAGCAAATTTTATTTGGCTATAGTGTTGTGTGAGTTGCCTTGCATATATCTCGAACAAGGAGGCCCCTTTGTACAAGTCTAAAGAATTCAATCTCGAAGACAATCTTTGTTCTCATCTAAGAATTTGCTTATATTTGCTATTTGACTATGTAGATCCCATGCAAAACTTTTTCATCAGCTTTGAAATTTGTTCGAAAGTAGAATACTAGATTTAGGAGACAAAGTCGTTCATAATGTAATGACTTATGAAGCCTATGGTGCCATAGCCGATCAATGATTTCCCATGTGGGATAGTATTTGTTGTCAACGCCACCATAACTGACTCTAATGGTCTCTTTGGTTCTATCCATGCCCTCACATAGCTCATTGGCAGCTCCTCTCCTTTAGCTACACAAAGGAGGCTAATTAATGGCCTTGTGATCTATTAAAGAATAACATTATAAGTACTACGATTCAAGAAGAGAACATAAGCAAATAAAAAGAACATAAGACTAATAAAGGAAAAGAGGAACAAAATAAGAACTTACCTCTACAATATCCTTTATTAGAAGCCAAAAGTATTATTTATCAAAGACCTAATCAACAATATCAACTCCACTAGTGGTCCTGTTGGTTCCCAAAATGACCGCAACCCAAAACTTTAAAACATTTGTAAATCACCAAGGCCGGGAATGCCATCGGGGTGATTTGGAAGGGGTTTATCAACAAGTTGAGGGTGATTCTGGCCAACATATAGGAGTGGGTAGTCTCCTCTGCTCTTCGAGTTCAGCTTAGACTCTAGAGGGATATTCCAAAGGGGTACATCTGAATAGGTATTGATTTTAAAACCAGATGAACAACTAAAAACGTGAATAACCAAACCTAGATCGCTCTCTCAACCCCAAATTTGTCACTAAACTAAGAACAACTGGTTATCATAAGACCCCTATATAGCTGATACAGGCAATCCTGCAAAATGAGGATGCATAAAAACTACTACTGTGTCTAAAGGATAGATGTATTGTTTTGTTTTGAAGATTGGGTGATCAAAGGCTACTTAGACTGGTGCCTATCCATTGGGCTGTAGAGTCTTACATTCAACAGAGGAACACAACTACAAAGAAATGTATGGCTGCCTATTTAATAAATCAAAGGCATGAAAATCAATACCAAATCACTGAGAATGCTTAGTAATCCCACACCATACCATATTCTTCCCCATGTAATATTGAAATGATCATTCACAAAAGCTTGGAAATGAATTAAGAATTGTCACATTCATTCAAATAAATGCTTACATTCATACCACGAAGTGTGGCAAAAGAAAACCCTAACTGCGATCAATGTTTTCTAGAAAGAACATCTACAGCGGTGGAGAAAAAAATAGTAGTTCGATACAAAGATTTGCAAAATATATTACATACATTTCATAATTGTTTCATGATGAACAAAGACTGCAAAATAACCTTTTCTTTTCTGCCTTCCGGATCCTGGAACCTGCGAGAGAAAAGCCCAAATGACCAACCATTTGAAAAGAATTTCAATCCTCCTTTTTTATCACTTGCAACTCGGATCTGATGTTGGAATGGAAAGGAAACCCTACCAACTCCACCAATTGCATTGAAGACATTAATTTCAAACACCCACTTCACATTTATGGCGATTCGGAGGGTAGCTGGCGCATTTTTGCACGTTTTTCGGCGTTGGCAGGACTTCGGGCTGTGGGAGGAAATTCAGACTTGGAACCTTTGAAACCAAAATCCCATCGAGCTTCGGAGGTCCGATGGAACCTTGTCGAGTTATGCTGCTGGAGTTTGGAGAGGCGGGGGTCGGGCCGGAAGCGGGGACCTGGCCCATGGGAGGAACAAGAACCTTTGTACCTTCTAGAAAAGATCCAAAAACCTGATTAGGCCTCGAGATCCGAAAAGGACCAAAAATCCCGAAAGTCAAAATTTGGAGTTCGATTCGAAACATCATCAAACACTTAGCCATTTTGTCAAAAAATTACTTGAAAACTCGATCACTTGTACCTTCAAATCGGACTTGAAAGTTCAGGGGGTCCGAGAAGATATTGAAGTCTAGTGGGTCCATTTTGGCTGGCGGGTTCCGGGGATGCGGGATGCGGGGGCACGAGGGAAACTTGGACGCGGGGCAACAAACCAAGAAACCCAACAGAGTCCGAAATTCCGCAAGGACCAAATGTCCATTCAGGTCTCGAAAACCTGATAGGACAGCATGCTTTAGACTCAGCAAATTTTTAAAGATTTTCAGGGTTCACTCTTGCATTTCAAAAGGAATAAACTAGGATTTCTGATGAACATGGGCAAAATGATGCACTTTGAGAGTTGGATTTTTCAGGGGTCAACAGGTCCTTGAATATGAATATTGGGACAAATCATCATTAACAAACATATGTCTCAAAGCAACCTTTGATTGAAGTAAAGATTGAAAAGTGAAGAAATTGCTTGCAAAGTGGGTCACATCAAGATGAGCCAACTTCTTCAATGTATGTTTCCTCATTAAGTCGAGGATCCATGTATGGTTCTATATTTATATTTGTTGATATTGTGACCATAGTCCATAATGGATTTGACCCAAGGAAGTTCGTCAAGATCCTCCAATATAATGTCAAGGCAATGAGTGGAAAAAGAAGTCCAAAAAAGAGATGGGTGCCTCTCCATGTGTAGTCTACTTGTGGTGACATAATTATTTGAATTGTGTGTAATCCTTGCATAACAATGGCCTCACCCACCTGAAAGACAACTTCTATTAAAACCTTGCAAATAAATTATGCCTTTTTCATCTTTTCTAAAGCATCAATAGATTTTAGGAAAACTATTCCACCCGAGGAAAAAATAAGGAAATTCAATAACATCCTATTTCTCCTATTTGTCAAACCATCAAACATGACAGTGCAACCCTTATTCCACCATATCTAATGTTACACATCAATTATGCTCCTCATATTTACCACCTCATTTTTAAAAGTGGACCTTTTATCTCTTCATCGCTAAGGACTTTGAAACTTGCTCTAGCAACAACAATAACATCCGTTAAATTGTGGACCTTAAACAACAAGAATCCCTTAATGACGCGGAGCGGGAGTGGGAACACAAATTTTGAACGCCTTGCATGCAGGAAGGGTGCGGAAATAGCAGAAGATAGTGGAGAGGGCGAGGACGACGACGATGTGGACTTTGTGGTAGATGAAGAGCTTGAGGATGATTGTTTTGGTTTGTTGGATGAAGAAGAAGATGAGAAGTTAATAGATATCTTGTTGGAGGGACAACGATGCTCTATGGCTCGTCTTTCGTTGGCTCGTGCTGTGAGGAAGGGCAATACTTTGGATTCTCTGGGACAGGCGTTGGGTGATGGTGAGTCCTCTGGTCAAGCCCTTAAAAGGGGCTTTCTTTGTGAAAGTCCTTTCCCCTATCGTTTTTGTTCCTACTATTGATGTCGAGCCTTCTGCTACGCGCGGCCTGGTATGTGGTGATTCTTTCCATGCTCTGGCTTGTTACGTTGGTGCTGTTGGGCTTTCTTTTTTAGTAGAGGAGTATGTGCTTCCTTCCAGTAGTGAGGATGGTCAAAACTGGTCCAACATTCTCAGAGGTGAGTCCCCTATTGTGTCTCCCTCTTTGAATCCATTAGTAGTGGAAGATGATGGACATCTTATGGTGTGGGATTATGTTGTTGATTGAGCACCCAATAGGCATGATAAATCTCTTCTTGGGAGATTTGCTGGCTCTCAACCAAATATAAATGTGGTCAAGAAATGGGTGTTGAGGAAATGGAGTTTGAGAGGTCATGTGATCTCAACCATGGTGAATGGCGTCTCTCTGTTTCCTTCTCTCTTCATGAGGATTGCCACCAGACTCTTTTTGGTGGTCCTTGGTTCTTGGGTAGGTTGGGGCTTTCCCTAAGTTAATGGAAACCAGGTTTTAACCTGGAGCTGGTTTTCACTTCTTGGGTTACTGTGTGGGCTAGGCTCCCTAGTTTATTGTTGGAATTCTGGGAGTCTAAAGTCTCTGATGGCATTGCTCAATCTTTTGGTCAGCTAGCGGTTGTTGATGAGGTTACTAAGTCTAGATCTAGATTGTTGTATGCCAGAATCTGTGTGTATGTGGATGTGGACAAACCTCTTCCATCTTCGATTGTGTTGTCTTCTAAATTTGGGCTTTGTACTCAATAGATTGTTTTTGAGGACTCATTTGTAATCTATTAGTTGTGCCACCGAGTGGGTCAATCTTCTGCTGCCTGCAAGGGCAATAAGGAGAAGCATTTGATCCGGAGAAGGAAGGATTCCTCTTCTACTCAGCCTTCGGGTCAAAATTTGAGCAATGAGGCTTGCCTACCGATTGAACAGGATAATGTGGTGGATTGCCTTTCTGAAATCAGAGAGGGCTCTAATGCCTAGGACAAAATTGTCCCCGCTATGCTAATAAAAAAGAAAAGAAATCTGGAGACTCCCAACTCTTCGCTCCATGAGGACCATGGCCAATTGCCTTCTTGTAAAAAGAAAAACAATGATTTTCACAGCAATTTACTAAAGGAAGATCTTCGGTTGGGTTTCAAAGCTTGTTGGAGCTCTTTGGACTCAAGCCATTATGATTGGCTCTTTGCTGGCTGCTTATTGTAGGTGTGATGTTGGACTTGCATTAGTTTCTTGATTTTTGTTTGGTCTTTATTGCAATATTATTTTCAATCTTGGGCTTTGTTTTGTTCCTCGTAGTTTGTTTTGGTTGCCGTTGTTGTAACATTTACAGTTGGGCTCCTGCTCGTTGTTATTACGCGGTTTTTTGTAAAGGGTTTAGGGTCCCTTCAAAACCAACTTATCTTAATCAAAGCATCCATTAAATTTTTCTAATAAGGAGATCTAAAAAATAATGAGTATTATAAATTAGAATAGCAATTACGTTTAATATTCAATAGATAAATCAATAAAAATTCATATTTTTAAACGACAATCAGAACTAAATACCTAGCCATATGAAATGGAATTGAACAATAAAACTAAAAGAATTCAACCGCACTTGTTGTCGTTTTGTGTTTGACCCTATTCCAATCCATACTCTCAAGTGATGGTTTGGAATTTGATAAAGTATGTGTTACAATATAGGAATCCAATTCTGATCTGCAAACTCTAGGGCCAATACTAATGCTTGGACTAGAAGGGAATAGAGGAAGTCTAGAAGCAGAAGTGTTTAGTGTCCACTTAGCCCATGACTGCCATTTCTTCTCTTTGCCTCTTTATAAGGCGCTTTTCCATAGGGGACACTTAATGAGTTTGCACCACGCACAACTTTAGACTTGGCTTGTGTGGACAAAGAAGCATCTTAGATAGGTGTATGGATAAAGTAAAATTTTAAGCAACTAATGCCTCCACTAAGTTTGGTTTTGCAATAATTGCAAACCAATTCCTTTTTCTTAGCACCCGAGTTGACATGTTCCCAACAAGGATCCTTTGTTATTATTGTTGACATTATAACAATTTGCAAGTAGGCTACATGAGGAAAAAAGGGAATTATTTTTTACATTTGTATGTTAAAAGAAGAGAGAGAGCTGGGAAAAAAAATGGATTATGGAATAAGAGAAAAAAAGAGGGAAAAATGAAGAGAATAAGTTCTCTTCATTTCCCCCTCTCTCCCTTTTTTGGTTTCATAATAAGAAGAGAAAAAAAAATGTAAAGTGGAATGGTAAATGGAAAATAAGAAAAGAAAAGAAAGACACACCTCTTCAAATTTGCTGCTCCAAATGCTCTCTGTGCTTCCAAATGGACTGTGGGCTTCTCCAAATCTGTAAATGCACCCCAACATCACTGTTTGCTGCTGTTTTTATTTGCTATGTATTTTCTTGCTTTGTGTGATCTCTTTTTGTTTTTGCTTGTGTGATGTCTTTTTGCCTTGTGAACTTGTATTTAGGGTTTTAGATTTTTTGTTAGTCTTTTTTTGATTTTCTCTCCCATGATGCATGTGAAGGGAAAATCCCACTAGTGTGACTCGCAGGTTTAGGCATCCCCAGTGAGCCTGTCAGAGGCTCACCAAGTTATTTTCTGGTGGGCAGGCCTTGTTTAGGGCTGCAACCTGGGACTCAAAACCAGCGAGTTTGGTAACATTCGTTTGTAGTCTATAAGTTGCAATTTAACGGGATGTCCTTTTTATTTGATGAGTTAGTTATTTGATTCTCTGATCTTCCACATTCTTTCATAAGACCTTGCTTTCAGGGCAGTTTCAAGTGATAACTAACTTTATGGAGCAGTGCCTTATCTTGATTCTGATTCTTGAAATGTTATGAAGTGGGCTTGCTGCAGCATATAGACTTAAGTGTCAAGGTGTGGCAGTTATGGTCTTTGAAACCAATGAAAGAATTGGAGGTAAAATAATGAGCATCTCACAAGATGGCCTCACATGGGAGAAGGGGGCTAACACCATGGTAAGTAAATTGATTGATGTTTTTTAGTTGTATCACACAAGAAATCAATCGAGAGAATGTTTTTAAATTTTAATAATAGCTGTTATAAATCTATGGTATAGCTTTGGGAAGAAATTTGCTAGGGCTCACTTCTTTGCTTCTAAGTTCTATGTATGTGTTTCATTATTCATTCAATTAGGCATTTTGTGATAAATTATTCACATGATGACATTAGGTGGTTACATATATTGATTTGGGTAAAAAAGGTACATATTTATGACAAATGGCATACATTTTGACTTTAGCTTCTTTTGACAGTTAGCATTCTCTTCCTTGATGAATTTTCATTTTGTAACTGCAGACTGAGAGTGAACCGGAAGTCAAACAGTTGATAGATGAACTTGGAATTCGTGGACAACAACAATTTGTAATGTCTTGAACTTTTTTGTTTATTTTTGTAGACAATGAGTAGTTATTCCTATTCTGAAGTCAATTTTTTGCACAATTTGCATGGCCTTGAGCATTTTCTTTATATCATTTTCTAGATAATAGCAGTTGTTTCCACAATAAAGTTTGTTTTCAAAAAAACCTTGTTCTGTATATTGTTTGCTTCAGGTTTTTGTCAGTTTTGATGTACCAGAATGTTTTTCAGAAAGAACATTGAATGATATTTGTATAGATAATTGAATCCTAATTGAATATCTGCGTTATCTGCCTACTAATATTAACAGTAATGATATATTATGTAAATACAATAATAGGTAGTTATAGAGCTGAATATAGATATCACAATCAAATAATTAAAGGTTCATGGCCCCTGTCACAACCTTTTCATTGGGCCTTTTCAACTTAGACACACTAATAGAGGAAAAACAACCATAAATGTAGGAGACAAACAGTTTTAAACTTGTCATACACTATAAGGGCCTTGTAAACTTTCCATTAGAAATTTTCAACTTAGATACACTAATTGAGGAAAATACAACCATAAATGTAGGAGATAAACAATTTTAAATTGTCAATGTAAAAGATTCAACCTACTGGAAGGATCACCTCTACAATATGTCATGAGCCTGCCACAATAGACATCTTTGAAAAGAAACAGCAACCAAAGATTTTAAAAGGGATGCTTTGACACCATACCATAATTACAGGACTTGTTGAGGCCTCTAAGTCTGAGTCCAAGCAGGTCCAAATGAGGCTTGTTGGCTTGTTTCGCCAGATTTAGCGAGTGTGGCTGTGTGTAGGTCGAGTCTAGGATGATTTTTTCTATATATCATGTTTTTTGTAATATATCTATATATCATGTTTTTCCAAAATTGCCTAGTAAGTGCCAAGTTTTTGCTGAGTCCGAGACTGTGAGCCAAAGAATCAGCCTGCTGAGTCTTTGCCAAGTTAGAGTTTGGAACACTGCACTATATCTTCAAACTTATTTTGGTTTGAAAAAGTTGTTCTCCTAAAGAAGAGCTTCAAATCATTCTATAAGTTGGAAAAAAAGAAAACATTGATGATGCAGATCATACTTCAGTCCCTGCAAAACAGTAAACACGTCCCCTGTATAACAGAGGAATTATGCAGAGAAAAACAAAAACAACTATAATATTAAGATTCTTCATCCATAAAAACTCTGCTCAATACTTTTTATTAAACTCTGGAAAATTACATCTTCCAAGATGATTCCTTCCTACACTCCCAGCTCTCTTTATTCAACCACAAACCCCTAAATTTACTCCTAAACTGACTCAACAAAGTAACAATCACTGACCGAAATGGACGGCTGTTAACAACAAGGTCCAGTCAGAACAAATGACTCAACAGATAGTTAAGTCAGGAAGAACAGATGCCTAAAATTCCGAACAGCACCCATCCAACTGGGCGTGGGTGGGTGGCTGAAGTAAATGCTCCGCATCAATTGATCAAGAGGGCTACTTAGAATCATTATCAATATATAAAATAGAAGTTTTTAAATACAGCAAACAACCATGTAGAGCTAAATGGCTATCTCACAACTAGGAATCACTAACTCATAAACAGAACTTGATCTGTGTACCTTTGTATAGGACCTAAGTCAATCTAAGCCTGCTGAGAAGATTCTTGCAATGAAGTAGTTATTGCCTTGAGTAGGCCTCCACTTGGCAAGGAAAGATTTAAATGTCTAGTAAACTGTAAAACTATTAGAGGAAATTCTTTAACTAAAGGCATGGCACAATAAATGAATTGCCCTGAGAATGAGCCTATGATATCATGCTTTCATAACCATAAACAACTTGCCTTCAATATCAGATCACCCCTTATTCACAAATCATCAGTTTTTGTTTATTAATTTTTTCAATTTCCATTGTCATTTAGTAACGAACTATTGAACAACCTATTTTTCTTTTTTTTTTTTTTCCAACCAAGCATTAGTGCCTGTATTAAACTCATCCTTAATGTTGATCGAGCATATTAGCATCATGCCAATCGTATTCTCACTCAATATTAATTTAAATATAATGAATGCATTTCATCAATGATACCAAACAAATCAATTCTATCCCATTTGAGAGTGTAAATTTCAAGGCAGAAAAAATGACTGACACATGGCATATCTTAGAAATGACATCATGTCATGGCCCCGCCCAAAATTATATTCCTTGGGCCGACTTCATCAAGCAATACCAAAACAAATAGCATTCGATTAATGATATTTTGCAAAGTTTAAAATTAAAGATTTAAAAATCCCAAGTCCGGACGACGCCAAAGGAATTAACTAATTGTGTTAAGCAATCATCATTTAATGAAGAGATGCGATCTATAGAAGAAAGGCACCCCCTGGCTAAGGCCACACTAATCTCTTAAAGGCTCCTCCATTAAGGGATATTAAAGGAGAAGGAAGTGGACATCAAAAGAAAATCATCAGTCGATCAATCATCAAGCAATATCAATCATCGGATCATTGAATTTTACAGCAGATATTTGATCTGCAAAAGTATATCTAGTTACTTAAGTCATATGGACTGTTAAGGACAGCAAAAGGATACATTGCTAAGTCTGAACTGAACTAGGAATTCAATAAGAAACATTATTGGATATACACAGCAGGTCAGATCATTATTGACTGTTGATTGTCTTATACACAGCAGGTCAGATCATTATTGACTGTTGATTGTCTTACTTATTGCATATCACTGTCATTTATATATAACTTTAGACTCACCAGTCAAAGAAGAATGGTGAGGGGACTGTGTGGAGGGAACCTTGCCATGCCTCCCTGAGGGATTGTTTGGAGGGAGAATTGATTAACACCCTGCCATGCCTCCCTGAGGGGACTGTATGGAGGCATTGTTGACAGTCTATACCCTGCCAAGCTTCCTTGAGGGATTGATTGGAGGGAGAACTGATTAACACCCTACCATGCCTCCCTGAGGGGATTATATGGAGGCATTGTTGATAGTCTACACTCTGCCATGCCTCCCAGCACCATCCACTTCTATGACTGAGTTTAGTTACTAACTAAGTTAGCTGCATAGTAGTGAATATATGATCTCTCTATATTGATATTGTTTATGAATTTGAATGCAAGGAAATTCTTATCTAACCCTAATGGTTAAAGATGTATATTTGTATATCTATATTTCGTATGTCTTTCCTATGTTATGATTGCAAAATTCAAGTACAAGGAATTATGCAATTTTGAAGATAACATAAATTGTAATTCTAAAACCCTGACCCTAACTTGTGACATTTGAATTTTCTAGGGCAAATTAGATAAGAGACATTACAATTGGTATCAGAGCATCCTTCCTGCCATCCTGTGAATAATAGTGGATGCAACCTAGCCAAAGAACACAAAGGGCTTTAGAAAGAGAAAAGAGGAAACTAATTTCAGTTAATAACTCTACACCCAACAACAACATGAGTGAACAAATGACCAATGACTTGAGAACATTCATTCAAGCTCTCATGGAGCAAAATGAAAGAACAACTCAACTTTTTCTCCAAGCCATCCAAAACTTGAATGACAATAGCAATCAAAATAATGGAAGGGATACCCATTCCAACCATTCTGAAAATAATAACCCAATAAAGGAATCAACCACCAGGCCAACAAGACCCTCTTTCCTACCACAGGAAAGAGAGATGGCAGATGATGAAGAAAACAATCAAACCATGGATAGTGTGGAAGAACTTGCAGAAGCATACTCAAAATTGAGTTCCGCCATAAAAAGAGATGTCTCCTTTAGGGATTATTGTGATGCTAAAAGACGAAATAAATCAAATCAAAAAAGAGGGAAGTCTGACAAATACTTTAAAGAAAGAATTAGTAAGAGGGCTGTCCCCAAATTTGATGGATCCGGGAAGATTACAACACATGCTTGGGTCCAAACATTGGACACATACCTCACACTTATGGCATAACATTTGCTGTTTTTCACCTAGAAGGGGCAGCCCATGATTGGTGGCATCATGGCCTCATTACCGAAGATTATCAACACATAACATCCTATGATGAGTTCACCCAAGAACTCACCCAAAGATTCGATCAAAAACACCCCGAATGGCACTTTAGGGAACTTACACTCCTAAGACAGCAAGGAACCGTGGAAGAATATGTAACCAAGTTCCAAAAACTTTCAGTAATGGTACCAGAAGTATCCCAACGAAGATTGACCTACCTATTTGTCCAAGGATTGGCATATTCTATCAAAGGTTCGGTAAGTGCCCACAATCCTTCCACACTTAAGGATGCAATTCAACAGGCACTAAGTATGGATACCCCACCTATAAAAGACATACTCTACAAAACATCGAACCTTAAAAACTTCTCGTAAAGATGGAAGGTCTAAGAAGGAATTCCGAGGAAGAATGTGCTTTTATTGTAATAAGAAATGGGAACGCGGACATGTATGCCAAAAGGAAAACACCCAAAAATGGTGAGATGACCTAAAAAGGAAGGGTTTGTTCTTCAAGTGCAAAGAACCATGGGGACAAGGACATATATGTGGAAAAAGTAGCCGAATGCATAACATAGAAGCAACATCCGAAGAAGAAACAAAAGAATACCCTAGCAAGAGGGCAAAAGACGATGACGAAGAGCATGGAACCCCAGCCACCATCTCACAAACTTCCAAGCACTGCCCTTTTAGAATCAAAAACACCCTTAAGGGGCAAAAGGTAATCGCCCTAGTAGATAGTGGGGCATACCACAAGTTTATTAACAAGAACATAGTGGCAAAAAGGAAATTAGAAGCCAAGAGTTTCGAGGGTTTTACCGTAGCACTAGCTAACGGATCTATGGCCCAATGCACAAAAATGATTCCCCAATTGGAAATTACCCTAGGAAAGCACACCAACAAAGGGGATTTCTATGTGGTAACCTTAGATAATGATGTGATATTAGGAACACTTTGGTTACACTCCTTGGGACGCTTCGCTATGGATCTTCCAAACTTAGAAATTTGTTTCCAACATAATGAACAAGCAATTACATTGAAAGGATTACCCAATAGTTCCCCAAGGCTTGTCTCATCTAAAAGAATGGAAAGAATCCTTAGACATGGCCAAGGAGAGTGGGTCGCACAATGCATGATTCTAGACAAAACCTCCACCCGTGGCAAAACAGTTCACATAGATATCCAACCCATCTTAAGAAAATATAAAAAAGTATTTGATGATATTCCCCCAGGATTACCCCCCAAAAGAGGATTTGAGCATACAATAGAATTAGAAGAGGGGTCAAAACCTGTAATCACTACACCATACAAACATCCCCGTAAATTCAAAGTAGAGATTGAAAAGACCATTAAGGAACTACTAGAAATGGGTCATATCCAACCCAGTTCTAGTCCCTTAGCATCATCCGTAGTCCTAGTCAAGAAAAAGGATGGAACCATGAGAATGTGCATAGACTATAGGGCTTTAAACAAGAAAACAATAAAAAATCGTTACCCTATACCAAGAATTGATCAATTAATCGACGGACTCCATGGAGCTAGATACTTTTCCAAAATTTGACTTGCTATCAGGGTATCATCAAATAAGGATGAGAAAGGAAGATATTCCTAAAACTGCTTTCCGGTGTCATTATGGGCACTTTGAGTTTTTGGTCCTACCTTTTGGCCTCACAAATGCCCCAACAACCTTTCAATCATGCATGAATCATATATTCCGGAAACAACTAAGGAAATTCCTACTCATAATTTTCGACGACATTCTCATTTATAGTAGGACATGGGAATAACATCTCAAATACATTGAGGAAGTCCTAAATGTTTTGGAACAAGAGTCCTTGTATGCTAAAGCTTCAAAATGTGAGTTTGGTTTGCAAGAGATCCTTTATCTAGGTCACAAGATCAATGCACAAGGGGTAAGTGTTGATGAAGAAAAAATCAAAGCCATTAAGGAATGACCAAAACCCAAAACCCTAACACAAGGGGCTTCGTGGGATTATGCAGTTACTATAGACGCTTTGTAAAAGGATTCTCCAAAATTGCCACCCCACTCACAGACTTAACCAAAAGAGGAGCCTTTATGTGGAGTGAGATGTCTCAACAAGCCTCCTTTGTTGGTCGTGGAGCCTCCTTCAAGATTCTTCATGATGAGCAACCTGCATACATTGTTAGTAGACCAAGATAAACCAACACCTAAGGACTTAACCATTTTGATATGAAAGATAAGATAGTTGGCATTGATGTGACAAGAATGACTTGACTTTTGGCTACAAATATGACTAAACACAGTTTTTAATGGGTAGCAAATTTGGGTACCAATACGATGAACCTAAAATGAACCCAACCCAATTCTTTTTTTACGAACAGAACCGACAAACCTGAACCCAAAATAGCTACTGAGGTTCTTAGTTTAGATGCGATATATTATATTCTAGCCTCTAATTCTTTCATTTCCAATACTTAGCTTTTTTCTTGTATCTTTTCATTCGGTTTTTGTAATGTCCTCATTTCCGACATGATCACCTAGCATAGTTTGAGTTAGCATATTCTTCATTCCCGTCGACTTATTCACTTGGAAAGGGAATGCTTTGGTTGAGCTATGGGTTTTGAATGTCATATATATTTGGAAAGCTGGTCTGGCATAGAGATTTGGAGCATTGTATTTTTCATGGCTCAACTATTTTTCCTAGACTTGGCAACTTGGGAGATGACTTAATATATTTTTATAATATTTGTTGATGGGTCAAAAATATTTTAATATTTTCCTTTGAAGTGGAGTGACCCAATTGAGGGCTTTTAGGCGGCCAAAATAATAATATTTTATTAATTGTTTGAGCGCTCAAGGAAGAAGAATAAGTCGGCCAAAAATAATAATATTTTATTGTTTGTTTGAGCGCCCAAGGAGGAGAATAAAATAATATTTTTTAAATCAAATTTTTTATTTGATTTTTTGGGTGCCCAAGGTGAAATGAGATGGTCGGCCTTATTGGAGGGAAAAAGATTTGAAAATTGTCTTTTCAAGGTTGGCTATGGGAGAGATTTGACATGGGTATAAAGAAGAGTTGCTTGGAAGGCATTTGAAATCTAGAACATTATACATTTTTGCTTTGAGTTTATCTCTCTTTGGCTGCAACGAAAGTTGAGCATTGAACGAAGGACAAAAACCATTGTTGTTCACGGTGAGTTGGACGAAAACCTAGCTCATCACTTGGTGATTCCGTGACAGGGATCAAATTGTGCTTCATTGTTGTTCATTGACGAAGTGGAGTAGATTTTTATATCAGATTTGCAGATCAGATTCGAAGAAGGTTTCTTTGGTGAGAATTGGAGGTATTTTGGCCTAGGGTTTGAGCGCCACCTTCTAGGAGTGGAGCGACCTCATTTTTGAGGCATTTTGTGACATCTTTTGGCTGCTAGGGTTTGAAAAGTGCAATCAGATTTGGTGCAGCAGCTGATCGGTCAACCTCCGGCATTGTTGATTGGTGTTTTGATGCATTTTTGCTAGGGTTTCATCATTCCATTGGAGCACCCACTTGTGGAGGAGGTTTTGGTGATTTTGTTGCATCCTTTGGCATATTTTGACAACATTTTGGGAGTAGCGATTTGTTGCAGACCTGAGCACCCATTTTGGATCAGCCATTGTTGTGTTGGAGTTGCATTGCATTAGGGTTTGGAACCCTAGATCTGAGCGCCACACTTTGGAGGGTCAAATCCATCATTTGAAGGTCATTTTAGCATGAATTTGGTATGTATAAACCCTAGGGTTTATAGCATATGTTAGCTGGGCTTTGTTTGACATGTTTGCCATTTGCATTTGATATACTTGAAGACATTACAATTCTGATTTATGACAGCAGCATTCTGATTTGGGTTTCATAGCATTTTGGTGATTGAATATATGTGTATTTCAAATATTTACCTATAGCAATGGCATGTATTTTGGCATATTGATTATGTTGTTCTTGACATGATAAGTGGCTGTAATAAGTGTGTAATCAGATCTGGAAAAAAAATCAGAAATCAGAACTAGGGTTTGAATTAGTTTTTGAAATAAAATCAGAATTTTAGCAAATACCCTAAGTGGGATATTTCAGTTTTCAGCATTCTGTGTTTCAGTTCTTAGTTTAGATGCAGTGTGTTTCTTTCTAGCCACTAATTCATTCATTTCCATTACTTTATTTTCTTCAACCTAGTTTGATGTGTATAGATTGTACATGTGCCTCATAAGGTTGTTTCCCTAGGTTAACAATTTAAGTATACTTTCATCAGTAATCATTGCCTAAATAGAGCAAGACAATGTTAAGGTAAAAATAAAACTAAGAAAAATCAATTACCAAGCAACCCGAATTGCAGTCTGGTTATTTCTGCTGCAGGATGTCAAAGTGTCAAATAAACTGCCCAACCTGAAAATATTGTGTTCTCTTTTTGTGCTTGACGGGTGGGTGAGTGTAATGTCCCCTTCCTAGGCGACACATGGATGTGCAGTGGTTGGCCTATTATTTGGGTTCCCGTAGGTCAGCAAAGTGGTTAGGGGACCAATCCAGGGGCGGTGGAGCTTGGCAGGAAGCTTTATAGGCCATTCCAGACAGTTTGCGACAGTTTCCTATTTTTTAGGAAGGGTCCCTATTTTTTAGGGTTTGATTGAGAGTTGACCAGGAGGCATCAGGGGACCTCCAGGAGCATTTTGGGAGATTTAGTCACAGTTCCTATTTTTTAGGAGGTATCCCTATTTTTTAGGAGGGGACTGTCAGTTAGCCTGCCACTTGGCGACTTCACCTTTATGGCACGTGCATCATCAGTTTTCAGTTCTAGATGGCCAGGTGATGGAAATGGAATAAAGGTTAAATATTGAAGTGTTGACTTTAATATTTAATAAGAATAAAATAAAGTGATTAACAATGTCACTTTATATTAATAAAATATTAAAAGGACCCCCACCTAGATGACATGATGTGTTAAAAAGGTGGCCTTTTTAATGAAGAAGTTGGACCCTCAACTTGGGCGCCCAACTTAGGAGTCTTCATGAATAAAAGAATCTTTCAAAGATTCTTATTTTTTTGATGCCTTTTGAACCCTAAAAGTGGACGCCCAACTTGGGAGTCTCATAAAGTGAATTTGGATTCACTTTTTGGTCATTCTTTTGGCATTTGTTATTCAACTTTTTGGCAGATCTGAACTCTGAGGAAGAGCTGTAGCAGCTTACAGTCCTCTGGGAATGAAAACTCTTAGGGAATGTTGTGGATTGGACTCTAACCCAGTTCACCATTGTGGAGGACCTACTTTGGGTCTTCGTTTGGGCTTCATTGGACGAGTTTACAATGGTTAAATTGCAGATCTGAGTTTGCAGCAGTATTTTATCAGCATTTTCTTTCAGATCAGCCACACCCTTTGTCATGTAGGGCCTCTCCCAGGCCAATACCAGCACTTGTATGCATTTTCCTTTGTTGTTCCAGCTTCTACATGAATACAAAGTGCAGATTTGATGGGTATGTAGTTAAAATTCAGAATTTGGTTTCAATTCTTTGTATATTTCTTGGATCTTATTTGCATGTTGTATCTTATGCCATCCTTGGCAAAAATCACACATCTCAAGAAAACTGAAACCCCCTTCTGCATCTTCTGTCTAGTCTATAAGATCACAATAAAAAAAAAAAATCATAAAACAATCAAAAGAACAAAAAATAATTTATCTTTTAGCAGCAGTTTGAGTTAGAACTAGCAGGGTTCTTACAGTGAGGGGGTGGAGGAGGGGGAAGACATGGAGTGAGGGGAGTTGCTGGGTGACGGGTGGAGGAACTTCATGGTGAACTAGACTTAAAATATAATTTTATCTGGGTAATAGTTCCAAAATCTACAATGAACTTTGTCTTCAGCTCTTGTACAATCTGAACTGTAAACCTACTTTAGTGCAGATATTAGAGTTCAGATTACTGCAATGATGACTGAACAAAAGAAAGAAGTCAGGGCTGCCCACCGTGTAAATATGGTGTTCCCCTTTTGTGTGTGTGGAGGGCTAGGCGACAGGGCAGAAGAAGTTCTCTAGTAAGCTTGGACCTGGAATTTAAATTTTCTCCAGACAATAAATTTGTAAATCTTATATCTACAGTATAACTTTACACCTTTAGTAAAATCCAAACTGTAAATTTAATTTAGTACAGGTTTTATGGTTCAAACTTCATACTGCTGCAGTGATGATTGAACAAAAGACAGAAGTCAGGTCCAAATGGTAGAAACGATATATCAAACAGAGAGATTTACTTCTATGACTAGTCATATTCTTGGTGGATCTTCAAATTTGTTCACCTGCAGCGAGCATTAAATATCATACTAAATGGTGAATGATTAGTTAATTAAGGAATCAATTTTTTTTCCAACACATTTATATGGCACTTTTAGTGGAAAAAGTAAAATAAAACCTAACCTTTATCAGCTTTGCCTAATCCACCCAAATTATCTTCTTTAATAAGTCCTATTGTGGGCTTCTATCAGGTCTTCAGTGCTTCAACACTGTTGTGTTTCTTAAAGATTAGTATCTTGTCCAGAGCTCAAGATCTATTGGGGCTAAGAGGGTCTTTTCTACCTTGATACATGTCGTCCTTGTTTTCTTCCTTGAAAAATCTTTTCCTAACACCCTGCATTGCATTAAGAAATGCTCAATATCACCTGTAAAGTTCATTTCCATATTTGTGTATGTCCTTTCATTTTCAAGAAAGGCTCAATTTGTAAAAGAGAAAGTAAATGTTGCAACGTTTATTTCTTATTGTCTGCTTTTGACAGCCTTTTCTAATCATAATGTGGATGGATAAATCTGGAGGACTATAATTTTTTATGTAAATTTGCCATTTTTACTTTTTGCAACATGTGATTTGAAATATGGTCAGCAGATAAGTTTCTTTGGATATACTGATGGTTGTTCTCTTGTTTTTGTAGCCTATTATGCAGAGCAAGAGATATATTGTCAAAAATGGAGAACCACAACTGGTAATATTTCCCAATTACTCCTGATTCATGATCTTGGTTTGCTTGTCTAAGAAAAAGTTTAGCTCTTAATTTTAATTTTTTTCCCAGCTGTAAACAAAGTAAACTTCGATCAGTTGGCTTATTCAGTTTGGCTAATAATGCACTGGAATAGATCATAGAAATCAATACACTCTTATCATGATGTCTCAAGTGTCACATAATTCCACAACATTCTCATTCGGTGTAAACTCTGTTTTCAGCTACCTTCAAATCCCTTGGCAATAATTGGTAGCAAGTTTCTGTCTGCACGGGCCAAGGTATTAAAGTTCTATGTACTCTCTCTTGTTTTTATTTTGGAGAGGGGAATGATTTTGACATCACCATATCTTAACAGTAATTTCCCAGTTTCATTGAACTACTTTGGTTATCTACATTCATGATTTTAGTTTCTTTGTTCCTTCCTTATGTTACCTCCAATATTCATGATTTTATAGTTTCTTTGTTCGTTTCTCATGTTACCATTTTTTTAACTGAAAAAGAGAAATATCATGAAATATAATACTTACATAAAGTAGCCCTGCTGTAGTTCTCTGAAGGAGGCAGTTTGTGCCCAACAAGTTAATGCTGCCAGTAAACATCGGCATACAACACAATGTGAAGAAAATCTTTATTACTATCCAGGAGCTAGTTTTTACTTAAATAAGTTGGCACATTTCAGTTATTTGGAGCTTCTTGCTGCAACTTGTCAGCATTTCTGTCAAGAACGATGCTTGTTTTGCACATAACCTACATCTCCCTGATAGATTACCCATAATATTTAAGAGGCAGATTGAATTAGACTTTAGAGTAACCATGTGTGTGTGAAGAAAAGAAGCACACCCGTTTAGTTAGAATGTACATTTAACTTCACTGAACTAATATATATATGTTGTTCTAGTGATTTGGGTAGTACCAAACAAATCAATAATTTGTCAGTATACAGATTTGGTCCTTGAATGCTATTATTATTGAACCTTTTTGAATACGTGCCTTGTTTTTGGTCCGAGTGCGGCTATTGTGCCAAGTCATACTATTGAACAATATTTAGTACCAGTGGTGTTATTGGCCCAAGCCCTGCTATTGGGCCAAGTTCTGTTATTGTAGCACAATGAACAAAAAGCACTGTTATTAGACCAAGCTTTGCCATTGGGTCTTGTTTAACTGAAAGCCTATTATTTGTTCATGTCTTGCTATTGGGCCATATTAAGCTAGGAACTTGTTGTTGGGCCAAGCCAATGACCAGCATCAAGACACAGTCAAACTTGAATTATAATGGAGAAGTTGCATCTATTGAGGCATTGTGTAAAGATGTGCAAATGATGAAACAATTTAGAAATGATTAACAAGGACTGGAGAGGAGTTTAGTGTGAATGATGTAGGATAGAAGACTGTTGAACAGAAGTGGTTTAATGGGCAATTTTTTGATATTTGTAAGTTACAATCACTGTGTTTCAAGAAATCCCATCTAATTTGAAGACAAAGAAGAAATAAGAATGAAAAACCTATCATTTATAGGTATAAATAGAGATGAAGTAGTAATAAATAGAATACATATAATCTGCAAGCTAAGTATTTTGAATAGTCACAATGAAGGCTGGTGCCTTTTCATCAAAAGGACAAAAATGCTATATATCTGGGGGACCTTATAATAAGATCAGATCTGGAGTATATAAATATGAAACCTTTCTAACCATGCCATCTGCATTGTTTTTACACCCTTGCAATTGGTAATTATTCTGTGTTGTAGTGAAATGCCGAGTCCCCCTAATCCAGTCTCCAAAGCCAAATGTCAAGGTAGACTCCAGAAAGCTTTGTTATTTAGCTTTCGGATTTTGCTTCTGCCTGCATTCTTTCACCACCATTCTGTATCCTCATGGATTTGGCTCTTTCGATTTTTCTGTTTCTCGTTATGAGCTGCCTTCTTCTTGTGGATTTTGCTTTGAATTTTTCTGGGCTGGCTGTTTTGGATCTGCTGGCGTTAGAGCATCTTTATTTGTTTAGTTCACCTTGGTTTCACTCTCCTTTTGAGTGCGTGGTGGTTGTTGTGTATGTGTAGGATTAACCCCTGCAATATGCCCATGTTTGTGACACAGTCTCCATGTTCAAGGATGAGTTTGTCTAGTAGGGGCTTCTTTAGATCAATATCAATGCTTGAGAACTCTTGGATTTTTGTGAATTCAAAAGCATATTATTATTCTTTATGACTTATTCTTTTTTTAACAAAAAAGACTTGTGCCACTCCGGACAAGAGGAGATGGATCCACACCAAAACTATGCTTGGGAGATCCTCAGCGGGGATGAATGTAGGTGCCTTATGTTCAATAAAAATCCCTGATTTGTTCTTGAACCTGTTGTGCCTTGCACACACGCCCCATTTTGCCAAATGGAGACCCCCTCTTTTGCTTTGGCTTGGAGTCTAGACCTCTCTTGCTTATGATGATGAGAAGGTGAATTTGTGCTTAGAATGTATGACTTGTTACAGATTTGGGTATTTCACATGTGTGGAGTCAGTTGATGTTTTTCATGATTGATTTGGAAGTGTCTTGAGTGGTCTTGTGCTTAAAAAATAGCCATTTGTTGCCTTCTGCATTGGGATTGGGTGTTACTGTACTTTGCTCTAAAAACCTATGTCACGGGATGTTGCCCTTGAAAGTGCTTCTGCAGGATGTTTCATGTTGAAATTCATAGTTTCCAGATCTTATAGTTGCAAAATCATGTCAAATTCCATTAGATTTCACCAAGGGGTCCATGAGCTTTCACCCTGATACATGTTCCTAAAGCCCTGATTTGGCTAAGTCTGAAATCCTGAAAATCCTGAAAAATGGCTAAGTCTGAAATCTGGTAGAACCTCAAAATTCTAGAATTTGCATATGAAATCCTATGGATCTGGAACCTATCTCAAACATCCTGAAAGTATATTTAAAAATATTTAAAGTATAAGAAATTCCACTTATACTTAAATATATTTTTAAATATACTTTCACCCTGACCAATTCAAAATCTGGCGCTAAAAACACCTCCTACTGCAAAAAGCGCTAAAACAACCTCCAACCGACCTTTGCGCTAAATTTGCCTCCAACCGACCTCCTTCTAAGCCACCGCTAAGTCAGTCGACCCAAAATCCGCGCTAAGGTCGGACGGACCCAAAATCCGTGCTAAGGTCGGATGGACCCAAAATCCGCGCTAATCCGCGCTAAGGTCGGACAACCCCAAAATCCGCGCTTTTTACAGAAAATGCTAGAAAAACATGAAATTAAAGTCTGCAAATGGATCCTAATGACTGTAAAAACTTCCTAGATCAATATATTGGCCAAATGGGTACTCAAAAATGATGAAAAATGTAGAAAATCATGCAAAAATCACTAGATTTAAGAGGTTGTTTACAAGAAGGTGACATTGACAATGAGTTGTTTTTGACTGATTCGTGACTGCAAATAGACATGTTTTGATCCAAATTGATGAAAATGACTTGTTAAGATGAAATTGATGCTTTGTATTGTGAATTGTAGGTCTTGGAGAGCACAAAGGAGCCAACTGGAGCCGTCTTGGAAGGATGTACACACAGATATGCAGTACTGATCCAGAGATGCAGAATCAACATTCTATCAACCAAATTGTTGCTGCACATGCAAAAGGAAGTCAGTATAATGTCCAAGATGATAAAGAGGAGTCTCAGGAGCTAAAAGACATAGAAGATCATGCCAAATCACTATTGTTCCTGTAGATCCAGTCCAATGTCCTAGTGATCCAGTCCGAGGGTCATAACTCTTAGCTATTTTATCAGAATTTAAACTTCTTGGACTCGGAAAGATAAACCGGTTGTCTAGTTTGAGCTGCCCAGCTACTTAGGCTTAATGCCAGGCTGCCGATAGGTTTCGAGCCCCCACTCCGCTCTGAAGGCCTCCAAAAATGCAATTTACTACGATGTAGAAAATACCAAAAATTATATTTTTGATATTCAAATAACCTTGGATCGGATCACCAAGACATGCATACAGCTGTCCCAGCAGGCCAGTCATCAAGAATTAGTCCAGAAAGCATCCAATTGGATATATCTTCACTAATAAAGTGTCGAATACTCCATTTGATCCAGTCAGCACTTGGAATCCCGTGGATCCACATCAGCTCAAGTTTTCAAGTGTCATGTGACTCTATTTTGGCTTTATTAGGCCTTGAAAATTAACTTTTCATCATGTATAACCAAATGGTTATCCATTTTGTCTAGATTCAATGTATTTGCAACCTGTATTTTGTCATTTTCCTACAAGACAAAGGCAAATCTGAAAATGTAACAAACTGATGTATCTTATTAAATGCCATGTAATCTGGACCGTTGGTGTTGAGTTAATCTCCACCGTTCATTAGAAGGCTAGGGTATGCTGCTTTCTATATAAAGGGCTGCCATTTCCACATTTTGTAAGACAGATTTTGATGCCAAATTGTTGACTCTGTGCCATTTGAATTAAATACAAAGCAAGTTTCTGCAGTATTTCTGAGGATTTGCATCTTGTGTCGATTCATTGTGGTTTTCATGGTTTGCTTCTTGCTCTCCCGTAGTTAGATTAGTTGTGCTTTTATGATGTTAATGGTTTATTGCAGTATTTGATGAATGTTCCAAGTCCATACTTTTAGTTATTTGTTGATGGTAAATAACTGTGTAAAGTTAGCCTGGGCTTATTATTTGTGCTGAAATTCAACTTCATTTTATGAGTTAAGTTGCACCATTTATTGGGTATTTAACGAATGAATGTGGTTTGAAAATCTTTCGACTTCCATTGAAGATAGCACCGTTTTCTGCAGCACTGTAACACCCATCTCAGTTTGGTAACTCAGAAAACTGGTTTAAAGTCTGGAATATTTGTCTACTAGAGATAACCCTTGCATTGTGAATGTTACTTAGGACTCCTTTTAAAACCCTAAATCTTTTGCATTTTCTTTAAACCCACTGTTTAGTTGTTAGAATAGAAAGTTTCAGCAGCATCTTACCTTGTCTACCAGCTGAAAATCATAATAAGACTTATGTGTATTTGCTGCCCCAAACCTGAACATTTGCAGATTGCATGTAAGACCCCTTGCAGGTACAGCTAGAACATAACCATTGAGGAATTCCAAGCAAGCTAAGACCTAGCTGTATTATTCTTGGAGTAGTCTTGCCTAGGGTAAGATACTTTTCAAGAGAGGTGTGAAACCAGCAATCACACCTACGTTGTTGTGTGCTAAAAACACCATCAACAGAACCAAATTTCCCTCATGGAATGTTTTCACATTTTTGTTTAGAACTTGAGATAGCCATGAAGTATCCCTTTGGTATCATGAGGATACCAGCAAAGGCAGTAAGGTTCCAGTTATTATTGACCCATGATTTGAGAGTTCATGGGCCAGGGTAAGCTCCCATGCGTTTACAAATCAGAGCCTTATCCTTTAAGATCCATAGCCTATTTTCCATTTTTTCAACCGTGAAGGAGACCTTTGGTGGTGCATCCATTCTCTTTTTTCATGGGAAACTAGGCCTAGAGATGGATTTGTAGGTGTGGGAATGATGTAAGGAGGCCATGGCCTCCTTTAGGATAAGGGTACTTAGGATGAATTAGTCTATGTATAGAATATTTCAGAATGAACTGTCAATGCAGTTCATCAAATAGTGACTCTCATGTGGATGCAAACAAAAATTTCACTATTTGGTAGCTTTTTAATGTATATTATTTGTAATCCCATGCAAGGGCCTATATGCCTCTCTAGATATGCTTCTAATACTTAGGCAATATTTTATCAATTTGAAGGATGTGGTTGCTACTTGATAGTAATGCTTTCAGTCTAGCTCAGTACTTCATTTTAGGTGATAATATTGATAATATTGCTTTGTATTTGTTCTATTGTATTTTCTGGTTTTTGTTTGGTTGCGATCTTGTTGAATGGAGTGTAATATCCCCAATGGGATCTGCCCTAAAATTCTGATTTTTATTTTTTAGAATTCTGCCCTAAGTTTCTGCACTTTTCGTTTTCTGCTGAAACCCTAATTGCTGATCTGATTTTCTTCTCTTAAACAATCAATTCCAGCAAACATAAAACACATCCAAACATGGCAAAAATGATGCCAAATGATACTACACATTGACATTCATCATAAGCATGAATTACACCATGAATTACACAATGTAGGGCAAACAAATGAGCAATACAAGTCTGATTTTCTGAACTGAAACCCTGCTGTTACAAAATCAGAATTTTGAATATGCAAAATACATCCAACATCTAGGCCAACATGCCAAATTACAAATCAAATCTCTGCTGTCACAAATCAGACCTTTCAAAAGGTTGATACATACCAAATGATGATGAACAAGATGCTCCAATCAAAACCCTAGCTTGGCGAATTACATCAGCTAGGTTATGATAACAAAACACAATCAAATGATGATAGATGATGCACCAAAATCCTCTCCAAAGGTGGTGCTTATGTCTGCTGCAAATATCTAGGGTTTAGGAAACCCTAACAAGGTGAAATCTGCCCTCAAACACTAAATTTGCCCTTCTCCTCAAGGTGGTACCCAAAGCTAGGGTTAAACCCTAGGTCAAATTGATGCATAAAATGCCATGAATTTGCTGCTCCAAATCTGATCGAAAGCTGAATATACCAATCTGCTCTTCCTCTCCACAAATATCTCCAATGAAGTGTAATTGTGAACTTCGTATGAATCCACCTCCAAGGTGTAATTGGGTTTTCGTCCAATCCACTATCTTCCTTAGGGTTTTCATCCTAGGAAGGAGCTGAACTAAAAAGTTACAACCAAGAGAGATAAATCTCAAATGAAAATAGGAATGAATGATATGATGAAATGCCTCCAAATGAATTCTTATTTATACATGATCTTTCCTTCCATCTCCTAGGCCAACTTAGGCAAGAAATACCTTTTGTTTCTATCATTTTCCTCTCTCAAGTTGGCTGACCCTTCCAAGGCAAGATAGGCGCTCAAAAGAACAAATTAAAGATTTGTTTGGTGTTATTTTATCCTTCCTCCTAGGCCAATCCTCTCCTAGCGCTCACTTATGATCTTTGTCTTTTTTCTCCATATCTTGGCCGAACCATAAAGGATATACTTTCTTTTATTTTATTCTTTTATTCTCCTGTTCTTGGGCGCCCACATCATAAGGAAACACTTGTTTATTTTTATATTATTTTCTCCCTCTTTCCAACCTCCAAGAGCGAACTCATTAGGCCTACAAGATGACATGTTTTTGACCTCCAAGAAGACGTCCTTTCCATAGAAAATTATCACAAAATTATTCTTTATTTTTCCTTCCAAGGCATCATCCATATTTTCCTTTATATTCTCAGTCCTCCATTCTCCAACTGGTTCGCTCTTCATTAGGGCAATTTATTTCATCAATAGTGATTATATCAAAACCACCACAAAAATATGATGTAGGACAATCCCAGTGTAATGTCCCCTATTTTGCCCAAACAGCCAGATGAGGAGATTAGCCTATTACCAGGTTCTCGTAGGCTAATGGCTTTGGTTAGGGAGCCTAATGGGTTCATTTCACTAGGACTCACTATTTATAGTAAGTCAGGCAGGAGGGTTCACGGGCAGTGTGGACTGACTTTCCATTTATAGCATTGCCAGTTCGGAGCACCTAGCACTTGGTTTGTGGTTTTGTAATGTCCCACCCTTGATACGATATTTAATTTTTTGGATTTTGCCTGTCGGTTTTAATTTGTTTTTGGTTTTCTGATATTTTTGCAATGTTTGATACAACAATATAAAGCAGCAAAATAGAAGATATTGCAATAATAATTTTCAACTCAAAACTGAACATTACATAGGGAATACATAGCTGAATATTCCAGATTTTTATATCATCTTAGATACTCAGTATTTTCACAAAATATTGACAACCCAGTTCATAAAATATCTCATATTATCTAAAACATCAATACCCAGAAAAATAGATAGCCAAAATAGTGAGGTATCTTACATACCCACTTTGTTGTTCATAAAAAATGAAGGCTGAGATGACAGTACAGCAAGCTGGAAATGATCATTCAATCCTCTACTTCACAGAAATGCATACAACGGATGTAGGTCTGATTCTCTGTCCTTTCCAAGTAATAACAAACAAAGTAGACTATGAATTCGGAGTGTATACGACCCAAAGTAGACTACGGATCCTGGTTGAAATGGTACGGCCTGCCTAGGGTACCAAATACACATCAAAATACCATCAAAATCAATGCCATAACTTGCAATACATTCCTCAATATCTTCTGATAATTACCGTGACAAAAAACTGCAGATATTCCCTTGTGACTCCTTCTGCGATTGAACTCCAAACTACCAAACTGAATATGTATGAAGCACAAATGCAACCACTGAGTATGGCTGCCTCAAAGCACCTTTGGACGGTCTTTCACACCTATAGAATGTTGTTACTAATGGAGGTTTTCGTCTCCAAAAGCCACTTAGGTTCGAATCTCTTCAAAACCCTCTCAAAACCCTAGCAGAGCAAAAGCCAAGCAAATATCAAATATTCAATCATATCCACAAATGAGGCACTTTTCCTCTTTTATAATTCTCCAAGAGGGGTCGATGCACTTTGGAGGGAAATATTTCTTTTAATTTCACTTTTAATATTTCCCAAGGTGAGCTCTCCACAAAATGACTTAAGTGTCTTTTAAATATTTTATTTTTCATCACTTAACCATTAAATCCCAAAATCCAATATTTAAATAATAATATTAATTTATGAACTTTAAAACAAAGGCCCAAATGAACTCAGAATTTAGTGATATATAGACCGTTGACAAGGTCTCGCTAAGACCCTCCATCTCCAACACTGAAAATCCCGAAACGGACATAAACCCTAATTTGTCAAAATAGTATGGCCCAAAAGTTTGAAATTGCCTGGAAAGACATCACCGCAAACCATTCGATATCACTGAGCTCAATGCAACATCTGAGATAGCCAACAACTGACTGCCAAGTCACCAAAACAACGCCAGACTGACACTTACTATAAATAGCAGTGTTCTTCGAGGACCAAAGAGAACAAACCTAGAAAGATTGTTGCCATGCAAGCACTTACTATAAATAGTAAGTACGGACAAGTTGTCTGAAATCTCTCCGGAAAGTGTCGTACAGCTCCACTGGATCACCTGAACACATTGGTAACATCGAAATACTCCTCTGATCAGGCTGTCACCAACCCAGAAAGTCAGCTCCGACTGTGCTGCAAGAGAACTCGAAAATGGGGACATTACAGGTTTCAAGATGGCTAGGGAGATATTTGTCGGTGTATAAGTTAAATTAAATATTTAACTTATAATATTTCTATGGTTAAAGTGACTTAACTTGTGAAGTGCAAGTTGTAACATAAAGTGTTGGTGCTAGGAGTTGGGCGCACTCATGAGGCATTGGGGGACTTATTGAAATAACATAAAATAATTAAATAATCCCTATCTTGGGGTTGGGAGAAAGTGAGTTAAAAGGAAAAATGAAGAGTTCATTTGATTATTCACACACTTTGCAAAAATTGATATTGTCATGCAACACTTTGAAGCTTTGGCTTTGAGGGTTTGAACTCATTTTGCTGAGACGAAAGCCTCTTCAGGATCATTCTCTTCGTGCTTGGAAGATAGCATTAGGAGTCTTGGGAAGTCTCATCCAGGGGCTTCATTTGGGCTTCAGTTTGATTCATTTTGGCAGAGATTTGAGTTTGAAAATGGACATATTTGATACAGTTTGTGTGTGCAGCTGAGAAAATCAAGAGACGAACATATTTATACCAATTTGGTGTTGATTGAGGACTGCACTCCATTCTCTTTGCTGGCCGTACATTCCAGCACTTGGTCGTACAGTTTATGCAGCAGCTTAGAAGGTTTTATTGATGGTTTTATGCATAACCTTGGTCGTTGAAAACATTTTATGAGCTGCAGATCGAATCAGATGTTACTATGACAGTTTGAGAGCATTTAAGGGGGTTATTCCTTGCTGATATTCCTAGTACCAAGCCGTACAAAAGCTGCCATGGACATGGGTCTCTAGTACAGTTCGTAGCTTCTATTTGGGGTTCCATTTCCTTCCATTGGGATCGCCCAAGGTCTCAAATGTTATTGCATATCATTGTATGATGAGGCTCAGCCATTTGTAGATGATTGGAGTAGATTTCTGTTAGCTTGTATTGTTGGTTCACCTACAACACAAGTATGAAGTTGATAATTTCAAAATGGGTGTCAGTGTAATTCATTTTGAGCAATAATATAATCTGGGTCTTTGTTATTTTTCTCGTATCTATCATAGTTTTTTTGGGTTATTGTTATATGCTTTATATTCTGTGGTTTCAATGCAAAGACAATATATGCAAACACACATATAAACCCTAAACCAGAAAATAGTGTGAAGACAAAAAAAAACAAGGCATAAAACCCTAGCTGGAACAGTGCATATTACAGTGGTATCAGAGTAGAAGATCTTGCCATCCTGTGAGGTTATTTTGAACATGCAGTTGGGTGAGTGATGCAACTAGGTACTCACCAATATTATGTCAGACGGAACAGGTCACAATCGGATCTTGAGGTACCACAACATATAGATCCTTTGCAGGTATTGATACAGTTATTGTTCCAACATAAGTAATGGGGGACAAATCGTGAAGAACCTAGCACTCGTGAGATGCTAAGCGATTTGGCCAGGGGACAGAGAGAGATGCAACAAAACTTTAATCAGTTGATGCAGATGATGGCTAATCACGTTTCTAGTATGCTAGGAAACAACAATAATAGCAATAACAACAACAATGAGGAACAGGAACAATGGTGATAGGCATAAACACAGGGATGATGAGGATAGGAGACCTAAAGGTGAGGCATCAGTAAACAACAGAGGCGCCACTCAGCATACAGGTTATGACAGACCGGGAATACCTACCTTTACTCCTAGGAACAATGCAGCAGAGCCTGAGCCTACACAATTGGATTTCCAAGATGTTATAGTCAGGGATTGGCGAGCATCTAGTGATGAGTTCAGAGCAGAGATTTCATTTCGCGAGTATTCAGACTTGCGGATGAAAGACAGGCCAAAGGGTGGTAGACAACAAAACATAGAGCTGCAGAAGAAGGTTAATAAACTTAATATTACCTTACTTAAATGGATTGGGAAAGACCACTGCCAAAGCATGGGTGCAGGAGCTTGACAACTTCCTACAACTCAGCCCTATGCCTAGGAGGAGGCCATCACATACGCAGCTTTACACTTGGATGGTATTGCCCATGAGTGGTGGCACCATGGGAAGATCACCTTGGGACACGACCAAATTACATCTTATGCTGAGTTCACAGGTTGTCTCATAGACATGTTCGATAAAAAGGACCTCGAGTTACAGTTTAAGGAGTTGACACAACTTAGACAGTGGGGTTCGGTAGAGAGCTATATTTCAGAGTTCCAAAAGTTGTCGGTTATGGTGACAGATATATTAGAATGCAGGCTACTGGTTCTCTTCATTGATGGACTCACTGATCCATTATGGGGTTGGATCAAGGGTCTTAACCCACCTTCTCTCCACGAGGCTATGAAGAAGGCTAGAGACATGGAATCCTCGCCATCTAGAAGTAAATTCCAATCAAAAGGATTTACCAATCAACCAAGAGAGAGAGAGAGAGAGAGAGAGAGAGAGAGAGAACTAATCAGTTAAACAATGACCAACTCAATGAGTACAGAAGGAAGAAGCTTTGTTTTCACTGCAGGGAGCCTTGGGATCCCTCACATAGGTGCCTTAACAAGCCTAAAGCAAAGTAGATAGAATACTTTTCAGCAGAGGAGTCAAATTCAGAGCGGTTAGATCAGCCATCAGATAAGGAGGATAGTGATGATGAGAATGCATTATATGGTAGCTGTGATAGTGAGGGGGTGATGGCGCAACTTTCTAGTTGCCAAAAAGTTGGCTCCTTCAGAGTTAGAGGAGTCCTTGGGGGACAAAGCATCATCACCTTGATTGATATAGATGTGACACAATTTTGTTGATGAGGGGTTGGTGGCTAGGCGAGGACTTAAGGTAGAAGAGTTTGAAGGGTTCAAGGTAATGGTAGCTGACGGCTTCAAACTCATGTGTACCAGAAAAATTTCTGGGTTGAGCATACAGATGGGAGAAACGAGCTTAAGGATGATTTCTATGTTGTGGGCATAGGTGATACAGATGTGGTATTGGGCATGCATTGGATGATGACCCTTGTGGAGTTCACCATGAACCTGAAGAAAATGGAAATGAAGTTTGAATCCAATGGGCGGAAAATAGTGCTCAGAGCATTATCAGATGGAGGACCTCGGGTAGTATCTCTCAAGAGGATGGAGAGGATGTTAAGACATGACCAAGTAGAATGGGCAGCTGAATTCCTAATTATGCCAGAGGTTCCATAGTAGCCGAAGAGCAGTTATCATCCTGATATACAGAAGCTATTGACCAAGCACAACAAAGTGTTTGGTAGTATACCACTTGGAGTACCACTTGATAGAGGTATCGAGCATGTCATCGAGCTCGAGGACGGGTCTAAGCCCGTGATTACTACCCCCTAGCATCATCCTAAGAGGCTCAAGGATGAGATAGATAAGACTATCAAGGAGCTGTTGGAGATGGGTCACATCAGGCCAAGCAAGAGTCCATTTGCATCTGCAGTAGTGTTGGTCAAGAAAAAAGATGGGACCATTCAGACGTGCATCGACTATAGGGCCTTGAATAAGAAAACTATAAAAAATAGGTATCCTATTCTCCGCATCGATGAGTTGATAGATGAGTTGCATGGGGCATGTTATTTTTCTAAGATAGATCTGAGATCAGGATACCATCAGATTCAGATGAGGGAAGTGGATATAGAGAAAACAACATTTAGGTGTCATTACGGCCACTTCAAGTTTTTGGTGATGCCGTTTGGGTTGACCGATGCTCTAGCGACTTTCTAGAGCTGTATGAACCAAATCTTCAGGAAACAATTAAGGAGGTTTGTATTAATCTTCTTCGATGACATTCTGATTTTCAGTAGGACATGGGAAGAGCATATGAGACATCTGGAGGAGGTTTTGAGTATCCTTGAGAGTGAATCCCTATATGCCAAGGAGTCCAAGTGTGACTTCGGCATGACAGAGTTGTTATATCTGGGTCATATAATCAGTGCAGATGGTGTGAGGGTTGATCCAGAGAAAATCAGGGCAATCATGGAATGGCCTCCACCGACGAACCTCACTCAGCTCAAGGGGTTCTTTGGATTGTGTGGATTTTATAGGAGGTTTGTGAAATGTTTCTCATAGACAGCAGCACTGCTGACAGATTTGACTAGGAAAGGAGTCTTTGTGTAGACAGATGCAGCACATAAGTGTTTTGAACACTTCAAACATTTGATGTCTACCTGCCCAATCTTAGCGATTGTAATGTCCCCCATTTAGCCCAGTCACTCGGATGATGGAGATTAGCCTATCACATGACTTCCGTAGGCTAATAACAATGGTTAGGAGGTCAATTCAGGGACTTACTATTAATAGTAAGTTGGGAACTGGGGCACTTTCTATTTTAGTAGGGCAATTGTGGATGATCGGTGCACGAGGTTCATGGTCCCGATAAGACTAGAGCTCTATTTGATATAATATAAGTCAAATTAAATATTTAACTTATATTATTTTATGAGGCCTAAAGTGACTTTAAGTTATAATGCATTTTCACTTTATAAGAATAAGTTATAACTTAAAAGTGTTTGTCTAGGAGATGGGCACCCAAGGTCATGAGGGGACATAAGGGATATGAGGATGTTAAATAAAATAATAAAATATATGTTTCTTGGGCGTTGAGGAGAGGAGAGAACAGAAAGGAAAAAAAGAGAGTTCATTTGGTTATGTGAAGATTATTGATTTTTGCTCTCATATTGAGTTTTTCCGTGCATTGGGTTTGAGCTTGGCTCTAGGGTTTGTTCATGGCTATGTTGGGATGAAAACCCCTGCATTAGTCCCTTTCTTCGTGCATGAAAGATTGCATCAGGAGAGGATTGGAGGAGCTTCACTTCAGGAGCTTCATTGTGCGTTTAGGGATTCATTTTGAGGTAGATTTGAGCTGAAAATGGCGTTATTTGATGAATAATGAATGTGCAGCCATTAGCAATCAGTTGGAGGACAGATTCATGCATTTTTGAAGGAGTTTATAGCAGTTTTTATCAGCCATAGGCATGCCGTACCATTTCTACAGTGGGCCGAACCAGTTGGAAGGAGATTGTGTGCTCAACGTTGGGTTTTTGGTGATCATTCTTATCTCTTGTGAGTCGTTTTACATCTGCCATGGATTACATATCAGTTTAGAGGGATTTCGGGCAGGTTTATAGTTTATTGCTGCTAAAACAAGTTACCAAGCAGGCTGTACAAGTTGCAGGCTGAACGTGGGACCTCCAGGAAGAGTTTACATCTGATTTTGTGACTCTATATCTCACCAAGAGGGTTGCCTAGGGTCTGCAGATCCATTCTATGTATTTGTATTGCATTCTCACACTTGGTGAAGGTGTTTAGAGTGATTTACTGTGGCCTTTGTTGCTGGTCCGGCTACAACATCCAAACGAAGTGTAAATCTTGATATGGGTATGTACCTATAATTCGTATTTGGTCATAATACTATCTGGGTGTTCATTATTTTATTGATATATGTTTTAGTTTTTCTGGGTTTTCAATATATGCTATATATTCCATGTTATCGATGCAATATCAAAACATGCAATGAAAACCTAAACCCCAAACAGTCAGAAAACAAAAATTGGTACAAAACAGACATATATCTGAGGGTGTATGTTACAGCGATCCTCGATTTCTCCAAACCTTTTGAGTTGGAGTGTGATGCTTCAGGAGAGGGGATAGGGGTAGTTTTGATGCAGGAGAAACACCCAATTGCGTTCGAGAGTAGGAAGCTTAGGGGTGTGGAGAAGAGCTACTCGGTATATGACCGAGAAATGTTGGCCATCATGCATGCATTGGCCAAATTCAGACCTTACCTGGTTGGTGGGAAGTTTATCATCAAAACAGATCATAACAACATAAAATACTTTATGAACCAGAAGGATCTAAAAGATCGACAGCAGAAGTAGGTCGGTAGGCTCCAGGCATACGATTCTGACATCGAGTATGTCAAAGGCAAGAAGAATGTAGTTGTAGATGCGTTATCTAGGAGACCCCACTTGTGTTTACTTGGAGAGATATCTGCTGATTGGAGAGAGTCAATTTCAGCAGAGTATGCTAAGGACTCTTGGGCGGCAGGAGTCATTGAGGGCACTATTCACGATGACAGGTATTCTGTGGTGAATGATTTGATCATCTATAAGGACAGGATATTTTTGGTGCCTAACTCTCAGTTTAAAAATAAAATTCTAAGGACTTTCCATGATATGCCTATGGCTGGCCATCCCGGGTTCTTCAAAACTTACAGACAGGTTCGGGATAGATTTACATGGAAAGGACTTAAGAATGAAGCCCTGAAGTATGTTCAGGAGTGCACAATATTTCAGCAAAATAAAAATGAACATACTTACCCTACAGGGTTACTGCAGCCCTTGCTGATTCCCAACCAAAAGTGGGAACATATCTCCATGGACTTTATCACAGGGCTACCAAAGGTTCAGGGGAAGGATTGCATCTTTGTGGGGGTCGACAGACTGACGAAGTTTGCACACTTCTTCGCCATTTCAGTGACACATACAACAGTACAGGTAGTTGATCTCTTTTTCAGGGAGATATTCAGATTACACGGGATACCTAAGGGCATTGTGAGCGATAGGGACAATAAGTTCCTAAGCTTGTTTTGGCAGGAGTTGTTCAGATTGTGTGGCACTGAACTAACTCCCAGTACCAGTTACCACCCACAGACAGGCGGCCAGGCAGAGATAGTAAACAAATGGGTGGAAGGGCATCTCAGGAATTATGTGTCGGGGTAGCAGAAGGCATAGATTAGATGGTTGCACCTGGGGGAGTACTGTTACAACACGACATATCACATGTCTATTAGGATGACTCCATTTAGGGCCTTATATGGGTATGATGCCCTTTGCTTCATAGATTTGTTACTTGGTGATAGTAGAGTGCCGAAGGCAAAAGACTTGTTGTAGGAGAGCCAAGACATCATGAAAGAGCTCAAGGAGAATATGCAACAAGAACAAAATCAGCAGAAGCTCTATGTTGATCAACATCGGGTAGAGAGGAGTTTTGAGGTTGGAGATATGGTATACTTGAGGCTCCAACCCTACAGGCAATCCAGTCTAAAAAGGAGTGGAGCAAAAAAACTAAAACCCAGGTTCTATGGTCCGTTCAGAGTAGCTAGGAGAGTGGGGGAAGTAGCTTATGAGCTTGAGCTACCAGCAGATAGTCGAGTGCATAATGTTTTTCATGGTTCCAGAGGCCATCATTGACACACCTGAGAGGAATCTCAGGAGGCGGATCATCAAGGAGTACCTGGTGAAGTGGAAGAACTTGCTAGTCGAGGATGCAACATGGGAGAGTGAGCAGATTCTTCAGCATCCTGAGCTAAGATTGCTTGAGGACAAGCTTTGTGGTTTCGAGATGGCCAGGGAGATATTTGTCGGTGTATAAGTTAGATTGAATATTTAACTTATAATATTTATATGGCTAAAGTGACTTTAATTTATTAAAGTGACTTAACTTGTGAAGTGCAAGTTGGAACTTAAAGTGTTGGTGCTAGGAGTTGGGCGCCCTCATGAGGCATTAGGGGACTTAATGAAATAACATAAAATAATAAAATAATCCCTATCTTGGGGTTGGGAGGAAGTGAGCTAAAAGGAAAAATGAAGAGTTCATTTGATTATTCACTCACTTTGCAAAAATTGATATTGTCGTGCAACACTTTGAAGCTTTGGCTTTGAGGGTTTGAACTTGATTCTGCTGAGACGAAAACCTCTTTAGGATCACTCTCTTCGTGCTTGGAAGATAGCATTAGGAGAGTCTTGGGAAGTCTCATCCAGGGGCTTCATTTGGGCTTCAGTTTGATTCATTTTGGCGGAGATTTGAGTTTAAAAATGGACATATTTGATGCAGTTTGTGTGTGCAGCTGAGAAAATCAAGAGACAAACATATTTATACCATTTTGGTGTTGATTGAGGACTGCACTCCATTCTCTTTGTTGGCCGTACATTCTAGCACTTGGCCGTACAGTTTATAGCAGCAGCTTAGAGGGTTTTATTGATGGTTTTGTGCATAACCTTGGTCGTTGAAAACATTTTATGAGTTGTAGGTCGAATCAGAGGTTACTATGATAGTTTGAGAGCATTTAAGGGGGTTATTCCTTGCTGATATTCCTAGTACCAGGCCATACAGAAGCTGCCATGGACGTGGGTCTCTAGGAGAGTTCGTAGTTTCTATTTGGGGTTCCATTTCCTTGCATTGGGATCGCCCAGGGTCTCAAATGTTATTGCATATCATTGTATGACGAGGCTCAACCATTTGTAGATGATTGAAGCAGATTTCTGTTAGCTTGTATTGCCGGGTCACTTACAACACAAGTATGAAGTTGAGAATCTCAAAATGGGTATGTCACTGTAATTCATTTTGAGCAATAATATAATTTGGGTCTTTGTTGTTTTGCTCGTATCTATCATAGTTTTTCTGGGTTATTGTTATATGCTTTATATTCTGTGGTTTCAATGCAAAGACAATATATGCAAACACACATAAACCCTAAACCAAAAAACAATGTGAACACAAAAAAAACCAAGGCATAAAACCCTAGACGGAATAGTGCATATTACACCCAGGTTGCAGAGCAATCTTGCATCAACCAAAAATATTTGCATTCTTTTCTTTTCTTTCATTTCAGTTACAATTTAGTAATTTGCAGTTCAGCATTTTCTACCGCATTTTACCGCATCTTCATATCAGAGTTCGCAGAGCAGGATTTAGCTTCTATGCCATGTTAGCTACATCATACTTTGATTTCAGAAGAATTGGATTTGTCTACATAAAGTTATCGCTATCAGAAGATCATTAGCTTTCACAGAACAGAGCATTCATGCAGTCAGTTGAGAGAAGTTTGTGGAGCACTTCCGTGACTTGCGGAGCAAAATGGAACATCATACACGACACATAAGGATCAGATAAGCCCTCCTTGAGGTTTGCACCAAATTTCATTCATTTGCGGAACAATACCACATGTTGTAGACTGACCTACATGTTTCTACACGTTTCATCATTCATTGGAGTTTGTAACCTCTTGTGGCCGACGCGAAGGATTCTATGAGCTTGAAGATTATATATATAGATCTCTTAGATGCATTAGGAAGTCAATTAGGAGTTATGATAGTTTAGAAAAAAGAATTTTGTTCTGGGAGGCACTTCAATGCCATATCTTACATTTCTGTTGTAATCCGGAAGACGGGCCTGTGAGCCATTTGGTTGTAGCTCACATGTTGTCGGCATAGAAGCATTTTGATTATCTGATATATTGAGCATTTGAATCTTCCATTGCATTCTATATTTGTGTTGTTTCCGTTGTGTTTACTCTTGCTGCATGGTTTGGACAGTCCCTTCTTACGACCCTCCATCCATGACTGCACCAAGTGGTATCAGAGTGAAGTTGTGGATCGTTTGGGAAGTGAAGGCATTTCATAAGATCTTGTGGTGAACAGAGTACTGACCCGAGACATTCTACTTGTGTTTGCCAATAGAGCGCCGTTTGTGAGGCAGTTGCTATCTTGTGGCCAGATCGCCAAATTGAGGCAATTGAACCAAATCCTAGGAAGAGATGTCGCCAAGGAGGATGCTTGCTATGGCCAATGTTGCTGGAAGAATGGAAGAAATGATAGAGATGATGAGGACAATGAAGGTTAGATTAGATGTTGTAGAAGAAGATAGAAGAAGAGGACTAAACCCTAGACATGAAGATGAAAGTGATGATGAATTTCAAGCTGCTGACCAAAATGAAGAAGCCCTATAAGAAGAAGAATCTGATCAGGTAAAGATGTTGAAAGCTATTTCTAAGATGGGTAAGAGACCTAGAATGGAAGTACCGAACTGTGATGTCCCGATGTTAAGGCATTGTTTAAATTAAAGATTTAAACATCATGATTAAGACGGTGAAGTTGCTTTCATAAAATATCAATTCGAATGATAGAAATAATTACTAATATATATTATTTTAATAAATAATATTAAATAATATTATATGAATATTTTTATATAATTAAAATATAATATATTTATATTATTATAAATAAAAAAATAAATATAATTATATGTATTAATAAATAAATATAATATAAATATAAATATAAATATTATATATAAATATTAATATATAAATATTAATATAATATAAATAATAGAAATATATTATAAGAAACAAATCGAAGGTGTTATGGCAGCGATTGCCAAGGAAAACGATTCTGATTTCATAAACACTAATTATATTACAAAAGAAAAGGTAACGCTGATAATAGAGCAAGTTAGTGTAAGGGCAACGATTGATATTAATAAAGGGGTTCCATTTATTATGACTTAAACACTAGCAATTTAATATAAGGGGGCAGCGATTCATGATGAGGCATCTCTTTTGAAAGAGATGTATCTCTTGATAAAGGTATATATATCTGCCTTTGTGATGGGAATGGGAAGGTATTAGGGGAGTGGAATATATATTTCATATATATATACAACAGCAGATATACAAGTATGGAAGCAGACTTGGGAAGATAGAAAGATATAGAAATAAATGCTCAAACTATATGACTCAGATCTGCATATGTATATATAGAGGGAATTATCTGAGTTTAATATATATATTATGTGAGCAGACCTGAAAGTGTAATATCAATCAAAAGAAGAGTTAAGAACAGATATAAGAAATAATTCAGATATATATATATATATATATATATATATATATATATATATATATATATATATTTGTGAAGTAATTGTGTTGAGTAATAAAGATAAATCATATACACCGGTAGATATACAATCAACACTAAAGGAAGACAATCCTTGGATCGCCAACGATACAAAGGCAAGAATTATATACCTGGTATGATGTATCTAACCCTATGTCTATTATGATGAATGTCATGTGGTAAGTAATGACAAATGCATATTATCATTAGTATCATAAGCATTGTGAAACTTGCTATGAAATATATATAGGAAGACATCCATTCCCAACACATTATAAGTAATGATATGTTCAAACTCAATGCCTATCTATTTCTATTGTCTACAACCTTAGGAGAGGCAAGGTGTTGTTAAGGAGAGGCGGAGTAAATCCAATCCATGAGGTGGTGTCATCGCGTCGCCATCCAAGGTTAAGGATTAGAAAGGAAGTAAGGATTAAGTCTTGAACATAGTCGATACTTAATTGTGTTATGAATTGAACCAAATGTCGATTATGCTATGATGATTTGATCTCATGTAGTATGGCTCTCATTATTAATGCTATTATAGATGAGTTTAATATGAATGATAGATGAATTTAATATGAATGATGCTATGAACTGAATATTATCTTAATTTATTGATCTTTAATATTTTTAAAGTCCCTTTCTAATGATATTATTGTATGCAAGTAAAGAAGTCATGAATATCCTAAAAGGGGACATTACAAGTGGTATCAGAGCATCTTTCCTGCCATCCTGTGTATGCTTTATGTGTATTCAAATGTATTCAAGTGCATACCTTGTGACTTATATGTATTCAAGTGTATACTTCGTGGCTTATGTGTATTCAAAGATATACTTTGTGACTTATGTGTATGCTTTGTAACATATGTTCATGTGAATACTTTGTGTATTACGTGTATTCGTATGTATGGTTCATGCTTGCTGTGTATACTCATGTGTATACTTGGTGACCTTGGGATGGTGGATGGACCCGCAGTGTAGTATGGGATGCACCGAATCCCCTTCCCAATTGTCTACTTACATGTATTAATGCAACTTACGTGTATTCATATTTTGTGACTGGCATATACTTCATGACTTACGTGTATTCAAGTGTACTCAAGTGTATACTTCATGACTATGTACTCGAGTGTATACTCTATGACTCTGTATTTGTATTTGAGTGTATACTCTATGATTTTGTATTCAAGTATATATTACATGACTGTGTATTTGAGTGTATACTATACGACTTTGTATTTGTATTCGAGTGTATATTCTATGACTTTGTATTTGTATTCAAATTTATACTCTATGACTTGTATTCAAGTGCATACTTCATGACTATGTATTCGAGTGTATGCTCCATGACTTTGTGTATTCCGTTGTATACTTTATGACTTCATGTATTCGAGTGTATACTCTATGACTTTGTATACTCTATGACTTGTATTTGTATTTGAGTGTATACTCTTTGACTTTGTACTCAAGACTATGTATTCAAGTGTATACTCTATGACTTTGTATTTGAGCGTATGCTCTATGACCTTGTATTCAAGTGCATTCTCTATGACTCTGCATTCAAGTGTATACCTTGTGACTTATAGTGTATACTTCGTGGCTTACATGTGTATTCGAGTGTATTCAAGGATATACTTTGTGACTTACGTATATTTGTATTTTGTGACTTACGTGTATTCATGCGTGACTTGCATTCATGTGTATACCGTGCAATTTACATGTATTCATGTGAACACTTTATGACTCGTGTATACTTCATGTATTTACGTGTGTGCTTCACACTTCCTGTCTTACGTATATTCACATACTTCATGCTTCGTGTACTACATATATTTATGCGTATACTTTGAGTATTATGTGTATACTTTGCATCTTTATGCTTCATGTTTATTGTATTAAATGTATTTATGCGTACTTATACTTCATGCGTTATGTCCTACCTATATACTTTGTGTATCATGTATACTTAATGTATTATGTATACCTATGTGTGTGCTTCTAGTCTTTGTTTCTTAACAAAGTTTACTCTATATGTGCTTAAGATTACTTTATGAGGTTAAGAAGCACAAACAAATTAACTTACGTAATAATAAGGGTTGAAACTAGTGAAGTGGAAAAAGTATGACTCCCTCAAATTGAAAATGCAATTAAAGATAGCATTTTCCATCCTTACACTTTTCTATCTCCAACATTTATTTTTCCCATCCTTGGCTAGAAAAATCATAATATTTTGGCTAGATGAAAAATATCACCAAGTAACACTTAGCCAAAATCCAAACAAAATCACCTGTTGAGCCAACATTATAGTTTTCCATCCTCTAGAACCAAGCTCAAACCAAAATCATTCCCTTACAACAAATATTAGCCTACGGGAATAGTGAATAGGTTAATCAACATCTCCACATGTGATCACTCCAGAAATGGGGACATGATAGACCTAATGAAGATTCAACAAGGCATACAACCATGATTGAGCATGCCATATTGCACAAAGACAAGGTTTCAGTCAAACAGGTTAATCTTCAATTGATGGGCATGCATCCTATAATGGATGTATTGGATTTACAAGGAAAGTTTGCAAGTCAATGGGATAGAGTGCACCATGTAGTGTGAACACCTGTTTGAACTTTGAAGTTTGTGATCAGCAACACACATATCAATGCACCCCTTGTTGAATGGATAAGAAGATTCTAAAGTTTAAGTTCGCTGCTACACTATGAAGTGTGTGTCATACAAGGAAGATGGCAAATTTTGTTTTAAGTTTGAAATTGGCAAGCATATGAACGAGCACATGCCTAACAATGAAGTAGACATTTTCAAGGCAAATCTTGCAAGACAACACATCGTTGCACAATAAAGTAAAAAAGAGTTAGGTTTCAAAGTCGGAAATTGCACCACAGTGTGTTGGAGTGCACCATATTGTAACAGTCATCAAACCATGTCAAAACCTGCATATACACATTGTGGTGCATGCCTAACAAAGGGGAGATCGGTTTTTTCGCAAAACTTGTACACATAAGATATGGGTGCGCACCAACAAGAATGAAGACAAATTTTTCTCAGTTAAAATGAACAGCAAACACAAAAAGGGTGTGCCATTCAATGTATTTGAGAATTTTTAAATCAAAACAAAAACTTGTGAGGTTGTTCCTAGGTCCGCGCCACATAGTAGAGGGTGCAAGTTTAAAATTTTTGTTTCAGTCATGTTGAGGCATTCCTAGACACACACTAAGCCAAATGAAAACAATTTTTCTAAAGTTAAAGGCTACAATTGCTTATAGTGGCACATGCTTGAAAATAGACATATGAATTTTTGATGCTGACCTATGTATAGAAGCACCCCATAGAGAGCGTTGGATGATTTTTTCTCAAAAAAGCTGCAAGTCCTATTTAAAGGAGTGTGCCCTTTCAATAGAGATTGTGACTTTTCAAACACATAAGAGTGCTACTATTTGTAGGTTTTTGATCATTGAAAGGAGAAGCAAGTTTTAATTAGCAAGACAATGTCAGGAAAAGAAAAGCAAACTATATATATAGAGCAAGGGACGGTCAAGGGCAGGATTATAATATGTTTTGTTTTTAAATAAGACCCTTGATCTTCATTATTTTCCGTCAGATTTTAGCGAGCAGTAGAGCAGTCATATCTCCAAACAATCTGTCGTGGAAATGCATCCCCCCATCCCTTACCATCTCTGTCCGGAAACTCAGTGTAAACATAGAAAATGTCTTAATATGTAGAGGAGTGTGTGCCACTCCAAAGGTTGCAGAAAATTTAAAGTTATTAATGTTAAAATGTGCACCTCCATATAAGGGCACATGCCTATGAGAACATAATGTTCCATGTCAAAAAATGCTGTCCAACGGGAAGGTGTGTGCCACTCCAAAGATGTGCACTATAGTGAAGATTAAAAAGATGCAAGTGTATAGAGCGTAGTGCACTTCACCAAAGGAGAACACAAGTCCAAAAATTGCAAAAGTGTCTTCATGTGTATTGGCATGCACCTGAAGGAAGGGTTACACAGTTTTAAAAATCAAGAAAATGTACCCCCTTAGAGGAGCATGTGCCCATCTAAAGGGTGACACAAAAATCAAAAAATCCCTTCAGTATAGAGGTGACAAGGGTTTTCTTGCAGGTTTCAAGCATTCGATCTCTATTGGAAGCATCTTTAGCAGCAAATTTTCAGTCATCAAGCACAAATATACGACCTTCTTCAAATGAACAACTTTCTTCCTTAGAGTAGAAGCGTTTTTTATTTATATAATAACTTTTCTTTTTATTGAACATGCCTTGATTGTGATCTCTTTTAAAAGATTTGTCACCTTTCTTTGAATCATACTCCTCTTCTGTAATGTCCCCATTTTCGTGAGCATTAGAGTTGGAGGATTTAGCCTATCACTGGGTCCTTGTAGGCTAATATCGGTGTTTAGAGGATCCTGTTGTGGAGTTATTTGGTTCTCCAGAGGGCAGTTGTCTGTGTTTCCATCTCCAGATCCTTCATATGTTCTGAGGCAATTGATATTCAAGGGTTTATGGCTTTATTTGCATATACTTACTATTTATAGTAAGCCAGTTGGACGTTAGAGACCCACCTTACTATTTTTAGTAAGGCATCCAGATTGATAGTGGGAGTAGTGGGCTAGCCAGTGATGAAGTCAGAATCATTGAATAATGATTATTAATGGAGTTATGACATTTAATTATTATTAAAGTGGTACTTTAATATAATTAATTATTTAAGGGAATATTATATTGACTTCATGTGACTTTATAATTGTGAGGTATTTAATATCAAAAGTCAAAATATTAAGTGAGAGCATTTAATGACTTTATTATAAGGGGCATTAATTATTATAAAGTCAAGCTATTGATTAAATGCTTTATGAAGTACGCCCACTTTGAGGATTTAATTGAAAGGTGATAAAAGAATATTTTAATATATTTTAAATGATTTAATGCCTTAAGTGAAATTGACCCTCTTGGAGATGAGTATAAAAGGACCTCAAAAAGCAAATAGAATTATCATTTGATCATTTTACAAATTGGAGTTTATTGTTTTGGAGAGCTCTTTTCTTGGAGAGGAAGAAACTAGGGTTTCAGCATACTTGGCATTGGAGAACGAAGTTTTCTTCATTGTTCTTGCATTCTGAGGTTGTGAAATACTAGCTGAAGATTGTGTAATATCCCTAATGGATATTGGACTGAAATTTTGAATTCTTTGATACCACTGTAATATTCCTCTTAGGATATATGTTGAAATCTTTCTACTCAAAACCCTAGGTTTGATATCTTTTCACTTCACATAGATGTGCCAAACCATGGAACTACATCTATGCAAATATGAATAGATGATAAAATGCAAGTATCAATGATTGGAATGAATGAACATTCAACTCAGAAGTCTCTGTTACCATTCAGACATCAAGAACATGTCTCTATGACAGTCAATTCAAACATATACCACTGTTACAAAACAAGATTTCACATACCATTTCAATGCTCAATTACAATGCAAGTATAATGTCTAAACCTGCTGTAGCAATTTCCTGTGACTGACAGCCTGCTGCCTAATAATGTTCAGGTCTGCAAGTAAACAATCCTGTAGCTGCATATAATGAGATTTTCCCAATTTCCTGTCTAAACCTCTTGACTGCTGTAGCAGTGATAAAATCTCTGCAACTTCTATATATCAAAGTCTTTAGTATAAGGCTGCGATTGGAGTTGGGTTGCTGCGTCTGCCTTCTAAAGTTATTTCAATGAAGTATTTAAACAATGGTGATGCCAGAATGATATGGAGTACCTCTACAAACAAAGAACTCCTTTTTTGTATGCAGCACACTCTTATAAATGGGCTCACGATTTTCTTTTACCATGCTACGAATCTCCCAACTTACCATATCTTCATTTGAAGTCCCACGAACCTTATATCATCAAAGAATATCTATGATGTGCGGCGGCCTTAAGAATTTACTCCATTTGTTATTAAACCCAATGCAAATCCTTCCCAGCAATAGCCATGATTCCAACAACAATGCAATTAAATCTTCAAATTGTTATAAAATATGCATCCACAGATTTAACCATATAAGAGGGACCCACTCTCCACTAATCTTCTTAAATTTCAAATGCAGATATGAAAACCCACGAACTATATAATATATGCATTCCTTAAAACATTCACATCCTTCATATAATATGGGGCCCACCGTCCACTATTGAAGTCTGCAGAATACTGTCAGATATTGTCTCCTTATAAGCCTGCAAACATAGATCTTTAATACCACAAAGCTTCCTTCATAAACCACGATTTCATAAAGCTTTTCCTTCCTTTAATAAGATGGATGCAAATATATGAAAACTTATAGGATATATTCAGAAATACCATAAAATAGTCACAGAGATATCAGAAAATATATATAATTCAATTTCAACTCAGCAACTTAATAAGTTGGCATGAACATTATTCTGAAATCTGCATACAGATATTTTCAATGAAACTCGACAAAATGGTCTCCGACCAAATATCGATTTATTCAGCAAAATACCAAACTCAAGACACTTTGAAACCCCAACTGAGAAATCTGACTGATTTCTCCTCTCAATTCAGTAAATGCAAAGAATCTCCTCTTTGACACTAACTGGATACAAAAGTCATAGACTTCAAACTGAAAACCAATACATAAGCATCTGAAAAAGCATGCTCAACAATGACTCTCAGGCTTGCTTTTATAGCCATTACATTAATTAGGCCCACCCTAACTTTATTAAATGAGAGTTTACATGTACACATCAGACCAAAGCATTTTAAATGCTTTTACATGAACTTTATTAAATGTTTGCATTTGTACTTTTTAAATGCTTGTTCACAACAACATGAACTTTATTAAATGCTTGCATTTGTACTTTTTTTAAATGCTTGTTCACAACACTTTTTAATAAAGTGTAGTACTACTAACTTAGTAACTTAAATAAAATATTAATTTTATAAAGTAAATAAAATACTTTACAAAATTAATTTACAATTAAAACAATTTTAAGTTACTCTAAAATTGGGGACATGACAGATTGCCTATCTGATTGGCTTCATCCAGGAGTCAACATTTGTGCATATTGGAGGAGATTCTACCAAGTTATTGAAGGGTTAGCATCAGAAAATCAGAATTATTAAATCTGATTGAAAAATAAATATCTTAAGAGGTTGTTAAAGCAGTCAGTTTAATTGTCATTATCTTTATATGCATTTACAGTACAATCTCAATTGCATTCTTGGCAAAATCTTAAATCAAAACCCAAACTTTGAAAGTGCAAACAAAATAACTAGAGGCAGAAATTTTAATTTAGCAAGTGTCCACCTGGGGTGGGACATTTCATGTTCCTCATCGCTATATGGACATTGAGATGCAAAATGACCTACCTTTCCACAATTGAAGCATTTAAGAGGCAATTTACCTTTGTACTCTCTGGTTCCTTTCTTCAACCTCCTTACAAAGTTAGCTTCCGTATCATTGTCGGAAATGTCACTTGGTTTAGGTTCTTTATTCTTTTCCTTTTTGGATGCTTTGAAGGTTGCTTCCTTTTTGGGAGATTTCTCTTCAGTCTCCATTTCACAAGCGGTGAGTATTCCATGTAACTCATCCTTTGTTAATTTTTCCAAATCCTACATTTCTTCTATTGCCGATACTTTTGCATCAAATCTTAGTGGTAAAGATCTTAATATCTTTTGTACGACACTTGTTTCTTTAACTTCTTCTCCAAGACCCTGGATGGTGTTGGCAATCTCATCGACATGAAGAAAGTAGGTAGCTATATCTTCTTCGTCCTTCATCTTAAGACTTTCAAATTTACTCCTATGAGTTTGAAGTTTTGCCTTTTTTACTTTCTCATCTCCTTCACAGTTATTCTCCAACTTATCCCATATTTCCTTAGCAGATTTGCAACTCATTACTTTTACTAACTTTGATTCCGTCAATCCACATAAAATGGCATTTTTGGCTTTGGCATTATTTTCGCTAGCTTTCTTTCCTGTTTGATCCGTTGGTGGTGATGTAGGAGTGGTATATCCATTTACAACTGATTGCCATATGTCAAATCCTAGAGCATTCAAATACGTTTCAATTCTTAAGCTCCAAAAAGCAAAGTTGGATCCATCAAACAAAGGTGCCTTGTTGGAAGAAAAACCATATCCATCCTACCCGGCCATGTGTTCTTTTAATATCAACCTTCAAGCGATTAAGCTCTCTCCGAAGGAACCCGCTATGATACCAATTGAAGAACACAATTATACTGAGAAGGGGGGTGTGAATCAATATAATACAAACTTTTACTTTTCACAACTTAACAATCATAACAATATCAATCACACAAGATCTATCAATGATGCACCATAAGAACACACGATTTACGTGGAAACTCTTACGGGAGAAAACCACGGCAAAATATTGCTTATATATAAATCTCTTTTATAATCTTAGTAGGCTCCAAGCTACATGGGACACCAATCCCTTCTTATATGATTCGTGAGCACCAACCCATTGGAGACTCCAATCCCCACTTGTAGATTTCGTGAGCACCAATCCGCAACTGAGCACCAACCCAGTAAGAGACACCGGTCTCTCGTTAAGGCACCAACCTTCTATGGATCTCGATCACTTTCTTCTACAAATTTGATAGTAACTCACACAATATCTTCTCACAAAACTGATCCAAAATATGACTGCTCTCTTCCTTCAAATCTGATCCATAATATGACTACTCACTTCCTTTAAATCTGATCCAAACTTGTCCTCTATTTCTGCATAAACTTCTCCTCTTGTGTCTGCCCAAACTCTTCTTTATCGCATAGACTCCTCTTATTTCTGCTCAAACTCTTAACACAAAACTGCCACACACTCCTCTCTTAAATCTGCATTTATGCTTCCCACAATGATGATCTTCTTATATTCTCATATGCAGATCTGAATGTGTTTTTCAGATATTACTTTTATTCTCCACACTCACTTCCTTCATCACACTTCACAATCTTTTCATATATCTTCTTCAAGGGAGGCAATTCATGAATGGATGCATCTATTTGCAAAGAGAAACAACTCTCTCTTAAACACACACCTCTTCATTAATGATATGTTTTGTCATTATGTAGAAGTGCTGCCTATGTAAATCGCATGCCTTCATTTTAATCAAACCTTCTTTTTAATCAAATCGCTGCCTTAATTAAATCTCTTTTCTTTATATAATGATTGCTGGTCTTTCCTTTGGCGATTTATAACATATAGTTTATAACTTCCTTTTAAATGTAATCACGCCACCTTATATTAATTGCTGCTTTCTTTTGGTTCTGTTTGCTACATATCATCTGCTGTCCATTTAATAAATTCGTTGCATATTCTATATACTCATTGCTGCCCTTCTTTAGATGTAAATCACACTTGTTATCTTGTTTAATCAGCGCTCATAATCCTTGATCGTGTTACATAATCCTCTAATCGCATCTTTTCTCATTTTCTATATATCACATCACATAATAAGACTTTTGTCTTATATCGCTCACCTTGTTAATACTGATTGCTTCTCTTATTTCATATGCTTATGTGTATAAGACTTTAGTCTTTTGTCTTATTCAAAGTAACCTTTGTCTTAAAAAGCTCGAATCACTTGAATTAATCGCTGTCCACTCAAAACAAAGTCGCCGACCTTTGTTTTTGATCTCTCTACACCTTAATGCTATCGCATATCTTCATTTTATGTATGAGACAAATCACTTAGTATTTATAGGGAGCGCTTCATAAATCGGCCTTCCTTTTTTTTGTCTTGATTGTTTTTATTATATTTGCTGCCACTTATATGTTAGTCACTGTCAAACTGATTGCTGCCATAGGATTCGTTTAACTCCTCCATAAGACTTAGTCTTATTATTTAGGCACTTCATACATGGAGTCGGCCCCATATAGTTGAATCATACATTTAGTTTATGATTTCGATACTTGATATTTTCTTCAACACTGATCTCCCATGTAGTCTTTTAGTCGACTATTGTTTAAATCTTTAATTTAAACATTATCTTCTCTATCAATCTCTTTGACATCGACGACAATGGTCTTGTTCTCATTTCACCATCTCTTCAACAATCTCATTATACATCTTTCTTGCCAACAATCTCGCCGAGAGTCTCGTTGACACACTTTTGACACAAATAACAACCTTCGAAAGTTTCTTCAACCTTTGACATCAATGACATCTTTAATGGCTCTGTGTCTTGCATTCAATCATATTGCTATGTTGACATCAATGACAACCATTTCTTATACTCTCGTTTGTTCATTCATGATAACAACCATGACTGTCTTCTTGACATCAATGACAATATGTCAACACATTGTGCATCATCTTTGGTATGTATCAACCTATTAATAGGTCTGATTTGTAAAAGCAGAGATCTGATTTGTATTTTGGCATGTATGGCCTATGTATTTGGGTATAATTGCATTTCAAGAAGTTCTGATGTAATATCCCAAAATTGGATATTTTGGACAATTTCGGATTTTCAGACCTTTCAAAATGTCTAACTTAGATTTCTGCCCAAACCCTAATTTCTGAAGTAAAAAATCAGACTTGAACAAACATCTAGAGCAGCCCGTAAAACATCTCAAATCCACATAATATCATCACAAACATGATTATCCATAATGTACTTGAATTCCACAACCAAATGATCAACAATTCCACTTAATTTGTCCACACAATTAACTGAAAATAAATGCAAAAGTCTGCTGCTACAAATCTGAATATAATGTCTTCAAATACATTCATAGATTAGGGCAAACATGATAAACAAGCGCAGCATAGTTCTGTCCTAAATCTGAGTGTTGTACATACCAAAAAACAATGAAATATGACCTTCCAAATGATAGGAAATGGCCTCCAAAGTTGCTGCTCCAATTAGGGGATGAAACCCTAAGTCTTCAATACTCAAAGGCCTTGGAAAACCTCTCCAAAATGGTGCGCTTAGGTCTGTCTGCTGCTGCAATAAATTTCTGCTCTTCTCAAACCCTAATCAGCAATCCAATCAATCGCTAAAGCCTAGGCGCTCTCCTCCAATGAAGGGCACTCTAAAACTAGGGCAAACTTCTCAAACGATGAACCATCCATGCCAAAGAAGTGCCACAAATGATCTCCAAATCTGATTTGCAATTCTGCTCCAAAAACAATGAAGTGCAAGCGAACTCCCGTCACGGAATCCTCCACAAGAAAGAGTTAGGGTTTCGTCCAACTCCTCCTAAGGACTTAAGGTTTTCGTCTCAAGCTCTTCTCCAAGAGTAAACTCCCAAAAGATAGATTTATGAATGATTGAATGATTATTGAAATGCCACCAACCTAACCTCTATTTATACATGATATCTCTCATCCAAAAGCTGGCTGACCTGGGACACTTTAGTACTTTTTATTTATTATTTTTTTCTCACTAAGAGGGCCGACCCAGCCCGAGGAATTCTAGGTGCCCAAATCCAAATTAAAGATTTGGATTTATTCTTCTTTTTCCTCTTCAAATTATCTTCCTTCAAGCGCACCAAGTTAGGCATTATTTTATTATTTATTTTTTCCTTCATAGGTCGTCCACAACCAAGGCATTAGAATTTATCTCTTCAGCAACATGGCAAGTCTCCACACTCGAACTCCTCAAGAAGGTTCGCTCCAATGGGAAGGAAAATATATTACTTGCAAGGAACATCATACCCATTAGAAAAATATGCCAAGTCAATCTCCAACCCTTATTTCTTCTTCCAAAAATTCCGGAGTGTGAAAACTAACCCATCCACTCTTCCATGGTGATCACTCTGAAAATGGGGACGTTACATCCGATTTGTAGCAGCAGAGTGAACAATCCAGAAATCAGATTTGTCTTACATGTGTTTGGCTTTTTTGATGATTGATTTACATGGTTGATATCTTGGTTGATGGTTATATATGTTTGGTATACATTATATGATGTTTAGAGCATGTTTATTGGCTGTCTACAAATGTTTTTAAGCCTGAAAATAAAATCAGAAAATTCAGAGCAGAATTCTAGGGTTTTGTAAGATACCCAACTAATTCTACCAAAATTTTTCCTTACTTAGACAATTTTACTTGCTATCAACTCATCAACTATTTCACAACACAAAGATATATATCAAAGATACCTAATTGAATGAATCAACCTTTAGCTGGGTACTTGTTTTATTACTTGATTCAATCAACTCACAATGTCTTATTACATGAGTAATGCTTTCAATGGCATGAAGTTACACTTTATTTCAAATGGAATTACAAAGCAGGCCTTGGAGCTTTGATGATTACAATGGGTGCCTATACTTGATCAACTCAATTGAACCCAATGATGTCAACTGAACGTCAACATCTCACAATATCACAAGGGAGCATCACCTTGTCAGTTGAGGGAGCATCACCCCAACACTTGAAACTCGCAGGCCTCAAGATTACAAGCTCAACAGCTTTGCAGAGAGAAGTTTGTCAAATGCATAGATGCCAAATGAATGAGAGAGCTCCTCCTTTTATAGGCCTTCCAAAGGCAATGAAGGCACGTTTTACAATGCACCAAGAGGAACCAAGGCACGTTTCCCAAGAAGCATATCCAAGGGAATATCCCATCTGATGACTCATTCTGAGTTGGCAAGCTTATCTAGAGACCTTGACACGGATCCCGAAGACATTCTGTGGACCAATGAAAGCTCAGGTAGTTACAACTACCTTATCTCCTGCCTAGGCGCTATAATTGCAAAGTCCTCAATGCTAGGCGCCAGTTGAAAGGAGGAGAATTTGAGATCCAACTTACTAGGGCGCAATTCCAGTGATCTCTTGACTTGGGCGCTAGATTTAGATTTCTGCAAAGGTTTTGGCGCCTGGGGAAAGATGTGACATCTCCTTGCAAACATTTTCACCTCAAGCCATATCTAAGTTAAAAATACCAACTTCTGCCAAGCGCCCTCCACATTGAGTGAATTGAAAGGTCTTTTCATGCTTAGGCGCATCATGGTATCTGAGGAAAGGTGAATTGGCGCCCCCCTCCTCTTGAGTGGTTCATCTTCATGCAAGTGTTCAAAAAACATCATTCTCTTCATGAGGCGCATTTTGAGATGAAATGACATGAGTTTGGCGCCCAGTCTAGAATTAATAAAACACTTGTCTTATCCATGATTATCTTCTTATCCTCTGATGGAGCGCCTTGTTCCAACCTTGGTCTTGGGGACTGACAACTCCCTTAGGTGCACCTTTGAGGTCATTTTGACTGGTATCTGCGCCCTTAACAGGATGAAGTCCTTTGAAGTCTTCAAACAAACCAAAATACTTGCCCGGTATCAGGATAACCTTAGGCGCTTCAAGAAGGAGTTTGGAACATGAATAGGCGCCAACTTGTCTAGGCGCAAACCGAAGCTTGTGGAGGATATTCAAGGCGCTCAAGATTCCTTGAAGACATCACAAAGTTCCAATGCTCATAACTTCTTCTGGTTCACTCTGAGGCTAGGCGCTATAACTTGATCTAGGCGCACTTACTGGTAAGAAGGGTTCTAGATAGGCGCCTTTAGATAGGAGAGGTCTTTCCTTGCAAGAAACTTCAACTCAAGCATCATTTGATTCAAAAATATCTTCATCTTTCTAGCGCCTGCTCATTTGGAGGACTTGGAATCCATTTCATCAAGGAGGCGCATTTCCTATGTCATGGAATCAACATTTCGCATTTTAGGGTTAGCAAACTCAAGCTGTGGCGCCTTGATGCAGTTGATAGATCCTTGGGCGCTATTTGAGAGGATTCAAAACCTAGGCGCTAACATGGAAGTATCTCACCAGAAAGTACAACTTCATAGCTTTCAATCCATCAATTACTCATGCGAGGCGCTCAAAATGGAGAGTTTAAACCTTGTGAAGGTTAGGCGCATTTTGAGGTTGCGTAAGAATAAGAAAGTGCGCCTAACTCAATTAGGCTCTTCCAATGACTACAGACATATATTAGGTGAATGAGCAATTGCCAGTGATGCTCAATTAGTTCATAGATGACTTCATCTTCCTGCTTGTTGCCTTCAAAACCCAAGGCGCTCATTCAGGTGAGCTCAGTCTGCTATTGGCGCCTTAGCTTGAAACTTCATTTCTAACATCTTCGCTTATCTCAGAACTAGGCACTGAGTCGGGTAAAGTAAACCACAAGGAGCGCCTCCAGTTGAATGCGATACTGAGAGCTGAAATGAGCTTTGGAAGTTGGGCGCCAAAGTGACCCTGATTTGTCAAGGAGCGCGCCTGACAATGGTGATTACTGGGGTTGCAGAAACTCCTCCCAGACTTAGTCAATTTACAAGTTTCTGACTTTGATCCTGCAAGACAAAAGGTTAAGTTAGTCAAAAACCAGTTCATTCCCTCATTACTTAGAATTAGCCTCCGGGAATGAGGATTAGGCTAATCCATTATACACTTGATGATCAAGCCGGAAACGGGGACATGACAGTCTCCCCTTCCCGGGATTGCTTGTCCTCAAGCAATTGAAGGTTAGGATGCTCTAGGATCTTCTCTCCTTCCCAAGTAGCATCCTCCATCGGCAACCCTTTCCACTTCACCAGATATTCTCTGATGCTTCGGTTGCGAAGTTTCTTCTCCCTTATATCCACCACAGTTTCAGGTTCAAGTGCAAGCATTCCTTCTTCATCGAGTGGTGGTAGTTCATCAGTTGAAACCACATGTTGACCTAGTGCCTTCTTGAGACATGACACATGAAACACATTGTGGATGCGGCTTCCTGCTGGCAAATCAAGTTCATATGCCACTTCCCCTACTCTTCTCAACACCTTGTAGGGTCCGTAGAACCTCGGTTTCAATTTCTCTGCACCTGACTTCTTCAAAGTACTCTGTCTATATGGCTGAAGGCGCAGAAACACCATGTCACCTATTTCAAAGCTTCTTTCAATTCGGTGTTTGTCGGCATACAACTTCTGTTGATTTTGAGCTCTTTGCAAATTTTCTTTAAGGACTCTCAAAATATCCTGAGTATCCTTCATCAATTCACTTGCTCTGGGAGCTCTACTGTCATCCAATGCGAGATCAACAAATGAAACAGCTTCATATCCATACAAAGCTCGGAAGGGAGTCATGCCAATTGACATATGAAAAGTAGTGTTGTAGCAGTATTCACCTAGATGAAGCCACTTAATCCAAGCACGCTGATGATCAGACACATAGTTCCTCAAATATCCCTCAAGCCATTTGTTTACAATTTCAGTCTGTCCATCGGTTTGAGGATGATAACTAGTGCTCGGTGTTAAGTCAGTTCCAGCTAGTCGAAATAGCTCTCTCCAAAACACACTGATGAACCGGCTATCTCGATCACTGACTATGGTTTTGGGCAGGCCATGTAGTCGAAAGACTTCACGAAAGAATAACTCAGCGACTTGCAATGCTGATGACTCAACTGGTATTGCAAAGAAGTGAGCAAACTTAGTTAATCTGTCTACAACTACATATATGCAGTCTCTTCCATTCACCTTCGGAAGACCTGTGATAAAGTCCATAGAGATACTCTCCCACTTATGTTCAGGAATTGGCAGTGGTTGGAGTAATCCTGCTGGAAATGTATGTTCTGACTTATTCTGTTGACAAGTCAGACACTCCCTGACATACTGAAGAACTTCTTCCTTCAGACCTTTCCAAGTGAATCTTTCCCTGATCTGTCTATAGGTCTTGAAGTAACCAGGGTGTCCTGCAAGTGGAGCATCATGGTATGTCTGCAAAATCTGTCGCTTCAGCTCCGATTCAGGAGTCAGATAGATTCTATCTTTGTAATAGATGATATCATCAATCACCTTGTACCTGTCATCCTGAATGATTCCATCCATGATCTCACAAGCAAATTTTGATTTAGAATACTCAACTAGAAGCTGAGCCTTCCAATCCACTGAAACTTTGCTCAGGGCACAAACAGCAGGTCTTCTAGACAGGGCATCGGCAACTACATTCTTCTTGCCTTTCACATATTCGATGTCGAAATCATATGCCTGTATCTTCACAACCCACTTCTGCTGTCTTTCATTCAAGTCTTTCTGCCCTAGAAAGTATTTCAAACTGTTATGATCAGTTCTGACCACAAACTTAGATCCAACTAGATACTGGCGGAACTTAGCCAAAGCATGCATGATTGCCAGCATCTCTTTGTCATAAGTTGAGTACAACCTTTCTGTATCCTTCAACTTCCTACTCTCGAATGCAATGGGATGTCGATCTTGCATCAAAACAGCTCCAATGCCTTCTCCCGAAGCATCACATTCTAGAACAAAGGACTTAGTAAAATCTGGCAAAGCTAGTACTGGTGTTGTACTCATCACTTCCTTCAGTCTATCAAATGCAGCTTGAGCTTCTATTGACCAAATGAAAGCTCCTTTCTTTGTTAGATTTGTCAAGGGTGCAGCAAGCTGTGAGAATCCTCTAACAAATCTTCTATAGTAGCTGCAGAGGCCTAGGAAACCTCTTAGTTCGGACACATTCCTGGGAACTGGCCAATTGCGTATGGCTTCAATCTTTTCTTCTTGAACTTTCACACCATTTGCTCCTATCACATGACCCAGGTACAAAATCTCCTTTAGGCCGAAATCACACTTAGACATCTTTGCATACAAAGATTGATTCTCCATAACATTCAATACTTCATCTAAGTGTTGGAGATGTTCTTCCCATGTCTTGCTGTAGATCAAGATGTCGTCAAAGAAAACCAACAGGTACTTCCTCAACTGCTTGTTGAACACATGATTCATACAGGACTGGAAAGTGGCGGGAGCATTTGTCAGCCCAAAAGGCATCACCATAAATTTATAATGTCCATAATGGCATCTGAATGCTGTCTTTGGAATGTCCTCTTCTCTGACACGAATTTGATGGTAGCCAGATCGAAGATCTATCTTTGAGAAATAGACTGCTCCATGCAGTTCATCAAGGAGTTCATCAATCCTAGGTATTGGATACCTATTCTTGATGGTCTTCTTGTTCAATGCGCGATAGTCAATACACATCAGCATTGTTCCATCCTTCTTCTTCACTAGCACCACAGATGATGCAAATGGACTTGATGAGGGCCTTATGTGCCCCATATCGATCAATTCCTTGATCGTCTTCTCAATTTCAATCTTGAAGTGCCGAGGATGCCGATAGGGTGCAATGTTAACAGGTTTAGCCCCATCCTCCAATTCAATTACATGTTCAAAACCTCTATCAGGAGGTATTCCTGGAGGTATGTCCCTAAACACCTTACCATGCTTATCCAACATTGCCTGAATATCCGTAGGATAAATTTCTTCAGCAGAGAGGATTTGGTTGTCCTTGATGCAAACCTGTGCTGCCCATTCGATGTCATTATGCCTGAATAATGCTTCCATTCGTTTTGCTGAAACAACTTTGGGGTTTCCATCAGACACTGACTTCAGTTTGATCTTCTTTCCTTCATGCATGAATTCTAACTCCATCTTTTGAAAGTCCTGGACAATTCTTCCAAGCGAATGCAACCATTGTACTCCAAGTACTACATCAATATGCCCAAGTCCAATCACATAGAAATCATCCTGTAAAGAATAATCTCCCATTTGAATTTGCAGTTGGGATACTTTTCTGGTACAACTCATTAGGAATCCATCAGCAACAGCTATTTGAAATCCTTCGAAGTCTTCAACTGTGAGACCTCGCCTTGCTACCAAACCTTCATCTATGAAGTTGTGAGTAGCACCACTGTCAATTAGACAGGTGACTCTTTGACCCTTTATAACGCCTCTAATGCGGAAGGCATGATACTTAGGTACTCCTGAGATAGTTGCCAATGTTATTTTGTCAGGTGTTTCTTCTGAAACTACATTAAGAGTTGGTTGTACCTCCTCTTCATCTTGGATTGATTCTTCTTCACTCAGTGACTCTTCTTCACTTCCATCATCAGATACAACTTCAATCAGATGTGCTTTGCCTTTACCAAGACATCTGTGTCTTGGTTCCCAAGGTTGTTTGCAAGAAAAGCAGAGTTTCTTCCTTCTTAGCTCGTCTCTTTCAGCTGCAGATGGACCCTGAGTCATCTTTTGAGGAAAAGTGGGTCTCCTTTGAGTAGAGCTAACACCTTTATAGAACTTTTTCTTAGGCTGATATACAGGAGCAGTATCAAGATCTAGAGCAAAATCAATTGCTTCTTCCAGGTTGGCTGGCCTTTGTACCTTTACCAATGGCTTGATTTGATTGTTCAATCCCTCAATGAACAGCATAGTGATTCTTCGGTCAGTCATATCGGGTACCATCACTGCAATCTTCTGAAAATCATTAACATACTGCACAACTCTTCCTTCTTGCTTGAGTTGAGCAAGTTCGCGATAGTACACTTCAGTATCTTTTCTGTCAAACCTCTGAATCAACTTGGTTACAAACTCATCATAGGAATTTATCCTATCATGATGTTGAGAAACTAGGCCATGATGCCACCATTCATAAGCCAAACCTTCAAGATGCATTGTAGCAAATTGAATTGCCTTCTTCTCCGTCAATGGCTTAAGTGAAAGGTATGTATCCAGCTTGTTTACCCAAGCCCTAGCACTGAGCTTACCACTTCCATCAAAGGTAGGAATGGGAACTCGATTCAAGGCTTCTTTATACTCCTTTGTATCATCATCCCTTCTAGGACGAAAGCCTCTAGTTCTACCTCGCCTGTCTCTATCTTCCCTCTTCTGTCGGCAATATTCATTGAAGGTCATCATATCCCGAACACGTTCCGGAAGTCTAGCATAAAGATCTGCAAAGAGAGCTATCTCATCTTCGAAGTTATTCTGATCTCCTTCATCAAACTCTTCATCAGCTTCATTGTCTTGTTCAGGTGGTGGTGGAAGGAAAGTTGGTCTTAAAGGCCTATCAACGGTAGGAGTTCGTGTGCGAACTCTTCTACCTACTGCACTACCAGCATCATCATCAACATGTCTTTCTTGTCTCTCATGTCTAGCTGCATCTCGACTACCTTGTCCAACTACTTCACCTTGATTCATATTTTGAAGGGATTGTAGGACATGTTGCAATATTTGAGCGGTTTGTTGTTGTTCAGCGGCGATGTTCCTAAACATCTCCCTAGCTGCACGTTCACCATCTGCAGGTGGACTTCTACTTCTTCTTTCCTCCGCCATGTTAGCCTGTCTAGCTACAATTGCTTCTGAAAGAGTATCCTGTTGTGGGTAAGGATGAGTCCACTGGAACTGCCTTCTTTGTTCACGCGCAATGTATCTCCTGGTTCTATCACTTCGTTGATCACCTTCTTGCATGAAAACTCCCAAAGGCTGGCAGGATCCAAGCTCTGATACCACTGTAAGATACCCAACTAATTCTACCAAAATTTTTCCTTACTTAGACAATTTTACTTGCTATCAACTCATCAACTATTTCACAACACAAAGATATATATCAAAGATACCTAATTGAATGAATCAACCTTTAGCTGGGTACTTGTTTTATTACTTGATTCAATCAACTCACAATGTCTTATTACATGAGTAATGCTTTCAATGGCATGAAGTTACACTTTATTTCAAATGGAATTACAAAGCAGGCCTTGGAGCCTTGATGATTACAATGGGTGCCTATACTTGATCAACTCAATTGAACCCAATGATGTCAACTGAACGTCAACATCTCACAATATCACAAGGGAGCATCACCTTGTCAGTTGAGGGAGCATCACCCCAACACTTGAAACTCGCAGGCCTCAAGATTACAAGCTCAACAGCTTTGCAGAGAGAAGTTTGTCAAATGCATAGATGCCAAATGAATGAGAGAGCTCCTCCTTTTATAGGCCTTCCAAAGGCAATGAAGGCACGTTTTACAATGCACCAAGAGGAACCAAGGCACGTTTCCCAAGAAGCATATCCAAGGGAATATCCCATCTGATGACTCATTCTGAGTTGGCAAGCTTATCTAGAGACCTTGACACGGATCCCGAAGACATTCTGTGGACCAATGAAAGCTCAGGTAGTTACAACTACCTTATCTCCTGCCTAGGCGCTATAATTGCAAAGTCCTCAATGTTAGGCGCCAGTTGAAAGGAGGAGAATTTGAGATCCAACTTACTAGGGCGCAATTCCGGTGATCTCTTGACTTGGGCGCTAGATTTAGATTTCTGCAAAGGTTTTGGCGCCTGGGGAAAGATGTGACATCTCCTTGCAAACATTTTCACCTCAAGCCATATCTAAGTTAAAAATACCAACTTCTGCCAAGCGCCCTCCACATTGAGTGAATTGAAAGGTCTTTTCATGCTTAGGCGCATCATGGTATCTGAGGAAAGGTGAATTGGCGCCCCCCTCCTCTTGAGTGGTTCATCTTCATGCAAGTGTTCAAAAAACATCATTCTCTTCATGAGGCGCATTTTGAGATGAAATGACATGAGTTTGGCGCCCAGTCTAGAATTAATAAAACACTTGTCTTATCCATGATTATCTTCTTATCCTCTGATGGAGCGCCTTGTTCCAACCTTGGTCTTGGGGACTGACAACTCCCTTAGGCGCACCTTTGAGGTCATTTTGACTGGTATCTGCGCCCTTAACAGGATGAAGTCCTTTGAAGTCTTCAAACAAACCAAAATACTTGCCCGGTATCAGGATAACCTTAGGCGCTTCAAGAAGGAGTTTGGAACATGAATAGGCGCCAACTTGTCTAGGCGCAAACCGAAGCTTGTGGAGGATATTCAAGGCGCTCAAGATTCCTTGAAGACATCACAAAGTTCCAATGCTCATAACTTCTTCTGGTTCACTCTGAGGCTAGGCGCTATAACTTGATCTAGGCGCACTTACTGGTAAGAAGGGTTCTAGATAGGCGCCTTTAGATAGGAGAGGTCTTTCCTTGCAAGAAACTTCAACTCAAGCATCATTTGATTCAAAAATATCTTCATCTTTCTAGCGCCTGCTCATTTGGAGGACTTGGAATCCATTTCATCAAGGAGGCGCATTTCCTATGTCATGGAATCAACATTTCGCATTTTAGGGTTAGCAAACTCAAGCTGTGGCGCCTTGATGCAGTTGATAGATCCTTGGGCGCTATTTGAGAGGATTCAAAACCTAGGCGCTAACATGGAAGTATCTCACCAGAAAGTACAACTTCATAGCTTTCAATCCATCAATTACTCATGCTAGGCGCTCAAAATGGAGAGTTTAAACCTTGTGAAGGTTAGGCGCATTTTGAGGTTGCGTAAGAATAAGAAAGTGCGCCTAACTCAATTAGGCTCTTCCAATGACTACAGACATATATTAGGTGAATGAGCAATTGCCAGTGATGCTCAATTAGTTCATAGATGACTTCATCTTCCTGCTTGTTGCCTTCAAAACCCAAGGCGCTCATTCAGGTGAGCTCAGTCTGCTATTGGCGCCTTAGCTTGAAACTTCATTTCTAACATCTTCGCTTATCTCAGAACTAGGCACTGAGTCGGGTAAAGTAAACCACAAGGAGCGCCTCCAGTTGAATGCGATACTGAGAGCTGAAATGAGCTTTGGAAGTTGGGCGCCAAAGTGACCCTGATTTGTGAAGGAGCGCGCCTGACAATGGTGATTACTGGGGTTGCAGAAACTCCTCCCAGACTTAGTCAATTTACAAGTTTCTGACTTTGATCCTGCAAGACAAAAGGTTAAGTTAGTCAAAAACCAGTTCATTCCCTCATTACTTAGAATTAGCCTCCGGGAATGAGGATTAGGCTAATCCATTATACACTTGATGATCAAGCCGGAAACGGGGACATGACAGGTTTGGAGCAGTGTAATGTCCCCTTTTGGCAAGCCAAAGTTTTCCTTAACCTTGCACAATTTCAACTTACAAAAGAGAACGTTAGTATTCAATCTTTCTTATCTAATCATTTTATCCATAGAGATATATTAAATCAAGACTTATAATCATAAGCTATAAGCATTCTATCTTTCATGATCTCCATTAAACATATTTCATGATTCCATTTGGGAGAGATATACTTAGGTCTACATGTTCATCAAATCAGTTGCCCAACGAGAGAGGGTTATAAAGGAGCAATCGAGGGGTCCATATTTTATTCCTTTGACTGGAGACCAACCCAAATCAAAGGCCCATCCCTTGTCCCAGAGAGGTACTCTAGACCAATATGAGACAAGAGCCTATCCATTACTTGATGGTTCTCTTGACCAACACAAGATAATGGGAATGTATCAGTCTTTAGCCGGATGGTACTGTTGACCAACTTAGGCATCAACCATGATGTCGGTTTTTAGCCAGATGGTACTCTTGACCAACTACGGCATCAACCATGATATCAGTCTTTAGCCGGATGGTACTCTTGACCAACTACGGCATCAACCATGATTATACCTCATTGCTCACCCATATCCCTTCATCACGATCTATGGGTTTGGTTGATATGTCATGGACCTCTACTTCTCCTCTTTGTTCATCATGATTAACTTAGATACTTATTCTAGTCTTTTAATCCATACCTTATTATCATAGGCTATGATAATTTGCATTATTATTCATCATGTATTCTATTTACTTAATCAACAAACTTCTAATCATTTCCAAAGTCAGATGACCCTATCCTGATATATTAAAGAACTACAAATGGTTATTTATATGTAATCTCATTAAAGGTATTACCTTTTTATCATCTTATCATTCTATGATCACTATTTATGCAATACATTCTTTTCCTATGTTTGATCTAAGCCTACGATTCATATGACATATGCATCCTATAATTTCAATGCTGCTGAAGTAACATGTCAGCTATATAATATGATTGATTTAATTTCTATTATGAAACCATTATATTTATATACCTTTTCATGATCATATATCACACACTAATTCATGATATCATGCATATTCTCATTCCATGAGTATAATCTATTCTTTCTAATGATATTATTTCCAAACTTTCTATAATTTCTGCTTAACAGTTAGCATGATCATAGAATTCTTATTTGTCATAATACATTATTACTTAAATGTTCCCTAATTCATAATGAAATGGATACAGGATAGCACTTTGATTGGAATATAAACCATACCTTATTTATGGCAGATTAAGATACCTTATGGATATACTGCTGTCTCACAACTTTGATGATAAGAAGATGTGCTTGTTCATTGATGCTTGGTTCTGATACACTCAAACATTCGAATATACAACTTTGATGATAAGAAGATGTGCTTGTTCATTGATGCTTGGTTCTGATACACTCAAACATTCGAATATACAACTTTGATGATAAGAAGATGTGCTTGTTCATTGATGCTTGGTTCTGATACACTCAAACATTCGAATATAATTTATTTCATTGATATTCCCATGATCCTTTCCCCCTGATTGATGTTCGCTGAGATGATCTTTATATCTTTCCAAATATCTCCCAATGGACGTGGCTGTTGAATAGCAATTTCCTTCACCGTTTGCTATTGCTTAATATGGTCGCTTACTTAGGAATTGAAGATAATATACTAAATAATGTAAGTGCTGGCTTCTTTTATTACTTTCTTAGATGCGGGAACTTAACTTGTTAATGTTGTATTCATTGTCTTAACAAATAGTGATCCTTGTATTTTCTTTGTCGTTACATGCTTTCCTTATGGATCACATCTTTGTCTCTTTCTTTTATTTTAATTGCTGTCACTTTATGCTAACCGGTGGATATAGGTCGTCATTCAATCACCGCTAATCAGTAATATAAAATATATTTATATTTACATTTATATTTATTTTTATATTCCTTATTTATAAATATAATAAATATATTATATTTTGACACTTATATAATAATATTATTATATATAAATAATTAATAATTATCATCTAAATTGATGATGATAATCATCATATTTGATGAAAGTGATTTCTCCATCTTTATCGTGATGTTTAAATCTTTAATCTAAACAATGTCTTAATATCGGGACATGACAAGCAGAATTCTAATAAGCAGAAAATTAGGGCAGAAATCAGAATTTTAAAATCAGAATTCTAGGGCAGATCCCATTTGGGATATTGCAGATTGTTGGGTGAGTTGACAGTTTCAAGTTCTTTTGAAGATTTGTCATGGTTAGAACAAAAATGCTATGCTAGAAACAATGGGGAAGGCCAATCAACACTAGACTAGCAATTTTTAGTCCATGCTAGTTTTAGCCTCGACTATTTGTAGTTGTTGCTATTTTTGGAAGACAACTATTCCAAGATGATCTTGTAGAATATCTATTAAGTGAAAGGAAGCAAGGTATGCGGAATAATGTCCTACACCGAACTAATGAGGGGAGAGTTATGCAATTTTTTAATCTTACAGTAACAAAGAAGAAGATGCACAACACAACTCAGATCAATAATACCATAACACAAGATGTACGTGGGGAAAACCTTTTCAGGTAAAAATCCCCACACTCCAAAGCACATCCCAATGTATTATTCAGTAAACAAAAGTGGTTAGAATACAATTACAGAGCCAAGCTCTTCCGGGAGTTGACCAACACGTAGTATCTGGAGCAATTCCAGCATGATAACAACTGCAAATCAACTATGCAAACTTCACTCCAAGCACCTGTATAAATAGCATTCATAAAGCAATCTAGGAAGCTTCTAGAGGAAGGCGCCTACAAGGCCAAGATGTCCAAAATCCATGCCCCCCTATGCTCAGTGACACATGGAGCATCTTCACTTACACCACTAACAACTGTCATAACATGCAAGATTCACCTTCCCCAATATGGGTGCTCCATCCAAGAATAGGCAATGACAGATGCTCTTACACATCTTACAGCTGTCATAGAATATGTCATAACTGACAGCTCTTACAACTATAAGAGAATCTGTCATAACTGCCTAATACTAGCCGATTCCCTTACAACTTGTCATATACCAACTTGGATGCTTAGCATGCCCTATTATAGCAGTCAAAGATGTTTTATGACGTGCATCATAACACCTGTCATAAATCCCTCTATTTTCGGCTCTTACAATGTCATAGAATCTGCCATACTCTTACGCGCCATAAACTATCGTAAACCTCTCACAACACAAGAGAGATGATGACACACGGCAAAATATTCCTACCACAAAATGGGACGCCTACTTCCACATATGAGGACAAATGTCATCTAGCCACCTTCCATGTAGGATGACACATCACCATGCCAACTCCCACAAAGTGGCATAATAAAATATACAAGAATAATTACAAACTTAGGCAAATAATAACAATTAAATAAATTACAATGCTAGGAATTTGCAAAGGTTGAGACACCTTAATTCCCAACATTAAGAGATGTCCTATTTTTAAATGACCTTCGAGAAGGTCTATTTATAGAGATATATGTTCTTATTATAAATCTATTTGAATATTTCTAATTTAGATGATTTATTTGAAGACTATTGTATTTAAGGCTAGATTGGGTTGCAAGCAAACTATTTGTACCATAGGATTTATAACTGTTTTTTATTTATTTATCATGCAAAATCATTGTAAAGTGTAAACACTTATAAATATGTGCTTTTGGCACTAAGATTTAAGGGAATGATAATTTTTACGCTTATTTTCTGTTGACATTATTTTTCAAGCTTTTGTGTGATCTTGTGTATGTGTTATTTAAGTAAATCAAATTGCTTTTATTGAAAATTGCAGGCTTTGTATCATAGATTTCATCAAAGTGATGATTGTAGTTTTGCATACGATTCCCTCCATCTGATTTCCTTAACCTTTTGCATGTAATCCATGTCTTTGTTTTGTGTTGCACTCATGCTTTCTTGTCTTTGCTTTTAGCTAGAGAGAGAAAGCATTTGTTAACTATTGTAGGTCTATACTTTCAAGAAAAGATACAAAAATCTTGTCTTGAGTAGAAGTGCTGATAAGCCTTGTGCCTTTGCCTGGGAACTAAAAAGATAGGCCATTTCTTTAGTTTATTTGGAATGTGTACTCAAAATCTAGAGATCTAACTTGTACATATTGTAAAAAGCTAGAGGTTGTTTCTTTTGGCTCTAGGGTTTAGTTTTGTTTTCTGTTACAAGAGAGCTTTCCCTTATAATTTGAAGAAAGGTTTATCCTTACATGCTGTTCCTTTTGTGTTGTTCAAAAAGGGACAAATTAAAACTCTTAAGCATTGTCTATATCAATAAGGTCTTGATTAGTAGAGATGTAATGGTAGATGAAAGTGTTTGCCTTTTTCAGTCTACGTCAGATTCTAAATGCTTCTCAGACAATTACAAAACAAGTGAATAGAAGAGGAGGTTTACCAACACATTGGTATGTTGTCTTTGAATATTTGTTCCTTTTTCTCTTTTTCTTCTAATCTCACTGACTTCCTTATGGTGAAAGTCCTCTTGCGACTCCTTTCAATAGGCATCAAGTGGTTCTTTGGGGCTTGCATCTTTTGGAGTACACGGGTCATATATGGCTAGACCCTAGAGTCATTGAGTGCTTCTGCCAATTCGTCCTCTTATCTTTGATTAGCTTCACAGTTTTATGCTTTTTGAGGATATAATGCTAGACAAGAGACTATTTTGCCATTGTCCGTGGAGGAGATCCTCGACCATTTCATGGCACCATGTACAAATATGAAGAAAAGGAGGTACATTGGATTGTTAATTGGTATGGTCACGTTTTAGCATAAGACCCTCTTAAGTATGTCCTTTGCTCTGCCTCTCATCATCCTTATTTAGTAGCAATAGGCTATCTAGGCAATATATGAAGGTGAACCTTTTTTCATGGTTTGACATCATCACTGCATACATGAGTTGAGGAGCTTTCATGGGGGAGTGAGGGTTGCACCATACTTTATTAAGGATTTATCCAACAAAACTTCTGGAATTATTTTTTCCATGGGCCACTGTATGAAAAAATAATTGGGGGTAAATAATTTGAATTTTGAATATCTTTATTAATATGTTGCAAATTTTTTTTCCATTGGCCACTGTATGAAAAGATAATTGGTGGTAAATAATTTGAATTTTGAATATCTTTATTAGTATGTTGCAATTCTGTCACATTTTGGGTGCAGTTGAACTTTTATATGGAGCCTCTCTTGTGGAAACGCAGAAAACCAGAAGACAATGCGTGCAACTTGTCTAATACAAAACAAGAAAGGTGGTTCTTGTCCTTGATTAGACCTAATATTGCAAAAGTAACATTAAGTTGTTTTTCTCTAGATTTGTAGGTCTGTTATAGTTTACAACAAGAAGGTGCTTGTGCTTGAAAAGCTATATTGAGTTGATTTTGCATGCTTTTGCTTTTGAATGTCTGTTATAGTATCATTTTGTAAACCTTTTCTTTTTAAGCTGTATGGTTGTTTAACAATGATATAAATTATCTTATGGCAAGAAATGTAAGCGAGCTGGGTGTTGGTTAGAATTTACTATTCCTCTTTCTTTCAGTAACACTATTTATACTACTTATCCATTGCCTCATCTTGATTAAGTGCTATTTGGGAATGTGGTGACATTCTATCGAGCATCATACTCTTATCCATAATGATGGTATTTTCTGTGGATTAATGCATGTCACATGATTGTAGATTATTTTTGAATTATCTGGCCCAAGTTTGAATTTAGGTAACAGGGAGATGTAGGTGGGAGTTGCATTGTTGTAGCATAACATGGAAAAAACTTGTTGGTTTGAGGAGTTAGTGGCCAGTTTGGTAGACAATACATAGGTGCCATTGAGTACCAATATGTAATTCCAAATTAAAATCACTAGAGGACACACTAATAACCCTTATATTTAAAAATCTAATCCTGTTCACTCTGCTGCTCAATGGGTCTCTTGAGAGAAGTAAGATGCTGCTGCGGGAGAAAAGAACTTTGGATTTCATACCAATTCCTTCCTGAGCCATGCTGGAGGTCCAGGCATCAAATCATTGCTGCTTTTATTTATTTTTGACTTAATCTCAGCCCCTAACAGTAAAATCTTTTCTATTCAAGGACATTTTGTATTTTCCTGGATATTAGTGATGTTATCTTGTTGCTCTAAGTTCTTATGTTTTCTCATTTCTAACTGTTATGTTATTTGCTTCTAGCTTTGTTGTACCTCTCCAAAACTCGATGGTTGTACTATGTAGTGTTCAATTTTGTCATCAATTCATTATCATTTGTGTGTCGAGTCAAGGTCAATAATGATGTTTTTCGGTCAAGTGACGAGGTTGTCACATGGTCCGGTTTTTCAAACTAACGAATTCTTGCAGATTGCTTGTGGTTGCATTATTTTGTTGAAAATGATGAAGTCCCTCTAGGTGATGACTGGTAATGGAAAGAGAAAAGGGAATGTCTAAGACTTGGAGCTGAAAAGAACTTGATTGATAAATGGCTAAAAGACTCTACAAGGTGCACTTATATCAGGACATTACCAGCAAAAGACTCTTTCAGCATATTATAAAGGTGGTGTACTTTCATCTTGACAATGACATGGAGAAATTCTGCTTCAGTCAGAAGTTTGAAATAGACTAAGAAATTCAGGCACGCTTCCTAAAGAGTTTTGCTGTCTTCTGTCTAACCAATATATGATGCTAAGCATGAGAAATGCGACTAAGAAATTGACTATGAAATTGCAGCACATATTCTAAAGGTTAAACTTTGTCATTTTCTTTTCTGCCCCCTGAGGAGATATTATTGGGTGCTAGTTTATCAAGTGAGTAGTGCCAAAAAAAAGGTCTTTACCAATGGAAATCGAACCATAGAAAAGAATGAAGTGATTTGGCAAGGTTCAACACCTAGTCAGCAAACAAGCAAAATTTGACAGTCAACATTAGTGAATTGCGCCCCCTTTGAAATTCATAATCTTTTCACATGGTGCAATTTCTTTTTGACTCTAAACTGGCAGCCACTTTCTGAAGGTATCCTAACTTCTGCCTTTCCAAGATGAGTCGGCCATGCAAAAGATCAAATGTCCATTTTTGGTTTTAAAAATAAAAACAAATCATAAAATTCAGCTATTCTCAGTGGGATCCTATGTTAAGAAAATAAATGTTTGAAAGCATGGATTGCCTATTCAATGATGCCTTCCACCATTCAAATACACAAACAAATTTCTTTCTGCTGTTCATAGCAGGAGATATTCCTTTTCTTCTAATTTTTGCAGTTTGGGAGGCTGATTTGAGGTACCATTGTGAGGAATTTTTCTTAAATTGCTGGTGCAGTAAGGTATTTGTTCAGTTTTGTATCACTCAAAAGTCTCAGACAGTGAAGCAAGATTTCAGATTCAGAACAATGGGACTGTTCATGATAGCAAGAGATAAACAATGGTATTCAAAGTATTCAGAGTGGTGAATTTCAATGAGGGATTGGTGTAAAGATCAATGAAATCAATGAGTGTTCTGATTCAAGAAAGCGTCAAAATTTCAGTTTCTTTAGAAGGCTTACTAGATTTCATCAACATAGAGGAAAACTTCACCAAAATCAACTCCAAAGCCACCTTCCAGAAATGTTTATTTTTAGCTCGTGTTGAAAATAGCTTTTTGCTATTCTTAGTATTATCTATTTATAGCTTGGAGTTAGATACTGTTAGATTGCCTACCTATAGATCTCTTCTCATGCAAGGGATGTGAGCTTTTAAGTGATAATTTGTAATAATTTCAATCGTTAGTGTAATTGATAGTTGCATGCTTTAGTTTTAGCATTAGTGAACAGCATCTTTTGTAATAAATCTTGCAAGTCATGTAAGTAGTCATAGCTAGAGTAGAAGTATCAATCAATTTCCATAATTTATTTCATGCAATGTTTTGTAACCTTATAAATAAGTGCTAGTTTACACTTAGTTTGTCAATGGTAATTCTTATGCCTGCTTGTTGCTAAAATTGCCATTCACCGAGCATTCATGATTGTTATTTCTAGAATTCATCATTCATTCTGTTACAAGACTTGGACTTGGTTTGGACTCCGCAAGTTGATTTTTGACTCGGACTCAGACTCGACGCTTAGACTTGGCAAATTGAAAAAACTATGAAATATAGAGATTTTAAATGTAAGATACCCAACTAGTTCTACTAAATTTTCCCTTAACTTAGATAAATTTACTTGTACCTAACTTATCAACTACTCAACAACTTAATTATATATATCAAAGATAATAACTTGAATGAATCAATCTTGAAGTTGGGTACTTGTCTTATTACTTGATTCAATGCAAATGTCTTATTACAGAGATAATGCTTTCAATAGCATGAAGTTACAAACTTATTCAAATGGAAATACAAAAGGAGGCCTTAAAGCCTTGATGTGTGCAATGACTTCCTCACTTGATCAACTCAATTGAATTCAATGATGTCAACTGAATGTCAACACCTCACAATACAACAAGGGAGCATCACCTTGTCAGTTGAGGGAGCATCACCCCAACACTTGAAACTCGCAGGCCTCAAGATTATAAGATTAGAGCTTTGCAGAGAGAAATTCGCCAAAAGATTAGATTCCAAATGAATGAGAGGGCTCCTCCTTTTATAGGCCTTCCAAAGGCAATGAAGGCACGTTTTTCAATGCACAAAGAGGAACCAAGGCACGTTTCCCAAGAAGCATATCCAAGGGAATATTCCTCTCGACAACTCATCCTGAGTTGGCAAACTTATCCAAAGACCTTGTCGCGGATCCCAAAGTCACCTTGTCAACCAATGAGAGCTCAGGTAGTTACAACTACCCTATCTTCTGACTAGGCGCCAAGTTGAGATGTCTGGGACATGCAAGTGCGCCCTGTTTGTTCTAGGCGTCAGTTGAGGTGGTTGCATCATGAGATTGCGCCTAAATTGGGAAGAGCTTCCAAATGTTGTCATCTTGATCCTGAAAGGTGTCTTGACACTTAACTTATTCAATTTCCTTGAGGCGCTCATTGGAATTGATCAAGGCACCACTTGAGGTTAGGCGCTACCAAAGAAGTGCGCCTCACTTAGACTTCAATCCTAGGTGCCCAACTGAAGTAGCAAAGGTATGGACTAGACTCTAGGCGCCAAAATGATGTTACAACTGCATGGTTTTCAAGACCAAGTGCCAACTTGAGATGATTCCTTCATGATATTGTGCCTTGCTAGGGTTAGGCGCCAATTGAGGTTTGCAAAGATGCTAGGCGCCAAATTGAGTTCTTTGGAATCTAGGCGCAATATAAGTTTTCCAAGACACTTTTTTGCCAAGGTGCATTCCTAGGGTCCCAAAGCCATGATCCAGCACTTATGTTCCATCTTATCATTTTTGCAAGGAAATTTGAAAGCAACTTAATCTTAGATGAATATGGTCTTTCCCCTGATGGAGCGCCTTGCATCTAACTAGTCTTGAAGACTTGCATCAACCTTAGGCACACTTTTGAGGGAGTTTCCACCTTAGGCGCCAAAATGGAAGTGCTTCATCAAAATGTGCATCTCACATATCTTTCAATCCTAGGCGCTAGAGTTAAGGAGTTTTGATCAACATATGCGCCCAAGCTAGGAGTTTACCCAAGTGACTTCTGTTATCTTAAAAACTTTCAATCTAACACTCATTCATGCTAGGCGCTCAAATGGAGGATCCCTGGAATCATGTATTGGCGCCTTGTTGCTCTAGGTGCCCATTTTGGATGACTCAACATGACACTAGCACCTAAAGTGAATAGGCCTTCATCACTATTCAATTCACTTAGAAGACTTCACTTTGGAAACTTATTAACTTTTCATCTTGAAATGACAACTTATCTTCAATTCCTTAATGAAGCGCCAACTTAGAGCCACAGAAACTCATCCTAATGTCTTAGCTAGACTAGGCGCCTATTAAGGTTGTAGGATTAAAAAGTGGCGCCTTGATCCCTAGGCGCCTATTTGAAGTTTGTTTACCATCATCCTTGCATCTTGAGTCCTTCTTGACTCATCTTGATGATTAACCACTTTAGGAACTTAATTTTGAGGATCAATCAGTGTCCCTTAGCAAGGCGCCATGAATGCTATGGTTGATGTACTTAAAGCGCCTTTCTCTAGTTGAATCCTTTTGAAGCCTTGCTACTCACTTAGTTGTCTATCCATGTTCTCCGGAGGATTCATTGTACCTCTATCATCTTCATCAATCAAACTCTCCCTTAAAATGCACTTAGGCGCCATTTGGATGTCTTTTAGTCTAGGCGCATTTGATAGTTGTTTCAGGTAGATTTGAAGGGAAAAGCGCACCTAGTGATGTTCTCTGAAGATTTCCAAATGAATGAGTCGTTTTGAAGATCAAAACACTCATTTCTTCCAAGGCGCCCTAGTTGATATGATTGAAGTGCTTCAAAGCTTGATGATTCTTGGTTAGGCACACATTTGACATTGAGCAAGCAAGAAGGTGCGCCCTGACTCTAGGAGTCCTGCCTTAGTCAATTTTGGCTTCCAGACTTAGCCAATTTCAAGTTTCTGACTTTGTTCCTGCAAAACAAAAAGTTGAGTTAGTCAAAAACCAATTCATTCCCTCATTATTTAGAATTAGCCTCTGGGAATGAGGAATAGGCTAATCCATTCTTCACTTGATGATCAAGTCGGAAACGGGGACATGACATTAAAGGATTTAAAACTTGTTTCATGCACCCTTTAATAAATAAAATTTAAAGACACAATAAACTAGTCAAATAGAAGCTACTTTGATCACGAGTATAAAAGCAGATTTTAGCTGAAGGAAACATTTTTAGATATATAAATATTCTTAAGTGTTTTAGGTGTACAAAACTCATGGATTATGATATCCATGGCATCACAAAAATCACAATATGGATGTAAAATACCTTTCTTAAATGACTGAAATTTTTTGCCAACTTTAGATAAGATTTCTTGCACAAATCAATAAATAAACATCACCAATGAACAATGAAATAGTAGAACATCAAATCCACATCATACTTGCTTATTTGAAACCTTCAAATGAAAGATACATAAATGATAAGTGGCTGGAATTAATTTCAGTCACAGTCTGATTTTATATCAGACTTTATTACATACACATAAAGTGCCCAAATATACCAAATCTTCCATAGAAACAATGTCCAAACACTCTAGAATGAAACTAGCTGCCAAATGATGCTATAACAGCCCTGAAAGTACATGAACAATTGACTGATATGAAAGTTCTGTAGGCTGATATGACTGCTGAAAGTGATGATTTTGCCCAATCAAAATTTTGGCAATGAGAACTCATGAAAACCACCTCCAAACTCAAGCGATGGATGCCTAGTTTGGTCTTCTATCATATGCAACTCTTTAAAATATCAAAGCCCTTGTCAAATCCACCTTAAAAACCCTGTAAATGCATAAATAATTCGCTGTCATAAAAATCAGACTTCGCTGTTATGAAATCAGACCTTGAAAAATATACAAAATTCACTCAATTCTCACTATAAACCCAATCAACTACCTTGGTAGTCACTCCAATACACCAAGGGTTTCAATATGATGTCAAATACTCTTCAAATCTTCTCAAATAACCTACAAATTCAACTCCAATGATGAAATCTGAATGATAACATCTCACAAATTGTCATGGGAACATCACCACAACAATCAAGGGAACATCACCTTGAAAAATAACTAGAAAATGCAATTTCCAGCCAAAGAACAAAATGTAAAAGCTTACCATATGATCAATAGTTGCAAATTGAAGTTCAAGAGCTGTATTTATCCTCTCCAAGGATAGGCGTTCCTCCTCTTTGTCATTTTGGAATGAAGCTTGGAATCCACCAATCAAAATTAAGAGTCTTGAACAATTTTAAATTAATGACATCAATGAACTCACTCATTTAAAAACAATCTTTAATTGTTTTAAATGAATTACATCTATTCTTCATGTGGATCGATCCTTTAGCAATTGAGTTCCTCTCTATCTTGGGCAACGGCTAGTAACGAGAGCTATCAAACATTTAAAATCTTCATTTGGCATTGAATATCATTCATAGACTTGGGCGATCCTCCTCAATAGTGGTGTTTGGCATTTAAAACCTTTCAAAGAGCAAATTCGATCCCAAGGCAAGCATTTAAATTCTTCATGACATATTTCTTCATTTCCAATCGGCCTCATCACATAACCCATCGATCCAAATGCAATCATTTAATAAATAAATTTTTCATTTAAAAATATTCTTCTTCATGATCGACGGCCAGCAACATCTCATTTGCAATCATTTAAAATCATTAACATACCTCCTTCAATGCAAATCGCTCAACACAAACATTTAAAATGATTGTCTACATGGGCGAACACTTAGCCGTTGAGCCTTGGACCTATTTGCAATGTTGGCACAATGAACAATGAACATTGGATTCCTCATGATAATCGATCCCCTTAGAGTAGCCATTTTGAAATATTTGAATAGCTTGGACCTATAACAAATGTAACACCAATTCCACTTGATAAAATAGGTCCCACCTGGAGTAACTCCTTATTCCCTACAAAACTCCATAAAAATAGATTAGAGAAAATGTAATTAAAGATTTCATTTTCCCTTTTTATTCACATAATAAAACTCAAGCAAAATACTAGTTGAGCCAACTTTCCGGTTCTCCATGTATAGAAATAAGCTCAAACTAGAAAATGTATCTTAGCTCAAAATGGGGACATTACAATGGAGTCATGAACTATGGTAGAAAGGAGCTTGTATTGCTCAACCCAACATTGCTATCTCTATGTGGAGTCATGTGTTTGTATCTCAAACAAGTCTGCAAATGCTACTACAACCATAGGAACATTACTTAGGATAGGGATTGACTTAGGAAACCTGAAGTATAAATGTAATTCAATTACTTGGGATTTAATTGGAAAAAAGTCAAAAGAGTAAAAAAATGTTGCTTTCCCATCTAGCATGGCCCAAAATGATTTTTATTTTTTGCTCTCTAAAACTAGAGTGGGGGTTTGGGGGCAGCGTCCCTCACGGGGTCCGGGGGCAGCTTTTGAGACCACACAGACCTTCATGGTGCATATCATTTTTCATAAATTTTATCGCTTTTAACTGTCCTTCAAAAGTCTTCAAAACCCTTCAAAAAACGCTTGACTTTCATGCTTTTACATTTAACCATTTTTTGTTTTTTATGTTTTCTCCTTGATTTTCATTGACTTTGCTAAGTCTTCCTAGTAGGATTTGTCGAGTTCGGCAAGTTTGACCAGACTCACTAGGTACCTCGGTCACAAGTTCCTAGGACTCGTTTTGGTCTGCTCGCCTCAGGACTTGCCAAGTCTTGGCGAGTCTTGTAACTATGAAATCACTATTTAGTATGCCTATTTTGCTTCTAAATTTCTATTGAAGTGTTTCACCTTGTGTTATTGTGCTTTTATGAGTTAAAATTAATAATTATTGAAAGCTTTGTATTGTAGTAGGTTTTAAGTTGATAGTTGTAGCTTTTAATGTAACTATCGTGTTTAGATTAGAATGTCTTTTGTGTGTGATTTAACCTATCCAATTCTTTATGAGTACTTGCATTAAACCTTTTCTTTTATTAGACAATGCAAGCGTGTACTTGTAGGATTTATTTTTAGTAAAAAAGCGTCAAAAAACATTTTCCTTGAGTTGAAGAGCATCTTAGCTTCTTCCCTAGGTGAATCCAAAGACACTTTTAATTTTATTCAACATGACTGTGAACCACCCTAAAAACCACTGTAAAGATTGTAAGTAGCAAGTACATATTGTTCATAGTAGGTTAGTTTTGTTTTACAGAGAGCTTCCCCTTCTAATTTGAAGAGCAGTTCTATTGCACATCTATTCTGTTTTGTGTTGCACTAAACGGTGTGAATTAATTAAAATGCTAACAAGCTTGAGGTTTGATGTATCATTAGATGCCTTTATTCCTTATCTTCTTGCTATTAAGGGACAAATGATGCAGAGTGGCACAAGGGAAGCAACACACAAGGGTTTACTCTATTGTCCTTTGCCCACTCACCCACTTCAAACAGCCTTCAACCAAGCAACCAAAGGCACATTCAAGGGTGTATGAAGGATTTGGTATCCTAGTGATGGCTCCACCTTCTAGGCTTCTCCAACACCTCAGGACAGATCAACAAACACCTTCTATGCAGTTGGTTTGGTCTCCAACTTCCCAAAACTCTTCAACCTATACCTTGACTAGTAAGGCTACTAGCCCTCCAAACTAGGTTTTCTCAACAAAACTTGACAAAATCCCAAAGGTCTAGGCAAACAAATGATGGAATTGAACACCTTTCAGGGGACCCTAACAATCCTCCAAATCTCCTGCTCCAACTCTACTCCAGCAATCTAGAACGCCTACTAGGTCTCTAGGCCTAATTGATCAATTTAGGCTAGGTTACAAAGCAAGTGCTCAAAATTGGGTGCATAGGTCAGGGGCAGGAACTTGGAATGCTTCTACCATGTCCCTACAACACAAATCCATCATTTATTTGCTCACTCTAACAGGATTCTATCATCTACAACCTCAAATAGCATGAAATTGGCCAAATACAATGAAATACTTGACCTAGGGCATCACCTTAAAAATAGAAGACTGCATTTTCTGACAAAAATCTTTTGGAATCTTATTGTACATACCCCTAGCCTGCATTTCACCAGTTTTTGCAAATTTTCAACGGTGGAAATGCATTCTAGGGCCGGATTTCTATGGCTGCCCTAGAAAACAGGGTTTCTGGACCTGTTTTGAAAGAAAAATCTATAACTTTTGATCTCGACCACTTTAGGACCTCAAACCAGTTGCATTGGAACCCTGACTCCAAGAGATTTCAGAAAAATATCATTTGCACACGTGAAAAATCCGTACAGTCCGTACACAGCAAGAAAAACAGCGAAAAACAGTCAGTTTTCTTGATTTTTGTGCCCAAATTCCGTACAAAAACTTCCTCCTCCGTACTGGAGTCAGATATCCACCATATTAACCCATCCCATTCGGTATGCAACTTGAAAAATTAGTTTGAACTGTCCAAAATGAGTTGCAACCGCCCAATGTGTCATAATACATTGACAATATTTGACACTATGGTATTTTTGCATTAACACTATGGTTTAGCTTGTCCAAAGGAATCAAACCATCCTCCCTACTCCCAAAACATGATAAAACACACAAACAATAAAAAAAACTCAAAAACCAATCCTTTAGACCTTCTAGGCCTGATTGGCACAACAAGGATCCAAGTGGACTAAGCATGATTGAGGTTTATAGGGTCACCTCAATCATCTTGACCACACAAAAGGGACCATACAAACATGGCTAAAGCCTTATTACCACACATACAATCAAAACAAAACATAGCTTATCAAAATGCATCAAAAATGCTTGAGGTGTCAGACTGCTCCTAGGTGCCCTGCACCATACACCCACTGTCAAAGAGAACTCAAGTCTCTTGAGTTGGAATGCTGTCAAATGTGAAACCTGCCTTCTCAATGTCTGCCCTGCTCATCCAAGTGGCATCCTCTTGAGGTTTGTTTAGCCACTTCACCAAATAGTCATGATAGGTGTGCCGTCTAGTTTGTTTTGCAATCCTCTTGTCTAAAATGCACTCAATCTGAGTTGGAGATGAAGGTATGAGTTCTTGGAGTGTCTGATCAGTTTGATCTTCTTCAACAACAGTCTGAGGATCAGATCCTTTATATGGATAAAGGTCTGAAACATTAAAAATTGGAGACAAAGCAATGCCATCCGGAAGTCTGATTTTGTAGGCATTGTCTCCACATTTCTTGAGCACTTCACAAGGCCCAATCTTCTTCATGAGTAGCTTAGTGTGTTTACCTGCAGGGAGCCTCTCCTTCTTCAGATGGACCATTACTAAATCACCTTCCTTGAACTGCAAATCCCTTCTTTTTCTGTCAGCAAATTGTTTATATTTCTGAGAAGTGGATAGCAATTTCTGTTGTACTTGTTCATGGACATCTTTCATGACTTGAACGAAGTCTTCAGCCAAGGCACTGCTGTTTTCCAGTCCTTTAACCTCCCTTAGTTCCAAAATACCCCTTGGGTGAGTGCCATAAACAATTTGGAAAGGAGACAGGCCGGTGCTTCTATTGACAGTGTCATTGTATGAGAACTCTGCCTGAGCCAAAATTGAATCCCAACTAGCACCCTGCTCCTTGGTTAGGCATCTTAGGAGGTTGCCAAGTGATCTATTAATCACCTCTGTTTGTCCATCAGACTGAGGGTGATAGGCAGATGATAAGGACAAATTTGTACCTAGTCTCTTCCACAGTGTCCTCCAGAAGTGTCCTATGAACTTGGGGTCTCTGTCTGAGATTATGGACAAAGGTAAACCATGTAACCTGACTATTTCTTTGAAGAAAAGACCTGCTATGTGTGAGGCATCATGTGTGGTTTTACATGGGATGAAGTGAGCCATTTTTGAGAACCTATCTACAACCACAAAAATGCTGTCATGTCCATTCTTTGTCCTAGGCAAACCAAGTACAAAGTCCATACTTATGGAATCCCAAGGCTTTGAAGGAATAGGTAGAGGAGTGTATAAACCTGCATTTGATGTATGCCCCTTTGCTCTTTGGCAAATTTGACAAGTTTCAACAAACTTCCTTACATCGGTTGGCAATTTTGGCCAAAAATAGTACCTCCTAACCAATTCTAGGGTCTTATCAATACCAAAGTGACCTGACATGCTGCCACAATGCTTTTCCCTAATTATATTCTCTCTAACAGATCCTCTTGGGATACACAACATGCTACCCTTGAAAAGATATCCATCTTGCAACAAAAAATCAGAAAAATCAGTATTATACCTTCCTGTCATGGCCTTGCAAGATAGGTATGGCTCTTTGAAGTCTTCATCTGTTGTATACTGATCTTTAATGGCATGAATACCTGTACTTTCCAACTGAATAGTTTGCACAACAAGATTTCTCCTGCTTAAGGCATCGGCTACCTTATTGGCCACTCCTTTCTTATGTTTTATAGAGAAGGTGTATGCTTGGATGTACTCCATCCACTTGACATGTCTGTGATTCAACTTTTGCTGCCTGTTCAAGAAGCTTAATGCATGGTTATCAGTAAAAACTATAAATTCCTTTGGCAATAAGTAGTGTCTCCATTTCCTCAATGACTGAACCATGGCATATAACTCTAGATCATAGGTGGAGTAGTTTTGTTTTGCCTCATTTAACTTCTCACTAAAGAATGCTACAGGCCTCCCATCTTGACTTAGGACTCCCCCAACAGCCCTCTTACTTGCATCACACTCTACCACAAAGACCTTGTCAAAATTAGGTAGCACTAGGACTGGTTTTTCTGAAATTTTTTTCTTTAACAGTTCAAAGGCTTTGTTGGCCTCATTTGTCCATACAAACACACATTTCTTGCCTCCTTTTATGGTGTCAACAAGTGGAGCACAAATGCCACTAAACCCTCTAATGAACTTTCTATAAAAGCTGCATAAACCATGGAAACTCCTTACCTCCGAGGCTGTTGTAGGTGTTGGCCAATTAAGAATGGCTGCAACCTTACTTGGATCCATTTTTAGGCTGCCCTTGGAGATGACAAACCCCAAAAATATCAACTCTTCTTGTAGGAAGACACATTTGTCAAGATTGATTCTCAACTTCTCCTCTTGAAGCCTCCTGAGCACTTGATGGATATGCCTTATGTGGTCTTCCTTGCTGTCACTAAAAATCAGTATATCATCCAAATATACAACAATAAACTTGTTAAGGAAAGGTTTTAGCACTTCATTCATCAATCTCATGAAGGTGCTTGGTGCATTTGACAAGCCAAAAGGCATAACAACCCATTCAAATAGTCCTTCATTGGTTTTGAAGGCGGTTTTCCACTCATCCCCTTCCCTTATCCTGATTTGGTGATAACCACTTTTTAGATCTATCTTGGTAAAATACTTAGCCCTACCCAAGCAATCCATTAAATCTTCTATTCTAGGCATTGGAAATCTATACCTGATAGTAATCTTGTTGATGGCCCTGGAATCAGTGCATAGTCTCCATGTTCCTTCCTTCTTGGGTGCAAGCACTGCAGGTACTGCACATGGGCTAATACTCCTCTTGATAAGTCCTCTATCCAACAAGTCTTGGATTTGTCTTGCCACTTCAACATTTTGCTCTGGAGTCAACTTGTAGGCTGCTTGGTTTGGTAGGGTGGATCCAGGGATGAGATCAATGCAATGACTAATCTCCCTCTTTGGTGGAAGGGCATCCTTGCCTTCATCGGCTATCACATCCTGAAACTTCTCCAATAGTTCTTCCACTTCCTTTGGTCCAATCCTCCTAAGAGGTTGCTGCACTTTGACCTTCTTGGGATTCACATCTTTGGGCTTGATGACTACTGCAAAACATGGCACTTTCTCTTCCTTGAGGTTAGCCAAAAACTCTTTTTCACCTACCAACATAACTGAACTAGAAATGACTTTCTCTTTGCAATCATCAATCAAAGGAGTCATTGTAAACTTTTCACCATTCTTGGACAAATGAATCACATTGTTCTTACCATCATGTTGGGCACTTGTGTCATGTTGCCAAGGTCTTCCAAGAAGAAGGTGGCATGCATCCATGTCCACTATCTCACAAAAAACCTTATCATGATATTCACCTATCTTGAATTCAACCCAACATTGCTCTTTCACCACAATTTGTTGTTCCTTGGTTAGCCAAAAGACTCTATAGGGGTTAGGATGAGGCATTCTTTCCAATCCTAACTTAGTCACCATTTCATTAGAAGCCAAATTTTCAGAAGAACCTGAATCAACTATTACCTTGCACACTTTTCCTTTCACCTTGCAAGTGGTTCTGAACAAGTTGTTTCTTTGGGGCTGCTCCTTGGTGGCTGGCATGATGAGTGACCTGTTGAACATGATGCATTCTCCACTCTCAGGTGCTGCAGACTTGGAAGAGGCTGTTTGGTAACTTGTGGTGCTTTGACAGTCCTCTTCTTGAAGGAGTTGTACTCTTCTTTCTTTCTGATTTGCAGCAGTGTTTCCCATCTTCTCCGGGCACCTAAAGGACTGATGTCCAATCTGATTGCAAGAGAAACACCTTCCAGTAAACACACTAGGACCTCTGCCCCCACTTCTTCCTCTGCCATTACCTCTGCCCCTAAACTGACCCTTATCAGCACTGTTTTTATCAGCCTGCCCTTGGCTGCCTTCTTGTGATCCGCCACCTTGGAATCTAGAGAAATTATCTCTGTTTTGAAATCTGCCCCTGCCCCTAAAGTTCTGATTTCCTCTGCCTCTGCTGCTGCTACCAAAATCTCCTTTTCTTCTCTGCTTATCATCAATCCTTAGTGCCATTTGAAAGCACTTATGGACTGTCTCCAGGTTAAAGAGAGTTAATTCTTCTTGAATGGAGAACTTGAGGCCATTAAGATACCTTGCAAGCTTCTGTTTTTCATTCTCAGGCATCTTGGCTTTCAATGTCATCTTGTGAAACTCCTCTGTGTAGGTGCTCACGTCCATGTCCTTTTGTCTCAAGTTGTGCAACTTCTTGTTCAAGTTGACCTCATAATCCTCAGGGACAAATTGCTTTTTGATTTCAAGTACCATCTTCCTCCATGTAGAGATAGGATTCCTATCATCTTCTATCCTCCCATTTTGAATAAAATTCCACCAACTCAAGGCTGGCCCTTTCATTCTTGATTTGGCAATCTTCACTTTCTGATTTTCTGCCACTTCTTCACATTCAAAATAGTTCTCCATTGCCTCAATCCAATCAAGGCACTCCTCTGGATTCATCTTACCAGGAAACATAGGTAAGTCTGCCTTAGTGTCCTTCCTACTCAACTTTCCAAGTGCATCTAGGAATTGTCTCTCTGACATGCCTCCTTGTGGCTCTTCCATAGGCACTTCTTCTTCCTCATCTTGATCCTCTTCATCTGAATCTAAGATGACTTCTGACTTCTTCTTCTTGTCTTTGTCTTTCTTCAACTTTTCTATCTCAGCCTCCATCCTTTTGTTCTTGGCTGCTTGCTCTCTCACTATCTTTGCCAATTCGGCATTTGTCACCTTTGAAGGAATTTCCTCCTCTTCTTCTCTATCTCCCATCTCTTTGATGGCTCTGATACCACCTGATGCAGAGTGGCACAAGGGAAGCAACACACAAGGGTTTACTCTATTGTCCTTTGCCCACTCACCCACTTCAAACAGCCTTCAACCAAGCAACCAAAGGCACATTCAAGGGTGTATGAAGGATTTGGTATCCTAGTGATGGCTCCACCTTCTAGGCTTCTCCAACACCTCAGGACAGATCAACAAACACCTTCTATGCAGTTGGTTTGGTCTCCAACTTCCCAAAACTCTTCAACCTATACCTTGACTAGTAAGGCTACTAACCCTCCAAACTAGGTTTTCTCAACAAAACTTGACAAAATCCCAAAGGTCTAGGCAAACAAATGATGGAATTGAACACCTTTCAGGGGACCCTAACAATCCTCCAAATCTCCTGCTCCAACTCTACTCCAGCAATCCAGAACGCCTACTAGGTCTCTAGGCCTAATTGATCAATTTAGGCTAGGTTACAAAGCAAGTGCTCAAAATTGGGTGCATAGGTCAGGGGCAGGAACTTGGAATGCTTCTACCATGTCCCTACAACACAAATCCATCATTTATTTGCTCACCCTAACAGGATTCTATCATTTACAACCTCAAATAGCATGAAATTGGCCAAATACAATGAAATACTTGACCTAGGGCATCACCTTAAAAATAGAAGACTGCATTTTCTGACAAAAATCTTTTGGAATCTTATTGTACATACCCCTAGCCTGCATTTCACCAGTTTTTGCAAATTTTCAACGGTGGAAATGCATTCTAGGGCCGGATTTCTATGGCTGCCCTAGAAAACAGGGTTTCTGGACCTGTTTTGAAAGAAAAATCTATAACTTTTGATCCCGACCACTTTAGGACCTCAAACCAGTTGCATTGGAACCCTGACTCCAAGAGATTTCAGAAAAATATCATTTGCACACGTGAAAAATCCGTACAGTCCGTACACAGCAAGAAAAACAGCGAAAAACAGTCAGTTTTCTTGATTTTTGTGCCCAAATTCCGTACAAAAACTTCCTCCTCCGTACTGGAGTCAGATATCCACCATATTAACCCATCCCATTCGGTATGCAACTTGAAAAATCAGTTTGAACTGTCCAAAATGAGTTGCAACCGCCCAGTGTGTCATAATACATTGACAATATTTGACACTATGGTATTTTTGCATTAACACTATGGTTTAGCTTGTCCAAAGGAATCAAACCATCCTCCCTACTCCCAAAACATGATAAAACACACAAACAATCAAAAAAACTCAAAAACCAATCCTTTAGACCTTCTAGGCCTGATTGGCACAACAAGGATCCAAGTGGACTAAGCATGATTGAGGTTTATAGGGTCACCTCAATCATCTTGACCACACAAAAGGGACCATACAAACATGGCTAAAGCCTTATTACCACACATACAATCAAAACAAAACATAGCTTATCAAAATGCATCAAAAATGCTTGAGGTGTCAGACTGCTCCTAGGTGCCCTGCACCAACAAAGGATTTTGTAAAACTCTTCTCTACCAATATAAAGTTCTCTTTTATCAAAAAAGTTGTAAAAATTCCAAAGCAAAACCAGCAGCAGCAGCTGCTGCTTCTTGGGGCACTGGCACCTGCCTCTAATTTTGATTAGTGAAATGATCTATAGTCAATTTTTTACAGGATTAAATTAAATGTGTTTAAAACTTTAAACTACATATAACTTTTATTCAATCATTGACACATTTGAAGCTATCATTAATATTTATTGTTAACTGTTGTAATGAATTATGACCGAACTTTCATTTGTTTGATTAGAATTATTTAACATATGACTATCTTTATACATGCATTTTATATTTGTCTTGTGCAAATGATTGAATTTTATGATTAATTTTTGTGTCATTAGGTTAACTTAAACAGACACATAGTATATAAAAATGATAGAAGTAAAATATATACTAGCAACTTGCAAGGGATATTCCATCTGTCCAAACAATGGCCAAATTACTCTTCATTTCCAGATATAATGAAATACTTAGATTTTTGTTGAAAACAAAAGTGCAGGAAAAGAGTTTTATGAATGTGGAAATGTTTACAATTTGCATTTTTGCAACTATACTGATGAATTCTGATGTTTAATTGTAATTACAGTGTTGGAGACTTTTTTAGGCGTCACTTTGGTGAGGAGGTATTTTACTTTTTAACTTAGCTTTACTCATTTCTTTTAATGGATAACAGTGTGGTGATTGTCATGTTGTAGTTAAGTTTAAAATTCTAGTTCAACTTGTTTCAAAGATTCTTGGTTTAAAGTGAAAGCTTTAGTGTATTTGAGAAGATCCACTAAATGCCTTAGATAACTGATTTCTGATATGTTCAATTTTATGATAGATTGTAGACTACATATTTGATCCCTTTGTTGCGGGCACTGCTGGAGCAGATACTGAGTCCATATCAGTAAGTAACATTTTATTTAAGCAGCATAGAAAAGCATTTTTTTTGTCTGTTTCTGTTTCATTGTGCCCAACAAATGCCTTGATTTCCTTACAAGCTCTGTAGTTAGTCTGCCAGAGATGGATAGGCAAGCTAGTGAGGCTTAGAATTGTTATTTGTTGCAATGAATTCAAAGTTGATAGGTTCAGCATGCTGGGATTTTTATTGGAAGTTGATTAGTTTAATCAAGTAGGGTTTATCTTTCTTTGTCTTTATGCATTTACATTTTTACTTGATGATTGCAAAATATGAAGAGTCACTAATTTTCAGTTCAGTCAAAAACTGAAAATTCTGGAAGTTGTCTTGAAAATGTCAGCTCTTGGGCTACTATTTAGTAATACCACTTTCAATCAAATATCAAGCAAATTTTTTGACGTTGTTCAAATATTGGCTATTTTCATTGAGAAGTTATGCATGTAAATATTTGTTTTTAGACATTTATCATTTTATTAAAGTTGTTAATCCAAAATGGATCTGATAAGTTAAAGGATGTTTTGTGAATCAGACATCAGACATCCAAGACACTGAATAACTAGGTCAAGACATCAATAACTTGTTGAGACACATGGCCAAACATAATAACATTGGACCAAGAGTTCAGAATCTTGCATCATGTGTCCTGGAATACCTATAAGGAGTGAAGTAAGCAGAATAGATTTTCTGAACAGTGAGTAGGTATCTAGAGTTACAAATCACAATGCAGAAAAATGGAAAGAAGGTTTTGGGGTGAAATTATGCAGATTGATGTGTTAGCATTCTCCTTTTCTCTGGTACTAACATCATTTATAGGTGCTTGTGTGAATTGTGGTGTTGGGACTTCTATTTTCAAGCCTCATAATTGCAAAAACTTGTCAAATTCCTCAAGATTTTCCCAAGGGGTTCCTGTGCCTTTACCCTGATGCATGTTGCTGAATCCTTGAATTTGGCTAAGTCTGAAATCCTGAAATTCTTGAAATTTGACTAACTCTGAAATTTTTGAGATCCTCCAGTTTCAAGAATCTACAATTTAACTCCTATGGATCCAAAACCACTCTCAAACATCCTGATAGTATATACATAAAATATAACTTAAAGTATATTCTTATTCCTAAATGTTACATTTTATGTATATACATGCTTGAACTCTGCAAAAAACCCTATGAAAATCCTAAGTTTTTCTATCTCTAGTGGAAGTTTGGACCCCTTCAGGATGTTGCGGGAATTTTGACCCCTTCAGGATGTTGTGAAATTTTTCCCTCCATCAAGATGTTGCGGGACTTCAATGGTGATCAGAATATCTTGCAACCTCTTAAACCCATCTCGCAACCTCTTAAACCTCCGCCCCCTCTTTTGCATGTCTTCCTTGGCACGCCTCAGGCCTGAAGTGGGAAACATCCTAACCATCCTCCAATCCCCACCATATCCATGTCACCCCTTTTCTTTCGCCAACTTTCCTTTCCCTATCTAGGTAGAGATTTCATGTGGATCCGAATGTATCAAGTACCCCCCTTCTGACCCGCAATGTTCAGACCACCCCAAAAGTGCCGCATCCAGTACCCCCCTGAATTCTCGCAATTCGCCAAAAAGGGCGTAAAAATGTGAAGTGATAGTTTCCTACGACTTCCAGATGGGCGCATAAACGTACCAGATTGCCATTAATGTAAAATGGGTAGTTGATATTGATGTTTTTAATGCAGTTGGTGGGGTTGTTAGGGTTTTCCCCCTCATTCTTCCATTAGATCCAAGATGCAAAGGCTATAAATACAAGTTTGAAACTCATTTCAAGGAGGTTGGTTTTTTTGTGTGTGGTCTCCAGAAGACAGCTATAGGTGCAACAAGTTGCAGGGCAGCCATTGAAATGCCAGTTCAGCTCATCGAGGAGTGCAGACCAGTGAAGTCAAAAGAGTTGATATTATATATGGGTTTTGTTGCAGAATGTCTCCAAGTCATTAGGTATATATCCAGGAGGATTTCTCAGTCGTAGATGGGTATTCTCCTTTGCCATGTTTGATGGCACGAATGTAATACTGGGTTAGATGAATGTGACAACATTCTAAAAATATTGCAAGCTTTGTAATAATCTTTCTCATGTTATATATGGGTATATGCAGTTATGTTCTGGATTACTAAGTATGTTCTGTTTCAAGATCTCATATTCTGTGGTTTATGCAAATACATAGCTCATTGTCCTTTTGGTTTTAGTTTGTTGTTTTCTTAATAAACTATGACTCTGTTTCCCATAGATTGGGCACCGGTCTGGAGCCATTTCTGTTAGCCTCACATCTTTTAAACAAACAAAACATTAACCAATGTTTTAGGGGAAGAACCACTAATTCTGTGCATCCTTGATTGTCATTATAAACATGGAATTATTTCAAGTGGATATAAATGAATCTATTTCATGTGGGCCATGCATGCACAATTAAATCGGCTATATAGGGGTTTTGTGATAGCCAGTTGTTCTTGGTTCAATGACAATTTTGGGATCAAGATAACAAGTCAGGTTTGGTTGTTCGTTGGATTTATTTGTTCATGTTGTTTGAATTCAATACCTGTTAAGGTATACCCCTTGGAATATCCTTCCAGAGTTTAGCTAAGCTCGAAATATAGGGGATGAAACCCACTCCCATAGAGTTGACCTTCAACCCTCCATGTTCTGTTGATGGACCATTTATGCTTGAATGACGACAACCCTGGCCTTGTGAGTGCGATTCCATCCTAGGAAGTGCAGCTATGGTTTTGGGACCCAACATGTGGTTCCTCCTTGCCTCGTGATTATTTCTAATATAAATGAGAGCAAAGCCATAAAATAAGTGACTACTCATGGTACATGTCACATAGGTCATCAAGGATGACCCAAGTATTAAATACTACATAGTTAAAGACCCATGAAAATATAATATCTAAATATTGTTGCACTGTGGAAGCTCCAATCTGCTGGCTGGTGACTTCATTAAGGTGACATTATATGCCTTGTGGCCTAGTTCAGCTGGGATCATATGTTATGGCTGATTTAATTCCATGGTTAACTTGGTATTTCAGGTCCACATGGATGCTCATCCATCATAGAATGGGATAGATCATCGTTCTTCCAAAGTGTAGGTGTTCCTAAAGGCAGTCTTGGGCAGATCAGCATACAAGAGTGTCATGTCCCTATATTGAATCAATTATATATTAAATATTATAAATCAAATATTCTGACATTAAATAATATAGATTGAATATATTAAAATAATATATATATTGATTCAATATTATAAATTAAATAGTATATTATAAACCAAATATTATAAATATTCTAATTAACAAATATAATAAATATAATATATAATTATTATTATATAATAATAAAAGTATAAATAAAAATAAAAATAAAAATATTATCAATTATAATAATTATAATATAATATATTATTAAATATAATATAATTATAAAATATAAATATAAATGTTAATAATTTAAATATTATTATAATTATTAAAATGTAATACTAAAATATATATTATTAAATTATATAGAAATAAATATAAATATCAATATGAATACTAAATTAAATATTATATAATAATAAAGGATAAGCAAATCTAATAAAGGAAGATTCCATATTAAGGTCTTACTACTCAAAAGGCTACGATGCATTTTAAAGAAGTGAAGACTATATTAACAAATGAATACGATCACTAAGAAATTAACATAAAGGCAGCGATTCTATTATATGAGGGATTAACAAAGGTAAATGAGCAGCGATCCATTTAGTAAAGGTTACATCCCTTCTTGGGGACAGCGAATAATGAAAGGTTGCAACCGTTGGTAAAAGAAAGAAGTATAAAGGAGATCGCTGGGTAATTGGAGGAATAAGCAATCAAATATATACATATATCTAGAGTGCAAAGAAGGATATATATCAGAATGGAAACATATATAATATCTGATATATTTTTGAGTATAAGGGGGAGTTAAAAAGAAAGTGAAGGAATATTGGAATTAGAAAGAAGAAAGAATATCATACAAGAAGATCTAGTAGAAGATCACTAGAAAAAGATTTATTTCTAATTTAAGAGCAGAGTTAGAAGATGAAAGATCCCTGATGGATCCCTTTGCTGAAATGAAGTGTTGTTTTTGTGATTTTATTTGTTTTATGATTTTTATTAATTTTTTTGTTTTCTTTCAGGCTAGAGAGGAGATGCAGAAGGGGTTTCAATTTTCTTGAGATGTGTATTTGCCAAGATAGCAAATAGATATACATACAGCTGCAATCTCAAATAAAAATGGACTAAAAACAAATATTAAATGATAGAAAGATACCAACTAAGAAATTGAGGCACATACCCATCAGATCTGTATTTTATATTCAATGTAAAGCTTGGTTTGCAACCCTACTTGCATACAAAGATAGTATTGGCCTAGAAGAGGCTATGCATGCAACTGAAAATGAAGGATCTAAAGAATAAGGCTGATTTGGTACTGCTGCAAGCTTAGATCTGCAATAGAATGCTCTGGAATCTGTCCAATGATGCACAAATGAAGACCCAAAGTAGGCCTCCCACAAGCATGAACTGGGTTGCCGTCCAATTCACCAAAATCCTTGAGAGTTTTCGTTCCCAAGAGATTGAATGCTGCTGCCCCCTTCCTCAGAGTTCAGAGCTGCCATGAAGCTTCAAAAGATATGCAAAAAGATAACTCCAAAAAGCACTTCAAAGTCACTTTATTCTTTTCCCAAAGTGGGCGTCCACTTTAGGGTTGAGAAAGCATCAAAATGGAATCATTTAATGATTCTTTTTCTTTATTAAAAATACTCCCAAGTTGGGCGCCCAAGTTGAGGGCCCAACTTCTCATGAAAGGAATGACCACTTTTTAACACAACATGTGTTAACAAGGAGGGGGTCACTTTATTAAAATCTTATTACAAAGTGATATTATTAATCACTTGAATTTATTTTTATTAAATATTAAAGCTACACTTTAATATTCAATAATTATCCCGAATCCATCACCTGGCCAAACTGAACTGAAAACTGATGTAGCCCGCACCACAGGGGATGTCGCCACATGGCAGGCTAACTGACAGTGCCTCCCTATAATTTAGGGATACCTCCTAAAAAATAGGAACTGAGACCAAAACTCCCAAAATGCTCCTGGAGGTCCCCTGATGCCTCCTGGTCAACTCTCGGTCAAACCCTAAAAAATAGGAACCCTTCCTAAAAAATAGGAAACTGCCGCAAATTGTCTGGAAAGACCTGTAAAGCTCCCTGCCAAGCTCTACTGCCTCTGGATAGGTCCCCTAACCACTCTGCTGACCTACGGGAACCCAGATGATAGGCCAACTCTCAAGTCTCTGCTAGACAGAGCTAAAGAGGGGACATGACAGAAGAGATATTGAAAGGTAAGAATTAGCAGCAGCGAATCATATGTTCTGTATTTATAATCAGCAACAACAAAAATAAAGAAACATAAATCAGAATTCAAATACAGGCCTGCACAAAGGAAACTAAGGTAACAAGAGGTATGGTATATTTCATTTTATTAGAATAAATATTAAATATATTGTAATGGGAAAGATTACTGTTAGGTATATATATAAAATTAAGAATAGATCTATATATATGTTAATTCACATCATTAGTATTACACAAGTATATGAATCCATGTGAATAATTATAGTTTATAATGAAATGTCTTCTTTATTCATAATCGAATTGATATCCATATTTAGACTCTCAAGATCTAACAATGATGAACAATTATAAGGATACCGTATAACGGTACTTCAATATGCAATATGAATGTCTTTAATTCATGCATTATGATGATAACGGTATAATAGAATTCCATCTATACTACAAGGGAATATTGCATAAGGATCATATCTTCGTATCCCCTATTACTTCATCCAATGAGGAATCATGGGTATTGTAGGGAAAGGCGGAGTAATTCCATCTTCTGTATAGACCCCAATGGCTGGGATATAATTCCCAAGCTGGGTCCCAAAGATCTCGTATCGATCCCAATGGCTGGGATATAGTTCCCAAGCTGGATCCGAGACTCCGTGTATAGACCCCAAGGGCTAGGGACTTATTTTCCCGAAGTTGGGTCCAGAGACGGTTTCAGCGCGCCCTAGTCATGTAAAATGTAAAATCCTAATTCCTTGATGAAGAATAGGAGGGGAAGATATGGATCTTGAAATATGTTTAATATTCACCCTAATGTACCTATGGAATATGTTATAAAATAATCATCATTAGTAAATGACAAGAAGGAAATGAATAATCCTTTGTCAAGAACAAAATATTTATATTATCTTTGATCTCATTAGATATTATTATTGAAATTTATTGATCTCTAATGTTACTAATGTCTCTTTGAGAATCATTTTGAATGCAGATTTAGGTTTAAGTGCTTCCACTAAAAAAGGGGACATTACAAAGAGAGATTAAATTCTAGATAGCAACAGAGCAGGCTGTTAGAAGCAATGTAGAGTAAAAACAAAATGTATATACATAAATGGAGCATACGGAAAATAGTGTCATGGTAAATTCAAATTGTTCAACAACAAGACATCAATATATTGACTCTTGGTCTTTAACACACGTAGATCGTACTGATTATTGACTCAACTAACAAAGATGACAAATGGCAATTGTTCCCATGACCTTATCCAACTAACATAAAATGAATTGACACTAATGGATCCACTCACATTGTTGAACATGTGGTATGCTAAAACCTAAATTAGCTCTTGCTAATTGATTTCGACTATTATGATGACTTGTGAAGTGACATGGACACACAAATGCCAAATGAGTATTTTTCAAGATTTCTCTTCCATAATGACACTCCAAGTTATCTTTGAATTTGTGGAATGTGTCCTTTGCCAGTACTTTGGCAAAGATCTTTGTTACCTCATCCTTTATGCTGCCATAGACCATCTTAAGATCTCACTATTAAAGATTTGAGATTTCCACATGTAAATATCATATCATTTGTTTGGATACAACTTCTTAATGGTTTTTTTAATTCCTTCTCATCTATATGGTAAATTTGATTATCATATAGAAGTTATCTAGGTCCATCCTATTGGTCATGCAAATCTTGTAGTATTTCTTGAGCCATATTGCCTCACAAGCTATGTTAGAAGAATGAAGGCCAAAGGAATGAGAGAATGCTCCATGAGACACATTAGAATATGTGCATGTTTATTTTTTATTGTACGGGAAAGTTACATTGGTGATTGTAACTTACATTGTATAAGGTGCTTAATTAGACATAATTAAGATGTATTAGTACATCACTATAAACATTAAATTCCCATAAGTAAACATTATATCTAATACCTCCCCCTATGACTAAATAACCCTAAGTTTTGTCTCAAAATTTGACAAACAGAACATAACCAAAAGGTTCAGTAATTAGATAGCAGATTGCTCCTGAGATGTGCAGCAGGAGACAAGTGGAGTTGATGTAGTTTGAGGAAGTTGGAGATCACGTAGAACTCGATGTAGCCATATTGCTTCACAACTAACACTGACAACTACATTGTATGCTGCTTACTGGAGGATAAAGTGTTGAAGCTTACTATGCTAGAAAATGCACTCAAACCCAAGGAGAAAATGCAGCCATTAGTTGATCTTGAGTATCAATGGATCTGGCCCAATTAGAGTCCATATAGTATATCAATCTAAAAGCCATTGTGCTTTGATAGAGAATGCCAAAGTTAAGAGTACTGTTGGAAGCAACAAGTACAATGCCCAGAAGTCACTGCACTTGGCTGCAAAAGGGATGCAGAGCATAAGGTAGACTAGTCCTAGTAGGAAAATACATCTTTTGTAAGGGACATGTCCCCATTGTAGCCATATGTATATAGTAACCTAGGAATAGAAGTAAAAAGAAAGAGACAATTAGAATAGGAAGAACGTAAAAGAGAATATACATCTGATATTGTAATACATGAAGTTGATATATATATAAAGAATGATATATGGTTCGGATGTCTAAAATGAATTTTTAAATTCAATATTATAAGTTCTCTGTTATGTTAAGCTACCGCATGATGATATTTCTTACCGCAAACCTTTTGTTTATTCTCTTATTGTAATCACCGGGGTATAAACACAACATGCAAGACTCCTGAACTTAGAACTCCGGTCTGTGACTCAAATTTCCTTGCCAACATTTGTTTCTGTTGTTGGGACCCTGGTAAAACAGTAAAGAATAGATCAGAGCAATAAATGATAATTACAGAGTAAAGAAAGTTATTGAGAAGGATATTATAAATAAGGTAGAATTTTTTTTTTTTAATGATTTGGAGTAGATTCTCCTACAGCTTAACCTCGTGAGAGGGGGTTAGGCACCTAGGGGTGAATGGAAAGTGGGGGAGGATCTTGAAGAGATCTTGAAAAGATGCGACTAATCAAAGTAGGGCAAACATGAACACCATGGGATGCATAAAGGATCAATGGAATTCCACATCTTAAACACCCATGGTGAAAGGAGACAATAAGAAGTTAAGGGAGATTAAAGAGAATATCCAATTGCCAATGGAGTTGAACATGGAAGAGAAATGATAGAAGAAAACACAAGAAAGACAAGAAAAATATCACAAAAGAATAGAAAAAGCTGGAGAGATGGAGTTAGAGCGTGCCAGGAGGGTTGTGGTTGAAAAGAATATGGAGGAAGAGTTAGAGCTGCCAGAGGGGCTGCGACAGAACAAGAGAATGAAAATCCACATTGTTTTGAAGAAATGAACACAATTGAGTGGGTCACAGGGGCTGCAACTGATGATAAAGTATTAGAATTAAGTAAACTCCAAAACAACTACACTTACATCTCGATAAAGCAACAAAAATCCTCCATAATTTAGTAGAAAGTATTAAAGAATATGGGACATCTCAGAAAATATGGGAAGAAGGTTGTAGCATGGAGGACCCACCACTTCCGGTATTAAATCAAGCACCCCACCTTGAACCTGACTTATCTAATCTCCGGATTATAATTAATCAAAGATTTGAGAGATTCCTAAACCCCCTAAAAAGTTTACAACCTTTGAGATTCAATGCGGAGTACTTAGATCAGCTAGTGACCAAAAGTGTGGGAAAGATAAGAGATGAGAGATTATATCAAGCGGTACAAGAAGAAACTAATAACATGTTCAATAACACAATTGGAATAAGAGAAGAAGAATGAGAAACATCATTAACTAACATGTCCTTAACTAATGAAAAAACATCTCCTAAAATGAAACGCCACTTTGAAGAATTGCAACCCCCGGACCAAGAGTTATCCCCCATGTCATGTAAGTCAAGAAGGATTTCAACACCAAATATAAGTGAAAATTCAAGGGAGATGATAGAATCATAGCATCAACAATTTGTACAAGACTGTGATGCAATTTTAGGAAGGGAATATTTTGAGATACAATTATCTAGAGATAAGGGAAGAAGTAGGAAACCGGAACAATAGAAACCATACAAGGAAAAGGGCATATCATCAAATAATACCACAAATAAACACCGCAAAAGAGACAAAGAACTTAAATCCAACATGGACTCACCGGTCAAATTCCTAGTCTTTGGCAAGGATACAATAGAAGCAACAAAACATATATTGGTTTTACAGTCATTGTGGCAAAGAAAAGGAACCACCAGAGACCAAGCAAAACTATTTGATTTTGTAGGGACCTTGCGGAATGAAGCATTAAATTGGTACAAGAAATCATGCCCCCAACATAACAAAGAATGGTAAGAAATTAAAGCTGAGTTTCTATCAAACTTTGAATCTCTAGAAATCCCTACTGAGAATGTAAGCAAAATGAGAGATATGATATAGGAAGAAGGTGAATCTATAAATGAATATGACCACAGATTTAAAGATGTATCTAGGAAGTTAGAAGAACCCCTAACTAAAAAACAACGCATTGAATGGTTCATCTCTAGATTAACACCAGAAATCATAACATCATTAGATGGAAGGATATTCAGTACCTATTCGGAAGCAGTGACATTAGCCTACCACGTAGAAGCTCAAACATGGAGAAGTCAAGATAAAGCTACTGAAAACAAGGAAATAGAACGAATGAAATTGGAACTAGAACAATTAAAAAACAAACAAGAAATCTTGGCTAAGCAAGAAAATTCTCAACAAATACAAAGAACAAACATATGGTGTACCTATTGTTCGAGGGAAGGACACATTAGAAATGAATACTTGGTGCTCAAAGGAGATAAGAGGGCTGCCGCAAATAGGCTAGATCTAAAAAACAGCTCCAAGGAAGACACAAACAGTTTATTGCAGCATATGCGGAGAGTGGGATGATCATGAAACATATGATTGTACATCCCTATTGTTCAGACTTCGAGGAGAAGAAGAACACGAACCATGGTGTAATCACCACTGCAATAACAAACAATAGACCATGAAATGGCCTACGTGAAAGGACTAGCGGAAAGACCCCTTTATGCCCAAAACCATGGATATAGAACACCAAACTGGAAAAATCAAAGAAATATTCACACTTCAAAACACATCACTGCGAAACCAAATATCATATCCATCTACTTACTCAAACGAAGATAGAGTTTATTATAACAATTATAGAGGTGGAAGAGGTAGAGGCAGGGGTAGAAGAAGAAGAGAAGATGCCACCTGCTACATATGTGGCAAACAAGGACACTATGCGAATGAAGGTAGGGAAGAAAAGAAGAAAGCATGTAGACTTTGTGGAAATCCGGAACATGACCATTCACATGTGAAAGGGCGCAATAATATTTTAAAAATGCCCCACCGCACTCAAGAAGCGATGAATTATCCAGTCCTAACACAACTAGAGGAGCGAAAATAACGTTGAAAGTCCCGAAGAATCCATGGCAAGGGGCATGGAGATGTTAGAACACAAGCAATCTATTGAGAGAGCGGGTGAATTAGTAGATCAACAAAACTTAAAACTTCAAGCCTCTAGAATGCAGATCAAATTAACTTTCAATGCAATAACATGAACAAAAAGAAAGCATGCACACATGAACACTAGATATACATGGAAAACCCAATATGGGAAAAACCATGGTGAGAAAATGCTTCTAGGATCTACTGTCCTAATCCAGCCTCACAAATGAAACCATTGATTACAATGTTTAAGAGCACCAACTCTAAGGAGTCACCAAACCCCTGATTTAAGAGCACCAACTCTAAGGAGACTACAATCCCCTAATCTGAGCATCAACTCAGTTCATAGGAGGCACCAACCTCATTGAATCTTTACATAAACACGTATGCAGCCATTTGGTTTTTCATAAACCTCAATTGCATCTATTCAAATCATACACAATCTTCTCCTCTCACTCTGTTCACCCAGATTTGCTCTGCTCTAAATTTTTCTCTCACTACTGCATCAATACGTCTCTGCGTCTCTTACATATATATTATTTCTGCTACAATCACTTTTATACATATGCGACCTTTTGCATGTATCTGCATGTACGCACTCCAATTTTTCTTTCGTATTAAAACTCTCGCTTTTCTGCACGTTTAGAAAAGCACTCTGTATCTACCAGAAAATCCACTTTGCATGTGGCTTTACGCATGCAACAATTCTACTTTTCTATTGTTTATCCATCGTTATAGTCATAGTTCTATTAATAACTTAGTGCATGCAAAAATCAAGCTTTTTTGCATTGCTTTTATTGTGATTGCCATGCAAACATTATCAGTCCTTAACCACTAAAACGGCATCCTGGTTTTGTGCCAAAATATAGCTGTTAACACCTTTCATTATTGATTTGTCGATCTTCCTTTACTACTGGCAAAAAACACTTTTTACGAACCTTCGCTTTCATCCCTTTATCGGCAAAAAACACTTTTTACCAATATTTTTTTTTGATCGGTAAGGAGGGGTTATTTAGGCTGGCCCCACACCAACAGAGGTCACAAGGGGGACCTCCTCCCCATCCACATATTCAACTTAGATCACTTATTCAACATAGAAGCCACAACTTGGAATTCCAGCTATAGATGTCACTTGGGGAATTCAAACTTGGATCTCCATCTTGAGAATCTTATGGCCTTGCCATTTAAGCACAACCCCTTTGAATCCAATATATAATTTTTTTAATAATAATATTTAGTTATTAAATTTTCAATGTAACATTTCAAAAATCAATGAAAAATATTCTGTCAAGCATAAAATGATAAAAATATCTTCTAAATTGAATGTTTTTTTTTTAGCATATGTCACATGAAGTGTAGAGGGTTGTCAAACTTTTTGATTTCAAAAATCTTAGGCAGATTGAAAAATATGAGCATTTTGTTGGCAAGAGACACTATATGGATTCATGAATGTTGTCATTGATGGCAACAAAGGTCAACCCACACATCCGCAGGACATGATGAGTCTCTACCGGTAGGCAAATTGCAGAGTGTTGTGATCCGGTAAGCAAGAATAGAGCATGTGGCGAGGTCTGACAAGTCAGGTCCGGATATCTTAGAGAAAGTATCTTGGTGAAGTGCGGATTTGGGGAAGTCAAGAGGACTACCTTGAGTGATAGATTCCAAGGATTTAGCCTCCGGTGATAGATGAAGAAAAAGATATGAATACTTGAGTGTCGGGTTTCTGATTGGCAGTGTGGACAGAGGAAGAACTGACTGGCAGAACATCAGACATTATTCCGGATGTGTTACTGATGATGGTAAAGGTTCTTAAGGCATAAGTTATGATTGGCCGACATAATTGATGACTTCTACAAGTATATCCTTGATCCGCATTACTTGGTAAGCAAGAATTCAGCTGACATATCAGAGTTTATGGAAAATATTGACTATTCCGGATGCCGACTAGAAAGGTGATGGAATCACTTGTGTAGATATATATACAAGATGGATTTAGTTGTGAGAGGTGTTGTTGTGAAAAAGTGTATGCGAAGAAAAGCAGAAGAGCAGTGTGAAAGCAGTAAGGAAGGTCCGGTATGTGAAAGGAAAGCAGCACAGAAGAAGAGGAAAGATGAAGTGCAGCAGATCAGTATACTGAGCTTAACCGGAACTGAACTCTAGCATATGTAGATGCTCCTTATCGGTTCAAGTATTGTATTACACTCTTTATAAATTGTAGACAGTGAGTCTCTTGTAGGCAGTGGGCCTCTCGTGAGCAGTGTGCTCGGGCAGTGAACCCTAATTGGCAAGTGCCAGTTTTGTATTTCTATTCTTGTAACAGAGAATACATTCTTGGGTTAATCACCCTGTGGTTTTCTCCCTTAACAGGGTTTCCACGTCAAAAATACTGTGTCATGTGTATTTCCCTTTTATGGTTATGTTTGCTTATTTGAGTTAATGCTGCATTAATTATTAAGAAAGTTCAGAAAACTGAAATTATTAGGATAACTGATGCACCCCCCCCTCTCAGTTATCAACACATTTTTCAATGTATGTTTCTATTAGGCACTTAGTGTCATGTCCCCATATCGACACTTTATAATTAAATTGATTATGTGCATAATGAATATAATAAATAATAGTATATAATATATACATATCAAGATATGTTATATTATATATGATATTAATATAAAATAAAAATATTAATAATATAAATATTATTTTTTTTAAAAAATGCGCCTGGTAAACTTTTTAACATGACCGGCGACGCTGGTGTGACACGCCCTTCGGCTCCACGCAAATGCTTTTGCCCGGAGCAATGAACCGGTGAGGCCACAACACGAGGGACCTCATCCCCTAACAAGAACACTTCAAACCCGCGAGCTCGTTGGCCCAGCGGGGGTTTGAACTCTGGTGGCCGTCACTACAACTGAGTGACTTAACCACCGAACCACGCCCTTATCAGCAATAATATAAATATAAATTCAATATTATTATCAATGTAATTATTAATATAATATAGATATTATATATTATTATTGTTATATAATAATATCATTATCAATATTAAATATTGAAGGCATGAGTTTTCCTCAGTCCATGACAGTAAATATGCAAGTGCTTCTGGAATCAACTGTGTATGTTTTTGTATCAACGTTTCGGATCATGCTCAATGATCCATCATCAGGAAGATGGATCATTGAGCATGATCCGAAACGTTGATACAAAAACATACACAGTTGATTTCAGAAGCACTTGCATATTTAATATTAAATATTATTATTATATAATAATATAATTAAATACAAATATTATTATTATTATATAAATAAGTATTAATATTATTATTGTTATAAATAGAGATCACACAACAAATAAAACAAGTCCCACAAAATGAAGCAAACAATATGAATGGCTGCGATCACATTAAAAGGCAAAACATTGTTAGTATGGATTATGACAATAACAAGGAGCTATCTTTATTATAAGACAAAAACTATTATATAATACAAGATTTATTTAAAAGATAAAAGGACTTACGATTTTAAGATGGTCATTAGACAACAGCGATTACAAGAGGAATACTTGTTAAGAGTAATGAGTTTATTAAGTATGCAGCGATTAAAAGAAAAGTGCAACGATTCATAAAGACAAAGACAAAGTGATTCCCTATTATCCACTTCATAAATATGATACAATGCAAGTAAAAAGGCAGCGATAAATACTACAAACTCAGCGATCATTAAGAAATATAATAGGAGCAATTAGAATATTAAGGCAGCGCTGCATACAAAGCAACCAAGATAAAAGGTATGAATTAGTTTAGAATCTGTTAAGAACAGCCACGTCCATTGGAAGGGATATATCCCTTAGAACGATTAGACATTTTAAGAGATATAAAAGGTCATAGGGATGACCGATGAAGGGGGATATCACGGAATCAGCAATAATGTCATCTCATTTGGATATCATTGGAACATCTCAACATAATCACTCGGCAATACAATCATCAATCAAGCAGAATTTAATGTGTCCTTACATATATATATAAACAACAGCATCACAAATCCAAATTCAAAGAATCATCCATCATTATCATTGGAAGATAGAAAAGAAAGAAAATCACTATATATAGCAGCAGACCAATAAAACAACAGAGGTAATAACAGGAAATCTGCAGATCCAATCAGGTATGTTTTATTTAATGTATTATGCACGTGAAAGTTATTACTATTCAGATGTACATATTATGGTATTAGCATATTATGACATTAGTATCATTTCATAGTTAATATGAATCCATATGAGTGTTTATAAAAATATCTTCTCTATTCATAATTGAATTAATATCCATATTCAGATCTAAGAACTAACAATGATGAACAATGGTATAAAACAAGGATACCCTATAATGGTAATTCTGAATTAATGTCATTATTCATACATTAGCATGATGATAGATGGTATAATAGAATTCCATCTATAGTACAAGGGGATATTGATTAAAAGATCATATTTCTGACAGCCTCTATTACTTTATCCAAGAAGGAATGGTGGGTATTGTAGGGAGAGGCGGAGTAATTCCATCCCACAAGGAGACCGAATGGCTGGGACATAGCTTCCCCAATGGCCGGGTCGGGATGGTTTCAGCGCGCCCTAGTCATGTAAAGCCTAATTCCTTGATGAAGAATAGGAGGAGAAGATATGGATCTTGGATTATGTTTAATATCCGCCCTAATGTACTTATGGAATATATTATAGAATAATCATCAATAGTGAATGACAAGAAGGAAATAAATAATCCTTTGTCAAGAATGAAATATTTATATTATCTTTGATCTTATTAGATATTATCACTGAAATTTATTGATCTCTAATGTTACTAATGTCTCTTTGAGAATCACTTTGAATGCAGATTCAGGTTTAAGTGTTTCCACTAGAAAGGGGACATTACACTTAGATCTAGTTCATTTAATAAATAAATATTAATTAAGTAATAAAGTTGTAATGGAAAAAAAAAACATTTTCAGAATCTTGTGAGTTTCATCTATAAACCCTTTTTGTCTTTTTGAACTAGGTTAATTTTAAACCATGCAAATTTAACAAAAAAAGTTGGAGAAACTCTATTGAAAATATTATGCCCGTGAGTTGCAGAATACAAGCAGGTTCAGAAATCCCAAGCTTAAAACCCAGTCAATCTTGAGGCAACAATGGAGGTAAAAAATTGAAGAAAGAAATGGTTATCCATTCTTGATAGATATTTGTTTTCAAGAAATCCATAGGTTGCAGCTATTAAAGAGTTCTATGCTTACCAGGAAATGGATATCCGTTTCACTTCGGATTTCCAAACCAAATTTGAATCTCATATCCAAGACAAACGAAAAATCATATATCTGTTTTGCACTTATGGGCATAGTTGGAAAACTCTTCTAGGACTGTCGAGGACTCTCCGGACTCGCGAGTCCTATGGTGAGCCGAGTCGACTCGCCATTGACTCCCGAATCGAGTGGTGAGTCCAGGGTCGAGACTCGCGAGTCCGACCCTGGACTCTCGTTTTGCCAGTTAGATGCCCAACAAGCATAAAAACTTAGTTTTTTTTGTTTTTTTTTAAATTTTGACATCATTATATGTAAACATTTTATAAACTTATGATGTTATACATTTGAAAGTTTGAAACTATGAGTATGAATCGTATGATTATGGTTCATGAATGATGAAATATCAAATATTGAGTGTTTGAAGATCATATGACATGTGTAATGTTTGAATTATGGCTCTTATGTTCTCTAAATGCATTAATTTCTTTTTTTTTTTTTGTAAAACTACGGTTTTCTTCTTTGTCGAGTCCTAGCCAAGTCTTAGCCGAGTTTTTTGCCGAGTCCCGAGTCCGAGTCCTATTTTGGGCTGCCGAGTCCGCGGCGAGTCCGAGTTTTCCAACTATGCTTATGGGGTTCTTCAAATAGATTATTGCTTCTTTTTGGCCAATCATTACTTTGCACTCACCCATCACCAACTATTTTTAGAAAATCATTCATAATAGTGCAGTGGACATGTGCAAAGTACATTTATTGTCAGTGAATTGTATAGTTCTCTGTCATGTCCCATAAATCGATCTTCACTCATTCCAATTAAAGATTTGAATGAGCAGTCACCTACATGCTAAAAACAATGATGAATAAGCATCAATCGATCATTGACATAAAGGAAGCCTTGAGAAATTAGATGAAGAAATTGAAATGGCGAGTACTATATGAAACGATTGCTAAGACCAGGAGATCCAATAAGAGAACCACCGCTGATATATGCTATGCAAAGACAAACAAACTACTATATGACAAGCGGCGATCATATGATGGCATCAATTATAATAACCAAAGACAAAGTGAATAAGACAAGAGAGATCGAGTGGATCCTACATGGAAAAAAGACAAAGCATATAAAAGACAAGAATGATGAATAAGACAAAACCACTAGAGACAAGTTGGCACCTCTAGACAAATGCGATTAAGGAAATAATTAATAGTTTGAAAGCCGATTTGTGAAAGGGCGCTAACTCAAGAGTGGCGACTTGTCCATCCCAGCACCTATTGGGAGATATAAAACAACTAAGGAAGAGGATCGATGGGATATCAGATAACACATTCAAGCATTCAAATACACATACTAGCGATCGAGGACAGCAGATAAGAAGTTTTAATATCATTTAAATCAGACATTCATCTCTCATCTCAGCCGCACATTTCATTCATATTTGTATCTGCATAAACAAGGCATTCGATTCAGCAGCAAGCTGTCCCTAGGATATTCATACCGCAGTCCATTTACCAACAAAACACTTATACCATAGTGAGGACAGCGGAAGCACTTATAACAACAAGCATTCGTTAAGGACAAATATATATATATATATATATATATATATATATATATATATATAACAGATCTAGCGAATCCACTACACTAAGGTATGTCAATTGTCTCAAAATAATGTGTCTCGTAACAATGAATCTTATAATCCTACCATGATAAATGTAAAGAAAAGAATGTTATGATGATATAATGGATAAGGTCCAAGTCCCATAAGGAATAATGTATGCATGTTGTCATAGTAATAAAATGATATATGTATATATGGAAACCAATGTATTATATTTAACCATCATATGAGATGGTACAATGACAAGTTCCCGTATGATGGACAATGTGATCGACATGATTATCACGAGATCATAAGGACAAGTTTCTTAAAGGTATGATCTCTAAGCTTACTCATGATACCCAAGGGAGGAATCCAAGATTGCCTCATCGTTAATCTTATCACCCTACGAGAACGTCTAGATTGTTAGGGAAGGGCAGTTTAGTGATCTAGCACCTAGGTGACTCTCAAGTGGGTGAAGTATCACTGGGTGTAGCGTGAAGCCCCTTGAGCCAAGTGGTGAAGTATCGCCGGGTGTAGCGTGAAGCCCTTGGGCCTATGGTTGCGTAGATAATGAATGATTATTGTTATTGTTATGGTTACATGGTAGGTGACTCTCAAGTGGGTGAAGTATCGCCGGGTGTAGCATGAAGCCCCTTGAGCCAAGCGGTGAAGTATTGCCGGGTGTAGCATGAAGCCCTTGGGCCTACGGCAGTGAGGTCTTGTTATACCAGCGTCCTAACGAATTGATGATCGTCTCTATGGGATTATGGATTAGATTAACCATCAGGCATGAGGCATAACTCTCACGAGGTATATCATGAGATCTCTATGTGATAAGAATGAGAAATAATGAATTGTATATATGTTAATATGTTTTAATATTGATTATGATTATGTGGTTACTAACCCTAATTACGAGGTTTAAAATATTATAATTGAATTATTGGTTACTAATGTTCTCTTTAAGAAGTTATATTGTGTGCAAGGTAAAGAAATTTTGAGCTTCCTAAAGGGGACATTACATTCTCATATAACTGGTCGCTGTTTTCAATGTTTGCCACAATCTCAGATTTTGACATTTCCTTGGGTCATTTCATAATCTTTCCCGTAATAGTTTGTAGATCTCTACAATCTTCAATCATATTGATGATACTTGCACCTTTCCAGATCATTTTTTATAAATTCAAGCCCATGGGAATGAGAAGATCAAATTCATGTATATCCTATAAGAAAACGTTCTACTAGTATTAAGAAATGCTTGCGCTGGAAATCCCAAGCCCTCATGATGAGTTATCGGATAACTCAAAATGATAGCAAATGAAAACAAGAATGTGGTTGTTTTCCAAAAATAGGAGAATAAAATGGACGGTGGAAGGATCTGCTTTTTAATGATGTATAATACTTGAGATAAGTTTTAGACAACCTTTTGTTGTATGTTTGATTGAGAAGGCCATTGTTCATGTTGAACTCAAAAGACCATAAGAAATCAAATGTATTGATATGCGGAAGAGATACTACAAATATATGGTCCTTGTGACCATTCTTCGGGACCACTAGGTATAGTAACTGTTTCATTGCCTCTAAATCTGCCAATTGCTTCATTGTTCTCTCAAATTTTATACACACACATTTCAAACGAGTGTTTTTATCATGCTATTTGCTTCATGAATCACAAAATTTAGGCCTAGCTTGGGAATTAGCCAAGACTTAATTCGTAGCCCTGGAAATGCCACACCTTGCTTCGCTTGGTCAAAGGTGAAGAAATTGCAAAATTTACTGATCAAATGTCTTAAAGGAAGAAACATCAAATCTTGTTAATGAAATGAAATAATGAGACATTTGCAAACAATTTCTACAATAAACAAGAAGAGTGTCACAAGATATTCAATTTATACAATTTTCAATGGCATTCTAGATAACAATAACACAAATAAATACCAAGAATGAAAGACTAGAAACACACACACAAGAGTATGAGACACCGATATACCCTAGGAAACCCTTTTAGAAAAAACCTAGTCTTCAAAGCTCCAAATTAATATATTATTCAGCAACCAAAAAGATTACAATACACTACAAGCTCCAAGCTCCTCCGAGAAATCCAGTGCCCACATGTAAGAACCCGTCTTATCTAACTGAAATTTTTCCTTTTCTGGTCTGAAAATTTCTGATTTGTTTTGCGTGCAAAGTATTTAGGTTTTTCAACAATGGGTTTGCAATATCATAAAGATTGAAAGGTTGCAAGTATACATCCAAATAACAAGAAATGAACATGAAATAGTGATATTAAGCAATCAAAGAACTCTCATAAACAGAGACGAACATACCTGACAATGATAGCTTATCTTCTTTATTGATTTGAAATGCTGATAACAAAGAATGAGGGATGGAAAGTACAATCAGTCAAGTCCGATTTGAAATTTAGATCTTCAATTACATCCAAAAATGACAAAACATAAGCCCAAACGCTAGCCGTATGAATGGAAGATGAAGCTCTATGAATTATTGATGAAATGCCCAGCTAGGTATGACTGAAAAGCAACTGTAGCAGCCAACTAGAGGTCTGATATGATTGAATAAAACCTGTATCTGCTCCTGTCATAAAACCCTTATGTCAAATGCCAATGAAAATGCCAAGAAAATACTCCAAACTCAAGCAACCATGTAGCAATGGGTGGTGATTAGGGTTAGGAAGCAATGTTGATGATGAAACCCTATTGTAAATGCCAAACACTTCTCAGATCTGAAACTGAAATGAATTTGTTGACTGCTGTTACAAAAATCAGACCATGTGTGAATGAAGAAAATCACCAAAAACACTTCCCTTTGCCAAGCGATCCATGTCTAAACCCTCTCCAAGCCTTTATTCATGAAAATGCATCAAAATCAAAGCAAAATCTGATTACCAAACTCTATTACTAGCTGAAAATAAAGATCCCTGTCAAAACCTAGCTTGAATGAAGCAAAAACACCATCAAAAGTCACCAATAAAGCCCAATGATGAACTCCATATGAATTCACCTTTCATGGTGGATTGGGCACATCACCAAATGATAGTAAATCAAGGGAACACCACCTTGAATCAACTGAAATTAACTTTAAGCCAAGAACAAAACACAAAATGCAAAGTTTACCATATGCCAAAGATGCCAAAAATGAAGCCAAAATCCTCTTTTGATACTTTCTCTCCAAGGGCGACGCAATTAGACAAATTATAAGCAAATTTCAAATCCACCAATAATATCAAATCTTTAATTTGATATTTTTAAATGTTTTTCACCTTTGGACGCCAACATTAAAAAACAATAAAATAATAATATTTTATTATTTTTGTCCTTTTTCCTCCTAGTGCCGATTTCCTCTTGGATATATATATATATATCTCTTCCCTTGGGCACCGATTTTCGCAATAAAATAATATTTTACCTTGGCATCGTTTTTTTCCTTGGGAAAAATAAATAAATAAAATATATACAAAATTTGTCTTTTATTTATTTTCCCACTTTCAAGTCTCCAAGCCCTTGACTTGGCTAAAATATCATTATTTTTGGCTTTTATAAAAATATTATATAATATTGGTAGCCAAAAATACCAACAAAATAAAGTGTTGAGCCAACTTTCTAGTTTCCAACCCTTCAAGGTTCTAGCTCAACCACAAACAATCCCTTGACCACTAGAGTTAGCCTATGGGAATGGTGAATAGGCTAACCATCTCCTCCATAGGTGATCACTCCGAAAATGGGGACATGACAGTCCTCCCTTCCCAGGATTGCTTGTCGTCAAGCAATCGTAGATCAGGATGCTGTAGAATTTGCTCTCCTTCCCAAGTAGCCTCCTCCAATGGCAAGTCTCTCCATCTCACCAAATACTCTCTAATCACCCGGTACGCAACTTATGCTCCCTCATGTCCAAGATACTATCAGGGACCAATACCAACATACCCGCTTCATCAAGAGGTGGAAGATCTGGAGAAGAAACATGTTGTCCCAATGCCCTTTTGAGGCATGACACATGGAATACATTATGAATCCGGCGACCTGCTACCTCTCCAACTCTCCTCACAATCCTTTAGGGACCATAAAATCTGGGCTTGAGTTTTTCTGCACCACTCTTCTTCAATGTACTCTGTTTGTAAGGCTGTAGGCACAAAAATACCAAGTCACCAACATCAAATGTCCTCTCAACACAGTGTCTATCAACATACATCTTCTGCTGATTCTGTGCCTGTTGAATATTATCCTAAGTGTCTTAAGGATGTCCTATGTATCTTGCATCAACTCCTTGGCTCTAGGAGCTCTACTATCATCAAAGGCTAAATCCATGAAAGATAACGCATCATATCCATATGAAGCCCTGAATGGAGACATGCCAATCGACATATGATAGGTGGTATTGTAACAATACTCGCTAAGATGTAACCACCTAATCCAAGCACGTTGTTGCCCCGCAATATAATTGCGAAGATAACCCTCAACCCACTTATTCACTGTCTTAGTCTGTCCATCTATCTGAGGGTGATAACCAGTGCTCGGTGTCAACTCAGAACCAACTGATTGGAATAGCTCCTGCCAAAACACATTGAGAAATCTGTTGTCCCGATCACTGACAATGGTCTTTGGAAGGCCATGCAAACGAAACACCTCTCTAAAGAACAACTCCGCAACCTGTAGTGCTGAATAATCTGATGAAATAGCATAGAAGTGTGCATATTTGGTCAGTCTATCAACAACCACATATATGCAATCCCTGCCCTGTACCTTCGGAAGACCTGTAATGAAATCCATGGAGATACTTTCCCAATTTTGCTTAGGAATAGGCAATTTTTGAAGTAGACCTGTGGGAAAAGTATGCTCAGACTTGTTCTATTGACAAGTCAAACACTCTCTAACATGCTGCAACACATCATCCTTGAGACCGCGCCATGCAAATCTCTCTCTAATTTGTCGATAGGTTTTGAAAAACCCTGGATGCCCTGCTAGAGGCGTGTCATGAATGGTTCTCAATATATGCTGCTTAAGTTTTGATTCAGATACTAAAAATATCTTGTCTTTGTAATATATCACATCATCAACAACCTTATATCTATCATCCTGAATCAATCTATCCATGATCTTGCATGCAAAAGTACACTTGGAATATTCAACTAAAAGTTGAGATTTCAAATCAGCTGAAATCTCACTCAAAGAGCAAATAGTAGGTCTCTTGGAAAGTGCATCCACTACAATGTTCTTACCTTTCACAAATTGGATGTCAAAATCATATGTCTGTATTTTAGAGACCCTTTTTGTTGTCTCTCATTCAAATCCTTTTGCTCTAAGAAGTATTTCAAGCCATTGTGGTCGGTCCTAACCACAAACTTCGCACCTGCCAAGTAATGATGAAACTTTGGCAAAGCATGCATAATGGCAAGCATCTCCTTGTCATAGGTGGAATAAAGACACTCAACATCCCTCAATTTTCTACTCTCAAATGGAATGGGATGCCTATTCTGCATTAAAAGAACCCTAATACCATCACCTGATGCATCACACTCAAGTACAAAGGATTGTGTAAAATCTGGTAGTGCCAAAACTGGAGTGGTAACCATCACCTCCTTAAGCCGATCAAAAACTATCTGTGCCTCAGCAGACCAAAGGAATGCCCCTTTCTTAGTGAGATTTGTAAGTAGTGTCGCCAACTGTGAAAAGCCTCTAACAAACCTCCTATAATAACTGCATAAACCTAAGAAACCTCTCAACTCAAAAATGTTCCTTGGAGTAGGCCAATCCTGAATAGCTTTGATCTTCTCCTCATGAACTCTAACTCCATTGGCACTAATCACATGCCTCAAATAAAGAATCTCCTCCATCCCAAACTCACATTTGGAAGCCTTAACATACAATGATTGGGCCGCCATAACCCCAAATACCTCATCAAGATGTCGAAGATGCTCCTCCCATGTCTTACTATATATCAATATGTCATCAAAGAAAACCAATAGAAACTTGCACAACTGCTTACTAAACACATGATTCATGCAAGACTGAAATGTAGCAGGTGCATTAGTAAGACCAAAGGGCATGCCAAAAAACTCAATGTCCATAATGGCATCTGAATGCTGTCTTATGTATATCCTCCTTGGACACGAATCTGATGATAACCTGAACAAAGATCAATCTTAGAAAAATACACGGCCCTGTGTAGCTCATCAAGTAGCTCATTGATCCTGGGTATAGGGTACTTGTTTTTGATTGTCTTCTTGTTCAGTGCTCTATAGTCAATACACATCTGCATAGTCCAATCCTTCTTCACCAAAACAACCAAAGAAGCAAATGGACTAGATGAAGGCCGAATGTGTCCCATATCAATCAACTCCTTAATGGTATTCTCTATCTCTATCTTGAAGTGTCGAGGATGATGATATGGTGCAATATTGGGCTTGGTGCCCTCTAACTCAATCACATGCTTAAATCCACGATCTGGTGGCCTACCTGGAGGAATATCACCAAATACCATACTATGCTTATCCAATACAAATTGGATATCTACATGATACTGTGGATTGTCGGAAGAAGGTTTGGAAGATACAAAAACCTGGGCTGCCCATGCAACATATGACGAAACAAGGGTCCTCCATCTGAAAGTGCTCTCAACACAATCTTCTTCCCATCATGTATAAACTCTAGCTTCATCTTTTGAAAGTCTTGGATGTAGCGGCCAAGAGATTGTAGCCACTGGACTCCCAAAACAATGTCTATCTCACCAAGTCCAACCATGTAGAAATCATCTGTCAGTGTATAGTCACCCATCTGAATGCTAAGCTGAGATACCTTCTTCTGACAACTTATGGTAAAACCATCTGCAATTGTTTTGTGAAACCTGCAAAGTCCTCAGCCTGTAAACCACGCCTCATGACTAATCCCTCATCAATGAAATTATGTGTGGCTCCACTGTCAACCAAACAGGTGACTTGCTGTCCCTTAAGTATCCCTCTCACATGAAAAGGATGATACCTAGGTACTCCTGAAATAGATGCAATAGTAACTGGACCTGTAGTACCTGTATCCTTAGCCGCAAGCTCCAATGTAGGCTGCTGCTCTATGTGATCAACATCACTATCTGAACCTGTATCCTCATGAGACTCACTTTCAACATCCGAAATCACCTCTATAAGATGTGCTTTGCCTTTGCCAAGGCATCTATGTCTAGGTTCCCATGGTTACTTGCAAGAAAAACATAGTTTCTTCTTTCTTAATTCGTTTCTCTCATTCTCCAAAGAAGGAGTAAACTTAGGCTGATTAGGTTTTTTCTGATTAGAACTTAATCTTCTAAAACTTTTCTTTTGGTTTTGAAATGATGTGGGATAGGTGTCCAAGTCAAGTGCAAGCTCTATAGCATCATCCAAAGTCTTAGGCTTATGTACCTTCACCAATCCTCTCATTCTGTCATTCAAACCCTCTACAAACAACATTGTGACTCTTTTTCCAGGCATTTCTGGAACCATAACATCAATCTTTTGGAACTCATTGACATAGGAGTCCACTCTACCAACTTGTTTCAATTGAGCCAATTCTCTGTAGTAGACTTCCACATCCTTCCTGTCAAACCTAGTAATGAGCTTACGTGTAAACTCATCATATGAAGTGATCATATTATGCCGCTGTGAAACAAGTTCATGATGCCACCAATCATAGGCTAAGCCCTCTAAATGCATAGTAGCAAACTGAATGGCCTTTTCTTCACTCATTGGCTTGAGTGTAAGAAAAGTATCAAGCTTATGTATCCATGCCCTAGCACTTATCTTACTGCTGCCATCAAAGTTAGGTAAAGGAACTTTGCTCAATGCATCTTTAAATTCTTTGTGTTCCTTTTTAGGTTTTCTCTCCTTTTGGCTCTTCTTCTTTTCCCTTCTTTGGTTCATGAATTGGTTCAAAGTAAGGGCTGTTCTAACTTCGGCTGGAAGTATGCGGTACTCATCATATGCAACCATGATATCATCGGTGAGATCTGTGACTTCTTCCTCTTCTTCAGATGATTGTTCTTCTTTTATGGGCACAAACTTAGGACAAAGTGGTCTATCTGAATTTGTGGCAGCTGCGTTACCTGTATGTGTACCCTCTCTACCTGCAACACTATGCCTTACACTACTCACACTCTTTGACCAACTTGAGCATGAATGATCCAATTTCAATTGGCCAATGGCTATAATCATATTGTCCTGAAATTGCTGAAATGTTTGCTGCTGTTGTTGGGCAAAAGTAGTCAAGAAATCATCAACATTTGGCTGGTTATTCCTTCTTGGACTTTCACTCCTAGCTCTATCCATATCTGTATGTGTACTTACAGCTGGATTATCTCCTTTTTGCTGACCTGTTCTTCTTCTATGGTAATGATACCTGTGTGGACCAACTTCCGGTGGCTGCATAACCCAATAGGCTGGCAAGAACTAAGCTTTGATACCACTGTAAGAACCCCTGTCTTATCTAACTGAAATTGTTCCTTTGCTGGTCTGAAAATTTCTGATTTGTTTTGCTTGCAAAGTATTTAGGTTTTTCAACTTTGGTTTTCAACAATGGGTTTGCAATATCATAAAGATTGAAAGGTTGCAAGTATACATCCAAATAACAAGAAATAAACATGAAATAGTGATATTAAGCAATCAAACAACTCTCATAAACATAGATGAAAATACCTGGCAATGATAGCTTATCTTCTTTATTGATTTGAAATGCTGATTACAAATAATGAGGGCTGGGAAGTACAATCGGTCAAGTCTGATTTAAAATTCAGATCTTTAATTAAATTCAAAAATGCCAAAACATACGCCCAAACCCTAGCCGTATGAATGGAAGATGAAGCTCTATGAATTATTGATGAAATGCCCAGCTAGGTATGACTGAAAAGCAACTGTAGCAGCCAACTGAAGGTCTGATATGACTGAATAAAACCTGTATCTGCTGTTGTCATAAAACCCTTATGTCAAATGCCAATGAAAATGCCAAGAAAATACTCCAAACTCAAGTGGCCATGCAGCAATGGGTGGCGATTAGGGTTAGGAAGCAATGTTGATGATGAAACCCTATTGTAAATGCCAAACACTTCCCAGATCTGAAACTGAAATGAATTTGCTGACTGTTGTTACAAAAATCAGACCATGTGTGAATGAAGAAAATCGCCAAAAACTCTTCTCTTTGCCAAGCAATTCATGTCTAAACCCTCTCCAAGCATTTATTCATGAAAATGCATCAAAATCAAAGCAAATCTGGTTACCAAACTCCATTGCTAGCTGAAAATAAAGATCCCTGTCAAACCCTAGCTTGAATGAAGCAAAAAAACCATCAAAAGTCACCAATAAAGCCCAATGATGAACTCCATGTGAATTCACCTCTCATGGTGGATTGGGTACATCACCAAACCACAATAAATCAAGGGATCACCACCTTGAATCAACTAAAATTCACTTTCAGCCAAGAGAAAAACACAAAATGCAAAGTTTACCATATGCCAAAGATGCTAAAAATGAAGCCAAAATCCTTTTTTTATACTTTCTCTCCAAGGGCTAAGTTGCCGATTCTGGTGCGGGTGTGGGTGCGGGTGCGGGTTCGGGTTCGTGGGTTCGGCCAAATTTTTTTTTGGGGTTTGGGTTCGTTTTTTTTATATATATATATATATATATATATATATAAATATATGTATATGCAAAAAAATTAAGCATAGAAGCAAGAATTAGGTGTAGAAATGCAAGAATAAAGTGTAGAACACCACATAGCATCATATAATCAACAAAACCACCATCAACTTGAATATCATAAAACATAAAACTCGAACTTCAAGTTCAATAACAAGATTCAAAATAATAATATCATGTTCAACAATCAATTTTCATTGTTTCAATGTCAAATGACAAGTGTCAATCATCATATGGATTTGCTAAACCCTCCACATCATCATCATCTTCTTGGACATTAGCAAGATCATTTGAAGAACCACAACCAACACCACTGCCACTCGCTGAAAAAGTGTGCTCGCTCTTTGATCCCTCAAGTGCAACATGTTTGGATTGGGAAGTAGAAGCATCCATGTCAATTTGCTCTGGCTCCACATCCCACAACTTTGATTCCCTCTCCTTATAGTTTTGCTTTTTGTGCGAAAGGAGGCGCAAGTTGGAATGCACATACACTAAATTCTCCGCCTTTTTGGAGTGCAATTTGTTGCGCTTTATCGAGTGGATAAAAGAGTACGTGCTCCAATTCCTCTCAGATGCAGAGGAACTAGCAACCTATGATGACAAAGTAGAGAGAAAGAGTTAAAAATAAAAACTTACAAAGTTAAAACTTATAAAGTTACAAGTTATAAAATTTATAATAATTAAAAATTATGGAACTTCAAACTTCAAATTTTTAAAAGTCTTTAAGATAAAATTATAAATCATAGAAAACATAGAAATTTAGTAAACTTACTTGTGATAAAACTTTGACTGCAAGACGCTGTAGGCACCGGAATTGTTGGCCATGAAAGTACCACCAATTGTGAGCATCTTTCTTGAATCTATCACGAAGAGCCTCAATGCTTAGACCATTGGAGTGTACAAAATCAGTGAACTCATCAGTGACCATATTATGCAAATCTGGATCAAGGAAGAGTCTACGAAATGCTGCCTTGTACCCTTCAGACACTTCTAAATCTCTCCATGGGGGAATCCTATTTGTCACCGAAAGAATCTCATTGCTATAATATTTTGGAGTCAATGCAAATGCAAGAAGATGTAGCGGGGTTGTCATTGTGTTCCATTTAGCCTCAATAATTTCATGCACTTGCTTGAAGAGAATTTCTTGAGGATCTTTCTCCTTCTCATTTATGATGTTCTTTATCTTTTCTATCATTGAATCAATGCCATCATATATCTCCCCCATGCAAGGCTTGTCCATGTTCGTATAACGAATCATGCTCAAAATGGGCTCGGTGAAACTAAGGAGATACTCCACACGATCCCACCAATATTCATTTAGGATCATCCCCTTAACATTTGCTGCCCTCTTAGTGTTGCTTTGCCTCCATACGGACCAAGTAGTGCTTGTTACCATGCTGATAAGAGCTTGTTTGACCTTCACAAGTCGTCTCAAGGCAATTGTGTTTGAGGCAAAACGGGTCTCGGCAACCTATTGAAATATCAAAAATAAAAAGTACAATAAATAAAATTTAATTTAAACATTTAAAAAATTGAAAACAAACTTTAACTTTTAAAAAGAAATAAAATATGTGAAATTAAAAATTTAAAGCACTATGAAAAATTTAAATTTAAAAATATATTGCTTCACTTACCTTCAACAACTCCAATGTAGAAAATGATCTAAATATGCTTTGGGACATGTGGTGGTTGGTGACGAACATTCGTATCTCCTCGGCCTCTGCATACAACTCTCTAATCCAGTCAATTTTTTTCCCAATCTTTTGTAGCATTAGATTGAGAGAGTGGACAGCACAAGGTGTCCAAAAGATATGTGAATATCGTTCCTCAACCAACAACCCAACAGCTCTACAATTTTTTGCGTTGTTCGTTATCACTTGAACAACATTACGAGGTCCCACATCCTCAATGGCTGCAATGAGGATCTGAGCAATAAATTCACCATCCTTCACCTGTCCCTCACAATCCACAGCTCTCAAAAACATTGCCCCTTTAGGGGACACTGCAATGACATTGATCAAAGGCCGATTTCTTGCATCTTTCCATCCATCAGAGACAATCGACACCCCTGTCTCACTCCATGAATCCCTTAAGGGCTTCAATGCATCTTCTATACTCTTTACCTCATTCTCCAATAAGGTGCCACACACCTTCTCATAACTTGGGCTCTTATACCCTTTTGGAGCCTCATTAATTTTTCTCACCATCTCTTGCCAATATGGTGAGCAAACAACATTGAATGACATACCATTTGCATAAATGCATCTGGCTATATGTTGGTCAGCAATATCTCGAGCCTCATTTTGAAATGATGTTTGCAAAGGTCCCTTTGGTCTCTTGTTTGTAGTGCTTGTGGGTTGCTCTTGAGGAGTGACCAAAAATGGGTGGCTCTCTATCACAACATTGGAACTAGGAATAGATGGAGGATCCATTCTTTGACTTCTGCCTCTTTTCCTTAACACGTTTGCTACTGACTTACGGCCTGCTGCTTCATCTGCTGCTTCTTGCTCGGTGATATATGCTAGCACTTGCTCTCGTGGTATAGGTTTATTACTCTTTCCTGGGCAAGCTTTGATCCCCATCCCAGGGATGTTACACAAATGGGCTTTCACCCGACTATATGAACTGTTATATTGCACATCACAACCATTGCATTTCCAAAGGTAACCCCCACCACCTGGTTGTTGTTGAATCATTTCAACATGCCTCCAAAGAGGTGAGTGTGGATCGATTTTGAATTTTGATTGTGATACTGAGCTAGAACTAGCTGCCATTGTGATTCCTGTCACCTGTGGGTGTGGCGATAAGTTTTGTAAACAAAATGGAAACAATGAAAACTCAAAACTTTCAAGAATCAAAACGAAAACAAAAGCATGGTGATACATTCATGATTCATATAAATAGTTTAAAAAAAAAAAAAGTTGAAAAGAATTTGTTTGTTGTTCAAAAATACAAAAAAAAAGTGAATAGAAAACCTACCTCTTTGCAAAAATCTCTTCCTTTGATCTTCTTGGCAGCCTCTAAACCGTTGGAAATGAGTAGGAATGGTGGAGCAATGGACTTCCAACCTTCAGGATTCAATCTTCAAGCTTCTTTTTTCAACCACAATTTTTTTTTGAGTTCAACCACAATGGAGAGTTTGTGTTTTGGAATGAAAGAAATGAGTTGAAAATGGCAAAATTGTGTTTATAATGACTTTTTAGGGTTTCATTTGCATTTTAGAATGTTTAAAATAATATAAAATTGTGTTTTAGTTGAAAAAAAATTTAAAAAAAATGTTAGGAGGCGTGGGTGCGCTCCGGGTTCTCCTTTTTTAGGCTGGGTTCGAACCCAGCGAACCCGGGTGCGTCCGGGATGCACCCAGCCCCCTTACTCCACACCCTGCCCGCACCCATAGGGCATCCACACCTGAGCCGCACCGCACCCACACCCGCACCTCTAGCAGGCGAACCCTGCAACTTAGTGGACCAAGGGCAACCCATTCAAACAAATTATAAGCAATTTTCAAATCCACCAATAATATCAAATCTTTAATTTGATATTTTTAAATGCTTTTCACCTTTGGACGCCAATATTACAAAACAATAAAATAATAATATTTTATTATTTTTGACCTTTTTCCTCCTAGCGCCGATTTCCTCTTTGAAAAATATATTTTTTTATTATTTTTTTTATCTCTTCCCTTGGGCGCCAATCTTTGCAATAAAATAATATTTTATTATTATTATTATTTTTTCTCCTTGGCATCATTTTTCCTTGGGAAAAATAAATAAATAAAATATATACAAAATTTGTCTTTTATGTATTTTCCCACTTTCAAGTGTCCAAGCCCTTGATTTTTGTCTTGGTAAAATATCATTGTTTTTGGATTTTATAAAAATATGATATAATATTGCTAGCCAAAAATACCAACAAAATAAAGTGTTGAGCCAACTTTCTAGTTTCCATGTTACCATTAGAGTTAGCCTACGGGAATGATTAATAGGCTAACCATCTCCTCCATAGGTGATCACTTCGGAAATGGGGACATGACACCACACTCAAGGAGGAATCAAGCACAAGATGATCAGTGACCTCCTATGTAATGTCCCCTTTTAGGATATCCTTGATCTCTTAACCTGCACACAAGAATAACTATTAGAAAGGGACATTAGTACTATTAAAGATCAATTTAGTGATGAAATCAATATATCATAATCATAATCAATAATAATGAATAGGAATGTAATGTTATTTGTATGAACCAATAATAATGAACAAGTACATATATTCAAATGTATTTCTTCATACTTTAATATACTTATACTTGATACGTCTTTTGCCTCATGATATACTTTGGGAATAGCTATCGTCGTGTCCAGACGTTAATCTAACCTAATTGTTAACCCTAGCGGAGGAGGGGAAAACATTACGTTAAGGCGCTGGATAACTAATTCCCACTGCCATAGGCCCAAGGGCTTCATTGCACGCCCGACAATACTTCACCATTTGGCTCAAAGACTTCATTGTACGCCCGGCAATACTTCACCTCGAGAGTCACGTACCGTGTAAGACATTAATAACAAACTAATCTCCATTGTCATAGGCCCAAGGGCTTCATTGCATGCCCGACAATACTTCACCACTTGAGAGTCACCTACCGTGTAAGACTTATTAATAATAATAATAATAAATCGTCTTTCCGTAACGACCCAAATGTCTTCATAGGCATTAGACAAGATTAATGATGTGGCAAGACACGCAATGTCCCTCGTATGTTATGGGCAAGACTACGTATCGTTATATATATATATGTTAGAAATATCATACCGATATGTAAATTCTCTCTCCTTAAATGACTTGGAGATGTATAAGTGATCTATGGATCACCAAAATAAGGATTACCTTGATTTCTCACAAGGTTATTATATGGAATCTGAAATTCCTCTTGTTTGCTATTGTTCCTATACTAGGAATAAGTAAATTTAATAATATATTCCACCAATAATGGTTGGATACGAAAGTATGTTATGGCAGCCTTTCTTATGAAGATCACTACACTCCTTTATTGAGATTGCTGAGATATAAATGTTCAAGTCCTATTGCTGATTGTATTTCTGTTTGATTTGCTTGCTTGATATTCGAATGCTTGATTGTATTTGAATGATTGATATTTATATTTATTTATATGAAATCTCAATTCAGGAAATATCTTGTTTTTTCTTCTTTTTATTCTTATTTTCTTCCTACCTTTTTTTCCTTCCCATCAATTTCTTAAAGACCCTTTTATGTCTTTCAACCCATATCACTGTTGGTAAGGGGTATACCCCTTCCAACAGTCAATTTTTCCTTGAATGATTCGCTGTTTTTGTCATCAATTACCTTAATAATATTGGCCCATATAATATGGGCTATTAGTTCGCTGTTCTTTAACAGCGATTACTTCTTATTGTAATCGCAGCCAAACTATTGTTTATGTTGATTATTCGTTGAACTTATATAGTGTTTCTTAATGCTTTTAAAGCATCACTGCCTTCTTTCATTAGGACTTTTGGGTGCTTCCTTTAAGGGAAGTGGGCCCCCCTTATAATATTGATAATATTTAGTTTATATAATTTAATTTATAATATTTATAAATGATTAACTTATAATATTTAATTTATATTTATTATAATATAATAATATATATTATGATAATATTAGTTATTAATATTTATAATTATGTATTATTTTTTTTGATGCATAATAATATGGCTATAGTGAAATTTCCAAAAAACTTTACATTGTCTGTTGCCAAAATGTCTATTTGATATTTCTATGCCTACAGGCTACCACCCTACTATGACTACGCAGGGTCATTATATTTTTTAGAGACCTCGCAGGGTCTATTTTATATACATCTAATTTTCTGTTGCTATCCGTGACCACGAAGGGTCTATATGGTATATCCTTCTTCAACTGGCTTTTGCTATCTCAAAATGAAGCCAGAATCAAAACAGAAAAAACCAAAACACAGGAAGCATCACCCACAGAACTTACTCCTTGTCGAAGTTGATCAGTTGTAAATTGAAATCCGCCACCCATTCAAAGCCTTCTTTTGCAACCATCCCTAAAACCCTTTTGATGAAATTGACTGCAACCATAGCCGTCTCCTTAGCCATCATCAAGTCCGGACCTTTGAGGTCGAGAATAAACGGATAGAGCTTCACTATCGCGTCAGGATCACTCAGTGAGTCCATGTCTCTCGGTCTGGGAATTCCAATGCCCAAGCTGGCCGCTTCCAGGGTTAACTCTAATTCCCCCAAATGCTCGGGAAAGAAGAGCCCCTTCATGATTTGTTCCGTCATTGCCTTATCAATCTCCAGTTCCAATAACATTGCCAACACTCTAGAAGTAATGTCAGTGTCAACACGATACCTCTCTGCATTCTCCACGAATTTCTTGCCAACAATCATCCTTATATCACCCACCATTTGCTCATCTGATTGACAAAGCAAATGCTGAAGACGGAGAGAAGTCACCGGTCCGAGAAAAGCCATCTGTCTCTTGCTACTTACCAGCCTGACTGGGGTTTCCATTCCCCCACAGCAGATAGCTTCCGTGGAAAATATCACTGTAAACCTATAGGGCATTTAGACTGGCGGGGAATGAAAACAAATTTGTTAAAGCCTTGGAGTCTTCTTTAATAGGCGATGGAAGTTTCTTGAATTCATATTGCCATCATTATGCCAACAAATATCCCGTTGTCATAATCATTTAACCGTCACTCGAAAATCCCACCGAAGCCTACGTGCCCCAGCGTTGCCACTTGTATTAGTGAGGTGGCAAGGCTCCCTCCCATCCGCTCACTATAATTATGTATTGTTATTATATAATATTTTATTTTGATATTTATATTATATTTATTATTAATAATTATATAATATATTTTAAATAAATATTTTATATATTATATTTATATTAATTTATAATATTGCTTTAAGGATTATATAATACTTAATATATTTAATCAATATTTTAATGTCATTCATATCTTCAATAATGCATAATCGATTCAATTATAAATCATTAGTATAGGGACATGACATCCTACCCAAGCCCTCGATTTATAGTAATGAGAGGAAGGCTTACTAGAAGCTTCTTGTCTATTAGAGGCTTCTTGCCAACATGCAACTACTAGAAGTTTCTTGCCAACTTGTGACTACTAGGAACATCCCAAACCTTCTTCCCATAGTTGGGCTTGTAACATGTGAGCCCAAGCATTTAATGCTTTTACAATATTGAATGCATTTTACAAGACCTCATAAAGTATTAAATGCATTCTTGAATGAGTCCAATTTACCATGTGCTCAATAAACCATGACCCCCCCAATGTGCCACCCATATGAAATACTTTTGCAATGTCAAATACAACCTTCCTTAGGAAAATATTAGCCAATCCCAAAATATGAGTTATTTTAATATGCAAGGTGTACAACACCTTCCCAACATTCTCCCACTTCTTGTATACAATGCATAGGGCTGAAACCTAGTAAAAAGTAAAAGAAATTAGCTACTAAGGGGAAGCATCCCCATAACACTCTTGTACCATCTGAACTTTTTATTTCTCATGGGCTTCATCAAGGCATCAACAACATTCTATGATGTGTCTACCTACTCAACCACAACCCTCTTATCCTCCATTTCACAATCAAAGTGATATTGTACATCAATGTTCTTTGTCCTTGCATGCAAAGTAGGTTTCTATGCCAAGTTGATGGCACTCTAGTTGTCACACTTGATGGGTATTGTATTTTGAACACAATCTCTGAAATTAGATTGCCTCCTTGCTGGAATGAGTAATTGCAATAATCTCTACCTCTAGAGTCAAAAGAGCAACTAGAGCTTGTTGTTTGCTCATCCAACTAATTGCACCACCAAACAAGGTAAACACATACACACTAGTAGACCTCTTGCTATCAATATTTCCCACCAATTAGAATCAACAAATCCCTAAATATTTGAAGTCTTGCTTGAGATTTGTCCTCCTTGGTAGCAAATTGAACAATTTGATGCGTCTCTAAAATAATTGAAGCCTTTTTTAACTGCAATCTAATGCTCCTTCTCTAGATTAGCCAGGAATTGGCTCAAGACTCCAACAGTCTAGGCAATATCTAGTTTGGTGCAAACCATAGCATATATGAGGCTACAAACCACACGAGCATAGGTGACGTGGCTCATGTCTTCTATATCGTTTAGTGTTAAAGAGCACTAATCGATAGGGAGCTTTGTTCCCATAGGAATGAGAACACCAACTAGTTTGCAATCGTGCATCCTAAACCACTGCAAAAAGAGTTAACATACTTGCTTAGCTGATCCAAAGTTTTCTATTCACTCCATCTCTCATAATCTCCATCCCTAAGATGAAGTTTGCTGCTCCCAAATCCTAAATATCAAACTTAACTGAAACTTGAGATTTTAGAACCTTGATCATGGCCTTACTATTACTAAAGAACATGCCATCAACATATAATCATAAAATAATAAAATGATCACCATCCTATTTGAAGTAAACACAATAATCTGACTTGGCTTTAACATACCCCAACTCTCCATGACATAAGTGTCAAACTTTTGATACCACATTCTAGAGGATTGTTTTAGACCATAAAAAGACTTTTTCAACTTGCAAACTCTCAAAATTTTCTTACCTTTCACCTCATAGTGCTCAAGATGTCATGTAGATCTCTTACTCCAAACCGCCTTATAGAAAAATTGTCTTCACATCTATCTGTTCTACCTTGAGGTCATATGCAACAACAATAGATAACAAGAACCTAATGGATGTTAACTTTGCAACCAAAAAGAACATCTCACCAAAATCGATTCCATCTACTTGAGAATAGCCCTTAGCCACCAACTTTGCTTTGTACTTCTCAACTTTGCCATCTAAATTAAATTCTTGTCCCAATCTAGCACTACTAAGCATGCTCCTTGCTCTCTGCATTGGTATCCTATTCCAAATTTCAAATGTTCTGCAAACTCCATTTTAGTGAGGGGTTATGGAGTTGTTTTGTGCGTCGTAATCCCATGTTCTCTACAAAAGCAATCAAACTCTGCTAAATAATATCCTCCTCCCTTGTTTGTTCTCAAAATCTTGATCTTCCTCTTTGTCTAATTTTCCACAAGAGCCATGAAATTTGAACCTCCCAAAGATCTTGTAATATACACCCCTGTTGTGTATATATTTTGATGCCAAATTTTTGTTTTTCTGATTGTTCTGAGTTTAGGGTTTCATTGAATATTGTGCGGTTGTGATATTTGCATTGAATACATGAAATAAGAGCATATAACATAAACTCAGAAAATCTAAAATAGAAAGCAACAAAATAATAGCTACCTAGATAGCAATGAGCCAAAATATGAATTATAATAACATACCCATATGGAGTTTTACAACTTCGTACCAATGTTGACGGAGAGCCAACACTACAAGCAGTGTTTCTCCAAGTTTCCGAAATGGGGGGACGGGTTTCCGGGGACGGCAATTTTTTTCAAAAATTTAGGGGACGGTGAGGGGACGGCAAGGGGACGTGTATATATATATATATAAAATTTATATATTAATATTATAAATTCTAATTTATATTAATATATTATATATAATTAATATTAAATATTATAAGCATATAATGAGAGTATGGTGCGACAATTGGCAGATCGACACATTCCAGACGGACGAAATGTAGAGATGAGGGAAGCTTTGAGGAGCGAAGAGAAGGGCGAAGATTTCCTCGAAGGGAGCCCGAGCAGGTTAGGTATCAAGAGAACTGGGATAGAAGGGCCGCTGGCGCTGGCCAAAATTTTCCCCTCCAGGAAGATGAGCAATGGAGAAGGCATGTTGATGGGTTTCCCCAGGGAAGGAGGCGTCAACAAAATGGAGGTTTTCGCCGTCCAAGGCAGTGGAATCAAAGGCAGCATGACATTCCTCAACAAAGAAACCCAAATATGCATTGGAGGGGAGGGAGAAACCCTAGAGGTGGAGGCTAGCGTAGGGACTTTCAGAGACACAATCTGCAACCCAGAAATCAAATGCCTAGGAGGGAGAAGATAGAGAAGAAGAAATGACAATAACCCTAAGCGCAAATTGGATTCAGGACCAAGTCTTGAAACTGGAAAACACAGCATTAATAATCAAATGGCACGGAAAAGATTTAAATTGGCAAAGTTTGGAAACCTAGTGGTGTGACAAATGGGGAAAGGATCTGGAATTTAAGAGGTTGGAGAATGATTTTTTTGTAGTCATTTGCCCTACTGTTGCCATTAGGGTTCAAATAGAAGAGGGGGTTTGGATTCTGGACGGTTGCGGCTTTTACATCTGTCGGTGGAAGGCTGGATTTGATCCAATATCACATCAAATCAAAAAAGTTCAAGACTGGTATATCATGCCCAATCTTCCCCTTGAATATTGGGATCCTAGGATTCTGGAAGAAATTGGAAATGGTATTGGAACTTTTGTGTGCGCTGAAGAAAGAACTAACCCAGAAGGGTCTGGCACGTTTGTTGTGTTAGGCATTGAGAACAATCCAAATCGAAGAATTCCCAGAGAAATCAAGATCTCGTCGGGATTAGGTATTTGGACGCAGAACTTGATCCACAACCCCCTCTCCACAGAGACATTGGTCAAAATTCTGGGGTGGAAAAGTGATAATCACCTAGGAGAAAAATCGGAGCAATCCTCAAACAAGCAATCCATACCTACCGTGGATGAAGATCAATTTTTCGTTGAAGAAGCCCTTCCTTCCCCTCCTGAAGTGGTACTACAAGCTGAATCCAAATTAGGGCAGAGATGTGAAGATAACTAGAGTATTAAGTCCATAGATCAAAAACTGTCTCAAGTTATTGAGATGATTGGCAACAAAGTGAGTAAGGAAGATTTGGATTCCCTTATTAATGTGGGTAATGAACTGGTTGACATTGCTAATGCAGCTAAAAGAGGAGATATCGACATTGATAATTATGAAGGTGAAGATTGGTTTGCAGAACATGAGCTAGAAATTGGGGGAAATGAAGCCTTTATGGATGAAGAGGAAATTCCAAGCAAAGTCTTGAATACTCCCACTCCAAAACCCCCAGAACAAGGGGGGCTCGGGTTGAGAACTAAGGATCCAATCAAAACATCTCTAGATTGTGGAGAACACAGAGGAAAAGGAAGAATTCTAAACAAGGAAAAGCTAAAATGGGATGGGGAAGCATCAGGCCAATTAAAAATTGAAACATTGTTGAAAGTAGGGAAGGGAGATCCCCTTCCTGAACAACAATGAAAATCATGACTTGGAATGTTAGGGGCTTAAACGCCCCTAACAAAGGATGCCTGCTACGGCAGCATCTGAATACTCAGCATCCGGGCTTCTACTTGATTCAGGAATCTAAACTAGGCGAACAAGAAAGAGTTAATCTAGGTCTGAAAATGAAGAGCTGGAAAATCTGTGGAGTCAATTCGGAAGGAGCCTCTGGAGGGTTGTTAACTCTATGGAAACCTCAAATAGTTCTGGTAGAAGTAGTGGCTTCAAGCAACTTTTGGCAAGCTTGTAAGGTAAGGAGTTTAATCTCCAATTTAAACTTTTTGTTGATAAATGTTTATGGGCCTAATAATTATATTCAAAAAAGAATTTTATGGAATGAATTGGACAAAGTTTGCAAGCTTCCGGATATTGAGGTATGTATTTTAGGAGGGGATTTCAATGCTATCCTAACAGGAGCAGATAAGAAAGGGGGAGTTGGAAGAAAACTTCAGTCTCAGCTTGATTTTGAAAACTTTGTGGATAGGAATGAGCTTTGTGACATTCAGATGGGCGTGGGCAGTACACTTGGACAAACAGAAGGATGGGTTTTTGTAATATAGCTAAGAAGTTGGATAGGTTTCTGTTTAAAGGAAATCTTAGTAAATTTCCGTTCACTCTTGATAGTCAGCTGCTACCTCTATCAGGGTCAGACCACTATCCAGTTTGTTTGGAAATTTTGGGAGAAAGGGGCCTAGCTAGAAGCCCTTTTAAGTTTGAAAATATGTGGTTCAAGCATAAGGATTTTTTGGATTTGATCAAACAATGGTGGAATGCAACACAGCCAGACGGATCCAAAATGTTTTGCATTGTAGTCAAGTTGAAAGTAATAAAGCAAAATCTAAAATTATGGAATAAAAACAACTTTAAAAACATCTTTGAGGAGAAGAAGCAGTATGAATCAGATTTGCAAGCCCTCTCAGAGAAGATTATCCGAGAAGGAATGGACAATCAAAGTTACTTAGAAGAAAAAGCTTTGATGGCAAAACTAAATGATATTCTTTCCAAGGAAGAAATGTTTTGGAGACAAAAGTCCCGGGAAGTTTGGCTGTCTGCTGGCGACAGAAATACAAAATACTTCCATAATGCAACAAAAGCAAGAAGAGAGGCGAACAGAATAACAAGGGTAAGAGATAAAGATGGAAGACTTCTGGAGGAAGTGGAAGAGGTGAAACAAACGGTGGTGGACCATTTCCAGAATCTGTTAAACGAAGGGGAAGGCTCCAACCTCACAGTCCAAAAAGAGCTTGTGGGCTACATTCCCAAGTTAGTAACAGAGGCCTAGAATGAGATGTTAAACAGCAAATTTTCGGAAGAAGTTAAAACTGCACTTTTCCAACTCCACCTAGATAAGGCGCCAGGTCCAGACGGCTTCCTAGCAGGTTTTTTCCAAGAATGTTGGGACATAATCAGCTGTCATGTCCCCAATTTTGGAGTAACTTAAAATTGTTTTAATTATAAATTAATTTTGTAAAGTATTTTATTTACTTTATAAAATTAATATTTTATTTAAGTTACTAAGTTAGCAGTACTACACTTTATTAAAAAGTGTTGTGAACAAGCATTTAAAAAGTACAAATGCAAGCATTTAATAAAGTTCATGTTGTTGTGAACAAGCATTTAAAAAGTACAAATGCAAGCATTTAATAAAGTTTATGTAAAAGCATTTAAAATGCTTTGGTCTGATGTGTACATGTAAACTCTCATTTAATAAAATTAGGCTGGGCCTAATTAATGTAATGGCTTTAAAAGCAAGCCCGAGAGTCATTTGAAGTCATGTCTAAATGTTTTTCAGATACTTGGTTTTGGGTTTTTGTCTTTTGACAAATTGTATTCAGCTGATTGACAAGGTGATGTTCCCTTGCATTCGCTGTACCGAGGAGATGATCCCTTGGTAGTTGTTGGTTTGGTGATGCTCCCTTACCAGCATTGAGGTGAAGTTGCTTTAGGCTTCACAATTGTGCTTCAAAGTGTTGTTCTACATTTTCTGTGGGTTTTGAAGGTTAAATTGGCATCTCTGAAGAAGGGTTTGAATGTTGCATTGGCTGGAATTGAAGATTTTAGAGATTCAATGATTTGTTGCAGATTGCTACAGTGTTCCATACCGCTGCTACAGTGATCCGTACCGCTGTTACAGTGTTCCGTACCATCGATACAGTGTTCCGTACCATTTTGTGTTTAGTTAGGAGGCATTTTGTGGTATATTTGGAAAAATCATTTCAGGGTTTTATGATTGAAGAGTTATTGAAGATCCTTCTTTTGTTTGAAGATTTGAATAACATTGAAGATTTCAGCGTTGTCATTGAAGACTTGATCGCATTTGATTGAAGACTATCTTGAGACATTGAAGACTGCATATCAGCACAATCATTGTAGACTTCGACAATGTTGTTGAGCGCCATTGTGAAGTGATTCATATCAGTCTGTATTGCAGATTATTGTTGAAGGATTTGCATGTGCTGGAGTGCCATCTTTTGGGAGATTTGATAACCTTTCATAAGCTGCGATCTGTTCTTGCATCAGTGACATATTTTCAGACTTGAATTGATTGCTGGCAGTGCATACTCATCATCAATAAGGACGAATCACATTCATTGAGCATCATTAAGGGTGCGCTGAAATTGTTGAGGGAAATCGCCATTGTTGGATGTATGAATTGGTCTTTGGTATCACTTTGATCACCATTGGGAGGCCGTACAGCTAGCAGCCCTAGATGGTAGTTTGGCATCATATCATTCTTGAAGACATTTGCTATTATTTTATACCAGCAGCATATCAGTCAAGGTAAACAGCAGATATTAGGGTCTCAGATTCATCCTTTGAAGACCTCATTGATAGCTCTCATCTCCATCTTGAAGAAGAGGTTCGCCCTTTGTTGGCATCATACTTGGTATGTCGGAGTACATTAATCATTTCTGATTTGTAACAGCAGTAAGCTGGGAGTTTATTGGCCATGTTGAGCCTATGTTTCTGATGTATGTTCACTCCATATAATGCAAAATTGTAGCAGCAGACAGTCTGATTCAGAAAACCATATTTATTCCTTCTATATGATGCATCTTGTTGTCATATATTGTTGATGGGGATCATGATTGAAGTCATCATCATAAGGATCCATTAAGGCTATGTTATTTGAGCAATTTGTATGCATAAGTGTCGGCTGTCCTTAAGTGTTTGATTCAGAAAAAGAGAATTTAGTCTAGGGTTTGTTCACTCAGAAATTTAAAGACTGAAATTATAATCAGAACCCAAGTTTCATTATAAGATTGTAAGATTCAGAAATAAATCATATCAGAACTCTTTATAAATTAGAATTTGAGCATTTATCCTAAGAGGGATAGTAAAGTGGTATCAGAGCTATATACAGAATCATGGCCAATATCCATCAGGGATATTACAGTGGTATCAGAGCTATATACAGAATCATAGCCAATATCCATCAGGGATATTACATCAGCAAAGACATTATGGAGGCGCTAGAGGAATCCAGGACTTCTGGACAGCTTTTAAAGGAAATCAATAACACCTTTTTAGCTTTGGTCCCAAAAAAAGAGAAGCTTGAACTTCTAGATGACTTTAGGCCCATTTCTCTTTGTAATACCCTCTACAAAATTTTAGCCAAAACAATGGCTAACAGGATAAAAATACTTCTTCCAGATTTGATTTCTGAAGAACAGACAGGGTTTGTCATGAATAGATCTATCCTAGATGGGGTAATAATTGCCCAGGAGGCCATTCACTCAATTCAAAACCTGAGAAAGCAAGCATTTCTAATAAAACTTGACATCAAAAAGGCATATGATCGAGTCAATTGGCGTTTCTTGTTTAAAGTTCTGGAAGGGTTCGGCTTCAATAAGCTTTGGCTAGACTGGATTTTCTCCTGTATTGCAAGTCCAAGATTCTCAGTCCTGGTGAATGGCACTCCAGGAGGTTTCTTCAACGTCTCCCGGGGGCTAAGACAAGGAGACCCAATATCCCCTTTTCTTTTTATACTAATGGCTGAAGCTCTTGGGAAATCAATTTCCCGAGCCTGGAACTTAAGGGAGATCGTTGGGGTTCAAGTCACAAGTGGTGTTCTGAATATCACCCATTAGCAGTTCGCTGATGACACTATGTTGTTCGGGAAAGCCCAAATCAAGGAGGCTCGAAGCTTCAAGTCAATTCTCCAGAAATATACAACAGCATCAGGACAAGAGGTCGGTCAAGAAAAATCAGAGGTTTTTTTCTTCAACACAGCAGCGAGATTGGAAGCTCAGATTTTGAGGATCCTTGGCTTTAAGAAAGGATCTCTTCCCTGCAAATATCTGAGGATTCCGCTGGTTAAAGGTCTTCGCCCGGGCAACACTTGGAATAGTTTGTTGGAGAAAGTTAGTATGAAGGCAACTTCCTGGAAAAATAATTGGCTCTCATGGGCAGGCAGGCTCACTAAACTCAAGTCAGTTATATCCGCCCTACCGACCTATCTAATGTCCTGCTTCCCCCTGTCAAGTAAAGCAAGCAAAGCTTTAAATAAAAAGATGAAATTTTTTTTCTGGCAGGGGTCGTTGGAACAATTCAAGTATCCTTTAATCAAATGGAAGCAAATTTGTGAATCCAAACAAAGGGATGGAACGGGATTAAAAAACCTTTTGCTTCAAAATAAAGCCCTTGGAGCCAAATTGGTGTGGACAATTTTCTCCAACCAAGAACTTAAATGGGTGAGAATCGTAAGGGCTAAATATTTGGATGAAGGAGCAGACAACATTTTCACTTCAAGGGAGCTCCCCTCTGGCTCCAGAATATGGAACTTCATACGCAGCTGCAGAAACCTCATCTCTAATCATCTTTCGTGGGATATCAGGAGTGGAAACTTAGCAAATTTTTGGGATGATTCTTGGCAAGGTTTACCCAAACTGGCCGATAGAGATGATCTGTCAAATGTGAAAAGTATTACAAAACAGGCATGGGGGGATAAGGTAAGAGATTATTTAACTCCGTCTTTCCACAATGGTTTGCTCATAGCCAAGTGGAAGAGTCCTATAAATCTTGGTTTAAGTCAGACAGAAGTGGAAATATTTGACAAAGTTCTAGTGAACCGGTAGATGAGCTACAGGCAGGGCCAGGATATACTACGATGGATGGGATCCCCTAACGGAGTCTATAGTGTCAAAGAAGGTTATAAAAAACTGTCGGAAAGCCATGAGGAAGCCTCTGCAATCCCAAGGGAATTGTGCTGGAACCCAAATTGTCTTCCAAAGGCAGGGGTGTTCTTGTGGATAGCATCACAAGGCAGAGCCCTAACTGCTGATAGGCTAGCCAAACTTGGCATTCAGGGCCCTTCGAGATGTTGTTTGTGCAAAGAAGCCTTAGAAGATGGTGACCATCTTTTCCTAAATTGTCCTTTCTCCAATCATTGTTGGAATTGGCTAATGAACAAACTTCACTGGAAATCTGCTTTGCCAAATAATCTGTTAGAATGGCTCATGTGTTGGCCGAGTTTGAATAAAAAAGCAGTCTACCACAAACTGTGGTCCATTTGCCCCTCATTGCTGATCTGGGAGCTCTGGAAAGAGAGAAATAGGAGACTCTTTCAGGATAAAGAAATGCCTCTTATCACATTCCTTAATAAAGTTGAAAGTAATTTAGTTGAAGTCTTCAATTCAAAGTTGAGCGACTCAAAACCCTCGCAACAGATTTTCTCAGTCTGGGATGCATTGATAAGACAAGGATGGCCGGGTCTTAAATTGCCGCCTATCAGTATGGAAGGTGGTCAACTTATAGCTCAGAAAAGGAAACTTTCCAAATGGTTCCCCCCGGACCATGATTGGTTCAAGTTAAATTTGGATGGGGCTTCGTGAGGGAACCCTGGTAAATCAAGAGCTAGGTGCATCATTAGAAATTGGGATGGTAAAACAATTGGCAGCTTAGCAGAGACACTGCCAGACGGCACAAACAATGAAGCGGAGTTGGAGGCTTTAATCCTAGGCTTAAGGCTCTGCCACGAACTTAAGCTTAGAAAAGTTGCCATTGAGGGAGATTCCCTTTTGGTAATCAATGGGCTGCGATCAAGGAGAATGCATAATTGGAAACTTGCTGCAAAACTGGAGTTAGCTCTGAGTTTGATGGATCGGTGCGAGATGACAACAATCAATCACATCTATAGAGAGGCCAATTCAGAAGCAGACTCTCTTTCTAATCAGGGGGCGGATGGAGTATGTGTCAAATTTTTAATCTCCTCCGAGTAAAAGGCTAGGTGGTAGGGTGGGCACCCAATCCATGATATCTTGGATGGGTCGTTGCCATAAGTTAGCATTATGGCAAGTCACTCCCGGTCGATGATCTCAGGTAATCATTTTTGGTTTTGTGGCATCTTCAAATCTGCCTGAAAGGACCAGTCACACGCTCCACATCCGGTGGAGGATCCTCCTTCCTCTCCTATCCCCGCTGTTAAATGAATGAAGACTGCGTATGGATACTGACAGAGAAGCACCCAGACGTTTGTCTTCACCTTTATCATCAAACAGCCAGCCTGTTCGACCGATCGTTGAACCTGTGGCTTTGGTAGAGTGGGTAGAATGGTGGAGGGTTCTGGTTTCATTGCGAAAATCTCTGTAAATGGTCTGTTAAACTTGGGAATGGCAACACCTCTCTAGTTGGAGAGCTCAGTCCGTTAGATGGCTTTCAAAGGAGCCATCACGGACCAAAGACTCAAACGAATCTTGCGGAGGCATGAAGGTCTTCTACTCCCGGTGGTAAAGCTCATTTTGGGGAAAGATTTCCTGTTAGCAGATGAATTCTATAGGGTAGACACACACGTCTCCTCCCGGTTTCTTGCCTCTATACTGGATGCAGGGGTGGCGCCAGGAGCAGCAAAAAGTCTGCTGCTAAAATTGTTCAAACCAGAAATTCTTGGCGGCCTCAATATCACACTTGGTGCAGTCATCCCTGGGCAGGGTATCCCCCGTCCAAAAGACATCACATCGTCGAAGGATCCTCTGGAGGTGGTGAAAGTTTTCCCCCTCATTCTTGATCTGAAAGGTATGGCACTGCTTGAACACCAGGAACGTGTGCTTCAGGTTTATGGTTTTCTTCAGAACATGTTGAATGAGGACGGGGACAATGGGTAGGTGGAATGGGTTGGCGAGCTCCAATCCATGGCAAGGGGGCTCGGCTTTATTTAATAGCTCGGTCTCTGGTTCCCCCAGTTTTCTATGATAAGTCTCAGTAGGTATTTGTATCTGGCTTAATTTCTGATGGTCCAGTAAGCCTTAATGGCAATTTTGCATATACGACTCTGTAAGGTCTCCTCGGTATAAGCTTTGAAAGTCAATTTTTTGATGGTTTGCAGGGAAACTGCTTATAGGCACCTGCTTGTAAATTTCTACTCCTTATCAATACAAATATCTATCTTTACGAATAAAAAAAAAATATTAAATATTATAAATTATATTAATATTATAATTTATATTAATATATTATATATAACTATATATGTTGATAATTTAAACTTTAATTTAAAATATATTAAATATATATATGTTGATAGTTTAAAATATATATAAGTTTAAAATATAATATAAGTTTAAAATATATAACTATATATGTTGATAGTTTAATATATAGTTTAAAATATATATTAAATATATATGTTATAGTTCAAACTTTAATTAGCCGATGGGCTTTTATACGTAAGCATTATAGTGCGCAGAAAATTGTCACGCTGTAAAAAAATTTTCGCGCCGGCAAATTTTCTAAACTCGTTGGTTGTTCCTATAGGCATATTCCTCTTGTGGGTGCAAATGCTAGGAAATGATATCGGCGTATACGATACCTACAATGCGATATCGACGTATACGATACCTGTAAATTTTCTAAACTCGTCGGTTGTTCATATCGGCGTATATGAAACCTGCAAATCTTAAAACCTGGAAAGCGATTATGAAACACGATTAGGGTTTCATTTTTCACTGTGCTTGGCCGCGCGTTTTATGACTATTTTATTGGCATTTTTGAGTTTTTTTGGGACATTCCTAGGGGACGTTGCCCTGGTGCAGGGGGCGTCCCAAAAATCTTCCACAAATCAGGGACGGCGGGGGGACGTTCTGTCCCCGTCCCCACGTCCCCAGAACGCTCTGCAAATGGGGAGCGACAGAAAACCCTAGGGGACGCGTCCTCGGGGTACACTGACTACAAGTCATAGAAAATATGCTCCTACTCCAAGAAATGAAAGAGTTATTGTTTTACAATTATTGGCAACTTGATATCAGTCCCTAGACGCCTAGATTGCAGGAGAAATGAAGCCCAAAAGATAACTTTTGTTGTCAATGAAAAACCCACGAACTGCCCCAGACTTGTACGGCCCTTCTGTGGCTATAAACCAGCCCAAACATCACTCAAATCTCTGTCTTTGGTTTCTGTTTTGTATCAGGAAACTCTGCAGAGGCTGGGCGATCCTAGTAGAAGGATAAACTCATAGAAAACTGCCCTCAAATCACCACATTCACCTCTAAAGCAGTACGGCCCTTTGCTGGGGTGTATGACTTGCACCAAGATGTCTGCAACAGCACCAAACTCCCATCCAAATAAATGTTAATCTGCCTTCAAACTCTGAGTCTTCAGCTGTCCTCAAAGATTATATCAAAACAGTCCACAAATCTCATCACCTAAAACCACAATGAAGCACAATGGCGAATACTGGATGTATCCATCTCAATGGTATTTGCTGATGGAGGTTTTCGTCCCCAGAAGCCAAGATTAAATCCAATCTTGCAGAGGTTTTCGTCTCAGCAAGACAATATCAAACCCTAGAGCCAAGCTCCAAAAACCCTCACGGGAATATCTCAACAAGTGAGAAAAATCAATATCCAAGCATATCTCAAATGAGGCACTTTTCCCTCTTTTATAACTCTCATTTCCCCAATGCCCAAGAATGAGGAGCTATTTCATCTATTTCATTTTATTATTTATCCCCTTGTGTCTCCCATGGGCGCCCACCTCCTAGGGGAACCACTTTTTAAGTTATGACTTAACATTATATTAAAGTCCCGTCAAATAAATATTATATAACTTCGGACTTTAAAATAAAAACCAAGACGAACTCGGAATTCAGTGATCTATAGCTCGTCGAAAAGGTTTTGATGAGACGCTCCATCTCCAACACTGAAAATCCCGATCCGGCACCGAACTCGAACTTACTAAAAATAGTAAGTACATCACAAGGCACCCAAACTACCACTAACAATTGCCAACTACTGTCATAACCCCGAAGGAGAGTGCTATAATTGATCTCTCAAAATACATTTTTTTATTATTATTATTATAGCAAACATTATGAAATTTGACGATGCAAAACCAATTAATTTTAATCAATATTAAATAAACACTATGATCGATTTACTAATAAATCATGGTTATCAACTAGTCGACTTAATACTCTTAATCATCCTTAACACAACGAATTAAAAAGGATGTACAAGATACACCCCTGGGCAAAGGTCGCGAGAGACACCATAAAAAGGCAGGAAGATCGATGGGTTAGACACCATTGCAGGACGAATGAAGGAACTGGCAGATTCGAGGCAGGTGAGATTAATCATCAGTTTTGATATTTAGTTTCCTCAGTCAAACATAATGATCTTGCATGTAACTTGTCTTCATCCGTTGAAATGTATAAGTTATTTTTGACGTGTTCTCCTCCATGATAGAACCGAATCTAGAAATGAGTTTCTAGAATTAAATCTGACGAACTGTGTAGTCCTGGAAACGATTAAAAAACATTATGATTTATAGGTTGTATTTGCATTACCCATTGATCAAAGGAATATGATTATATATGGATATAAGTATTACGTAGAATTGATTCTATAATCTGATATGAAACTGTATATATATTTTTGTTAAACTAGACTGAATAATTGACTGCATTTATCTGTAGAATATGATGAATGAATGGCAAACATAAATTTTTTTACTCCTGCACTCTGATATATCTCTTGCTGAATTATATAATCCTGTTTGAATCTTTCATAGAATAATGGAAGCAAAATACAAATAGATCAATAATGGCTGCATATTTGGAAATTGTCTGGAAACAACTTGCATTCTGATTGTGATCCTGTCAGGAGGGGTGAATCATAACTTAAGTAGATTGTCTAATAACCCCACCCAGGCTTCTACCCCACAGGCCCAAACCAAGGGTTGGGCATTCTGCCCCATAGGCCCGAGGTAAGGGTTGGGTCAAGGAAGGGTGAGGGTTCCCACATAGGTTTATGCCCCATAGGCCCAAGATAAGGGTTTGGGCAATAGGACAGTGGTAGGCCTTAGGCTACATAAGCTTTATGATTCCCCTCCCTTGGCATGCTGAGTGACTCTTCTTACTTATGTGTTTCCATCTGTAAGTATGATTATGTTAGATTGCTGGACAATAGATATTAAAACTGACATATAGCAATATGGACCTGTATATAAATGGTGTTACAGGTACTATTTCAAGAGAATATTTAAGGAGAAGAAACCCTAAACCTAATCCACAAGCAAATTCTAGGGAAAACCAAGTAAGGATCATTACAACTACCAACTGAGAAGCTAGCAACACCAACACTGGGCTCTCTAAACACCATTATTAGCCTGCGAGTACCCAATGATAGGCTAAACCACCAACTCTGATGCTCGCTCAAAAAGGGGACATTACAGTCCACCCTCCCTGAAATTGCTTGTTCCCAAGCAATCACCATTGAATAGGAAAACATCGCTTCTTCAGAGGCCCAAGGAAAAAACTGTAGGATGACCCACATGTCACCAAATAACTCAAATAGCACCAGCATACACACTACTGCGCAAAGATAAACATCATGCCATGTGTCCAACTCTTGCGCACAAGATTTGTGCATCGAAATCAGCCCATGTACTTGTGAATCAATGATGAACCTGTATGCATACCACACAATGTACATGCTGTAGAACTCATCACCAAACCCTGACCGGAATCCTGATGCACAAGAAGGATACCAAAGCAAACTGTAGAGGCTCCAATAATATATCCCTGGATCCCAAACCCAAAATGGATGTCTGCCAAGCATAACATCCCTTGACTTCCGCTGCACTACTCTAATATCAACTTCACCATGCAGGGAGTGGTGAAGCAACACATTGGAATCCAACTGAACTGTCATGCCAAACCTGTCACCACCTGCATCCCAAAACAACTGAACCTCCCATCCATCCTCCATGAAAAGACAAAAATATCTGGAAGCCTCCGCAACACAATATTTCCCTACAACCTCTGCGAAACTACCATGGATGTGATAACTAACCAAGTCATCATGCCCACTGCCACTACAACCTCCCTGAAGCCCTGTCTCCAAATGAGACCCAGTAGTAGCAAACTCTATCAGGTACACATCAGCATAATGGTAATCCAACCTCTGATCCTGCAAGTAATCCCCTGCAAACAACTGAGTCGGGTACTTGCAGCCCCTAGTCCCATCTTCTGTAGATGGCAACCCTTCATCCCACAATGGATGGCATAAATCCCGAGCCAATCCACACTTACGCGCCATTAGGTCATCCGTGTGTGGACTAAAGGAGAAATGATGAGCACTCCTCACTATGCAGTCAAGATAAAATGCTCCCACCTCTGTCAATGGCTGACCATCAAAGTCCTGGGGAACACCCTCCTCATCACTCTCATCACTTGAATCAGATGATGGCTCATGTCTCTGATCCTGAATGGCTAATTGGGTAGATAATCTGCAAGTCCTCTATGCATACCCAATAGCAAAGTCCCGATCTGAAAGCAATTGGAGGTATTCTGATTTAATCCACTCCATTGCATGCTGGATAGTTTGCAAATTAGATATAGAAGTGCCCACTACTACCCCTATCTGCCTGTAATGTCCCCTTCTAGTGAGTCCGAATTTTTCCGCAACCTTGCACAATCCAACTCACCAAAGAGAACATTAGTATACAATTCTTCTTTAAAATCACATGTCATTATTTATAAACTTAAACTATTTGTTTCATGATCCCCTAGAAGAGATCTACTTGGCCCTTTGTTAATCAAATCCTCCCTCTTATGAGAGTGAATCCGTTAGGGTGCAATGCCAATGGTATAGGTCGTTCTTCCTTCGAGGGGTACTCTAGACCCAGGCCACTCTAGGACCTTCCTTTGACTCGGGGTTCTCTAGACCACTCAAGTCAAAAAGACTACCTCTTGCTCCCTAAGGTACCATCTTGAGACAAGGGCTCGAAGGGGTGCTCTAGACCAATGAACTCGTACCTATCCTTGGTTGATTGCCTGCCCCTAATCTTCCTTACTCATCATAGTGGTGAGTTGATTAACATTATTGCCTTCCTCTATTTTAGGAATTCATGTCTTTTATGTACTTATACTCTTTGTATTCATTTGTCTTTTCCTTAGTTCATTATAATGAAAATGCACATAAATATTTCATACTCATTGCATAATCTAACTAAACTGGTTGCAATGTAAACAATTCATAATTTATAATGATTTCATGCTATTACAGTCAGCTATTGGTATTGTTACACTATGCAATTCATATGTTCATTATTCATAATTTATCATGACATTTCACATGCTATCTTCATGATCTTATCAACATATACTTCTTATCTATATCTCATATACTATTCCTTAACACCATATGGGGTCGATAGGGTGTAGCATGCCTCTTGTTCATCATAGGCTATGTTCGTCTCCCATCCTTATTCAAGAAATACTTGGTGTATTCTTGAGGCTAAGGCATCCGTGAGGATTCTTGGTACTCTAGGTAGCCAAGACCAATACATCGACTATGAATGATCTATTAGACATGTCACCCTTCATCGTTCCCATATGTGGTTAATGAATAGATTACACAGTTAGTGAGTATTGCATATGACTGTCCATGAATTATATTGCTCAGAACTGGCTGTAAATAAATGCAGTGTTATACTGAACATCAACACAAGTAAGGGAAACAATGTACTGTTGTACCTGTGGTATTATATCAGTTCGATTACTGGAGCATGCAAGAATGGAAGCTTGCTGTTGGAAAGTCTTCTTATAATGCTTGCTGTAATATCTTTGATAACAAATCAGAATTATGCAGAGTATCTACTTTATGCCAATTGATTTGGTTATGGACTTATCTGCTGATTGAAGTTAAATCTTTACACAGAAATATATATTATGCTTTGCTTCTGGTTGACCTTCGAATTGCAAATGTTTTCCATCCTTTTGGAGAATATGGCTTTCATTTACTACCCTTTTGGACAAGACGTGACTCTTGTAAGATGAGCGAATGCCTCCTTATGCATCGGATCCTTTAGCAAGTATAATAATTTTCATTTGTTAATTTCCTTGTCTTGATCTTAATTTGTCTTGATTCTTATTTTGTCTTTTTCCTTATTTTGTCTTTTTTCTTATTTTGTCTTTTTCTTCTTGGTTTCAAAATTGACTATGGGAAAGTATAGAGGGTAATAGGGAGAATTCCTCAATGTTTATTATTTCCAATCTTTAATTGGAAAAATATCAGATCATTACACTGCCTTTCCTCCAATTGTGCCGTCCAAAAGAGATCCTCCACAAACTTGTGGGTACTGTCAATACGAGTTAAGGTTTGAACAACCTTATCTTCGGTAACCTTCAACTGATCTCTCCATCCATGTGACTCCCTAAACTGTCAATCAAAGTCAACTGCATGGGATGTAATCTCTGATTTGCTTCTAGGAGAGGGAAACGAATCATCATGAGAGCCAATCTCCCCATTGAATGATGCTCTGCATATCTCTTGCGAAAATGATGTAGTGTGGTGATCTGTCACACAACTCTTTGGAAGATTCACTACTGCACCACAAGAGCCATCAATCAACTGCTCTGCATCCTCTGAAATGGGACTAGCCTCAGGAACCACTGGTGCAACATATTGTTCCCTACCACACTCATCCAAAACAATCATCCCATCTGTGTTAACTACATCTGTAACTATAATGGATGTAGCCACATCCACAAAGTACTCCTTACCACTATCCGTGGGTGTATGCTCATCACCAGAAACTGTCATAGAAATCGGAACTGTAACTATTGGAGATGAAGATTGTGCTAAGATGAACTCCACGGTAAGCTCATCTATCCATAGCTCTGACTCTTGAAGGGTTGATTGAGTGCTCTTCAAAGAGTCTGTGGTGACCTCAAGCTCATAGGTGAGCTCATCAACCTCCTCTTCCTTTCCCCTTAGATCATCATGATAAATACCATTGAGCATGAGAAGATGATCCCTATCTGATAACAGTTGTAGGTGATTATTCTTCATGATCCCAACTGCATCTCTAAGTGCCTGAAACTCAACAAGGGAAAGTCCACTATCAAGGTGCTCATATATACCTGGAGTCCAACAACAGCGTGTCACCAACTCTGGCAACATCAAAGTGTTCTAAGGCTGAAGCAATCATGCCTTCGTTCACCTTCAATTGCCCTGCCAAATGATTAGACTCCTCTGACAAATTGTCTCCACCCAAATTTTTTGATGTGTAATCTACACTATGGTAAGAGGCTGAATCATCATCACTCACCGATTGGTAAGCATCCTCATGTGTGCTATCCGCCTCACACACATCCTCATTAAGTGTACTGCTGTTATGAAACTCTATGGATGGCTCAAATGACATGCTAGAGGCTGTTGATTTGCCAATATCGATGCACACTGCATCCTCCAAAGTAGATGCATGTTCAACCAAAGAGCTATCCTAGGACCCGTCACCAACAAGTAAATTTTCTGATTTGTTCATATCTCCCAAGGTCTGATTTACAAAATCAAACTTGTTGTGGCATGAATCCACAACACCTATTGCATCAATATCACCCGAAACTGGAGTGTCTGCATTGGGTGACTCCACACAACCATCATCATCATGTGTAATGGCAGTAACCACACGCTGATACAGATAGAACAGACTGCTGTCACAAAAATCAGAACTGTTATGGCTTGTATTCTCCTTACTTTCCTTGTGTTTGACACTCATATCTTGTGTGCCAACATTAGGAATCTCTTCTACAATATTTTCCTCATGTGCCATAACATTTAAATTATGATTACACTCAAAAGAATGATTGCTGTCATAAAAATCAGAATTGTAATCAGGGCTGCTAACAACCTCTTGAGTGCCAAAAGCAACTTCATCTGCCAAACCAACATCAATTTGTGAGTCCCTTTTATCTGTGCATCGGTGACTAGGCTCCCGAAATTCTTTACAAGAGAAGGATAGGCCTTGTCTTCTCATGTGGTTCTTGCTCATTATGGGGACCCTTGTAACCTGTAAACCATAAGCAATAGATTCATCTTCTGTCAAATGATTTTTAATTTTCTCAATTCTATGCTCGACCAATGTCTTAGACAACCAATGTGCTGCGGGTGAAACCTTCTGTTCCTTTCTCCAAATACTTAGCAAGTTGGATAACAACAACTTGGAGATGTCTTCATCTTCATCCATAATCATAGACAATATTGTTTGCATTGCTGCTTTAACATTATCCGCATGATATTTTCTGATTTTGTCAAAGAAACAATGGAACATTTTAAGAATTAACTCATCACACTTGAGGTCAATCAAAAAAGCCCATGACCAGACCCCAACCATAATTTCTAACATCTTAACAATCTTTTTGAAAAATGGGCTTCCAGTATCACCCAGCCCATGAAAAGTTTCAACAATCAGCTGTAACATCTCCTTCATTAAGTCATCATTATAAGGTGCTTCAGGAGCTGAAATTCTCATGACTTCACTGATGCATGTGATAACCGCCAATCTTACCTTCTTGTCTGGATGCTTCAACAACTTGGGCTTACACAACGAAGTCTTTGAAGGAACCAAAGCCCTCCGCATTGACTCAGAAGGTGCCTGAGGGATTTTAGATAAATGTTTCTTAATTTCTTCCAAAGTGCTGAGAAGTCCCTCATCTGTCCATGGCAAAAATTTTAGTTTGAATCCTGCATCAAAAAGTCTTTCACATAGATCACCCTTCACGAGAGATGCCATGATTTCACATTCACTGATTAAAATCTTTCAATTGCCAGATTACTGAACACTCATGCAAGTGCTGATCACCCACACGTAGGCTAAAATTTGTTCCACACTTTGAAAATCTGTAATGAATGAGAAGTAATCCAACAGGCTGGCAAGATACACCAACTCTGATACCACTATAATATACACCCCTGTTGTGTATATATTTTGATGCCAATTTTTTGTTTTTCTGATTGTTCTGAGTTTAGGGTTTCATTGAATATTGTGCGTGTTGTGATATTTGCATTGAATACATGAAATAAAGAGCATATAGCATAAACCCAGAAAATCTAAAATAGATATCAACAAAATAATAGCTACCCAGATAGCAATGAGCAAAATATGAATTATAATAACATACCCATATGGAGTTTTACAACTTCGTACCAGTGCTGACAGAGAGCCAACACTACAAGTCACAGAAAATATGCTCCAACTCCAAGAAATGAAAGAGTTATTGTTTTACAATTATTGGCAACTTGATATCAGTCCCTAGATGCCTAGATTGCAGAAGAAATGAAGCCCAAAAGATAACTTTTGTTGTCAATGAAAAACCCACAAACTGCCCCATACTTGTACGGCCCTGCTGTGGCTATAAACCAGCCCAAACATCACTCAAATCACTGTCTTTGGTTTCTGTTTTGTATCAGGAAACTCTGCAGAGGCTGGGCGATCCTAGTAGAAGGATAAACTCATAGAAAACTGCCCTCAAATCACCACATTCACCTCTAAAACAGCATGGCCCTTTGCTGGGGTGTACGACCTGCACCAAGATGTTTGCAACAACACCAAACTCCCATCCAAATAAATGTTAATCTGCCTTCAAACTCTGAGTCTTCAGCTGTCCTCAAAGATTATATCAAAACAGTCCACAAATCTCGTCACCCAAAACCACAATGAAGCACAATGGCGAATACTAGATGTATCCACCTCAATGGTATTTGCTAATGGAGGTTTTTGTCCCCAGAAAACCAAGATTAAATCCAATCTTGCAGAGGTTTTTGTCTTAGCAAGACAATATCAAACCCTAGAGCCAAGCTCCAAAAACCCTCATGGGAATATCTTAACAAGAGAGAAAAATCAATATCCAAGCATATCTCAAATGAGGCACTTTTCCCTCTTTTATAACTCTCATTTCCCCAACGCCCAAGAATGAGGAGTTATTTCATTTTTTTCATCTTATTATTTATCCCCTTGTGTCTCCCATGGGCGCCCACCTCCTAGGGGAACCACTTTTTAAGTTATAACTTAACATTATATTATAAAGTCTCATAACTTAACATTATATTAAAGTCCCGTCAAATAAATATTATATAACTTCGGACTTTAAAATAAAAACCAAGACAAACTCGGAATTCAATGATCTATAGCTCGTCGGAAAGGTCTCAATGAGACGCTCCATCTGCAACACTGAAAATCCTGATCCGGCACCAAACCCGAACTTATTAAAAATAGTAAGTACGCCACAAGGCACCCAAATTGCCACTGACAACTACCAACTACCAACTGAGAAGCTAGCAACACCAACACTGGGCTCTCTAAACACCATTATTAGCCTACGAAGACCCGATGATAGGTTAAATCACCAACTCTGATGCTCGCTCAAAAAGGGGACATTATAGATCTCTAATTTATGCCTAAGGAAAAACACCTATGATTTCCTAGAGAAGTCATCAACAAACGATACATAGTACAAGAATTTTCTGAGACATGATACATCCACTAAACCAAACACATCACTGTGACTCAACTGTAAAATCTCCCTAGATCTAGCAGAGCTTATAGAAAACTTAACCCGATTTTGTTTCCCATAAATGCAATGTTCACAAAAATCAAAATGCAGAGAACAATCAATTAGTCCCCCTACTATATTCTTACACTTCAAGGCCCTTAGACCTTTCTCACCAGTATGGCCCATCCACTCATGTGATAACATGGTCTTCTCTACAAGAAGCTTGTGGTACCTTGAATCAAGAACCCCCAAACTGTTACATTCTATGGTGCTAGCATTTGACCATAATAGAGTTCCAAACTAAACTCCTTTGGCCAAGACCATGGCCCAATGCACTATCTTGCATCCTTCCTTATTGAGGACCACTTGCACAACAACGTCATTCAATTTATTCATTGAGAGAAGGTTCCTTGCCAAAAATGGAATGTTCAAAACATTGGAGAGGATCTTGGCCCTTTCGTCTCTAAATGCGAGCTTGACTCTACCTTGTCCAATGATCTTGTGAGAAGAGTTATCTCCCAAATACACATTACCACCATTGAAGCTCTCATAAACCGAGAACAACTCTCTGTTGGGAGCCATATGATAAGAGGCCCTAGAATCAATAAGTGATGCACCCTCATGTGCATTTGTAGCAAAAGCTGCAAGAAAAACATCATCACCATCATCAATGGAGGTCTTCAAGTCCACGTCATCTTTTGACTCCTTTGCCTTCTCCTTGTAGTTTCTTTTGAAGTGCCCCAATTTACTGTAGTTCCAACATCTATCTTAGGATCTGCCCCTTGATTTGGAGCACCTGTACTTTTTCTTGGTCTTCTCTTCGTCCTCAAAACATCCTTTCATCGTCAACGTATCGTTGACAAAATTTGTAGTTTTATGCCTCATCTCCTTAGAAAGCAACAAACTCACCACCTCATCAATTTTCAATTTTGACATGTGGCATTGCTAATTGTCATCATGAGATTGTCTTAACTATCGAGCAAGGAACACAACAGGATAATACATTGTTCCTCCTTATCAATCTTTACATTCGTAGATGCCAATTGGCTCACCAATTGTTGAACGCATTCAGATGCTCTTTCACTAAGTCACCATCACCCATCTTTGGCAAATACAACTTCTACCATAGAAAAAACTTATTCACTAGGGACTTTGTCTAATACAAATTTCCAAGCTTATCCCAAAGCTTCTTGGTAGTGGTTTCTGTTATAACATTTAGGAGCATTGAATCTACAAGACATAGCCTAACGAGACTCCTTGCCTTCCAATCAACAACTTCTCAGTCTTCATCTTTCATGCCAAACAGTTTTTGATCCACTATCGTTGTAATGTCCCCGTTTTTAGCCCAGTTAGACAGTTGAGGAGTTAGTCTATTATTTGTTTCCGTAGACTGACAATTTGGTTAGGGAACCATTGTGGTTTGGCCTTGGATGGGCAATTCAGAGGTGTAGATGTGGTTTGGATCCATTTGGCAGTTGTCTGTGGTAGTTTGAGTGCCTTGTGGCATACTTACTATTTTTAGTAAGTTCGGGTTCAATGCTGGATCAGGATTTTCAGAGTGGGGATGTATTCATCTCGTCAAGACCTTTCCGGCGAGCTATAGATCATGGCATTCCGACTTCGTCTTGACATTTATTTTAAAGTCTGAAGTTATATTATTTATTTAACGGGACTTTATAAATGTTAAGTAAATAATATAACATCACTTTATAAAATAAAGTTGTAACTTAAAAGTGATGTGCCTAGGAGATGGATAAGGGGGTTAAATAAGTGAAATTCAAAATATAATATTTCCCTCTCTTCTTGGGCGTTGGGCTTGGGAGGTCTATAAAAGAGGGTTTTGAGCCTTTTTTTCATATGCTTGGTTTATGATATTTTCTCTCTTATTGAGATTTGATTGTGAGGGTTTTGAGAGCTTGGCTCTAGAGTTTGATTGGCTTTGCTTGGACGAAAACCCCTGCATAAGTCCCTTTCTTCGTGCGTGAAAGACCACATCAGGAGAGGATAGTTGGAGGTTTCATTCCGGAGCTTCACCTGAGCTATTATTTGACGGATTTTGATGAAGTTTGGGCAAAGAATGTAATGTCCCCTTCTAGTAAGGCGAAATTTTTCTCAACCTTACACAATTTCGACTTAGTAAAAGAGAACATTAGTAATCTTTTAATCATTTCCTTCAACATATAATCATTAAAACTATAACATATTAGATTATATTCACATTAAGTTCATATATTTGTTTCGTCATCATGCATTAAAACATTCTCAATTTATAAGCACATTCACATTATTCATTGTTATCATTGGTTCGTGATATGACTTGTGAGGGACTTATGGTAGACTCTTACGTTAACCAGCTCTAGATCACCAAGTATGATTTCATTAAGAAAATAGTTCCATCTCTTACGGAGGCCCAAAGGTTTCACTCACACACGGAGTCCCTCACCATTTGGCTCGTGGGATTTCACTCACACACGGAGTACCTCATCCAGACGAGAGTCACCATCCGTAGAGCAACTCTTACGAGTTCTCCTAGGCCCAAGGATTTCACCCACACACGGGGTTCCTCATCACTTGGTCGAGGGACTTACATCCAGTCAAGAGATACCTAGGCTAAAATAAACTATTTCAACTACGTCATACCTTAGAGGTGATAGAGGGGTTAAGGGGAGAGTCTGAGTCAGCTCCAAGCATACCACCAACTTATCTTTTTATTTGATTTCATAGATATCATAATTGTTCTTATTATCGTTTAACACACGATGCCTTATATTAGACATCATGGCCTTATATCAAAATTGAACATATATCATTGACATTTATTATATTAGTCTATGATCATCTTTCTTATTTCATTTCATATATTTATTCTTTTATATATAATAATCTTACCATTTATATTTACCAATTATAGATTGAACAAATTAAATATAAATACTTACTTGCTGGAGCTTTACCTGGGATTTCTTACCTATGCCGCCGTAATATAATTTTTATTGTATTGTTGTTGCTGTTTATATATTTTATAATATATATATTTCTCACACTTTTACTGCTGATGTATTTATCCGATACTCTTTTTATATTTTCTTCCGATGATCTTTTTCCTTCTATCTCACAACCTTTATTTATTTCTCTTTCAAGGGATATATTCGAAAAGGCGCGTCTCTTATCATGCTTGGTGGTAAAAGACATACTTACCCTCTTATAATTTTTATTACTTTATATTAATTCCCTTTTGTGGTAAAACTAGTTCTAACCATACGTAACTCCCTTATCATAAGAGGATAGGTTAAAAGATATTTATTTTATCTTATTATTTATTTATATTATTTGTATTTATATTATATCATTATAATAAATGATATATTATTTATTTTGTATTATTTATATTATATCATTTATATCATAATAAATGATATATGATTTATATTATCTTATTTATATTTATATTACAATATAAGATAATAATAATAAAATTTGTATTTATATTATTAGATATATTTATAATATATTATTTATTAATATGATTGCTGGTGCCAACCAACTAAATCGCTGCACTTATAAATATTCTCCTTTCTTACATATTAAGGAGTGATATTATTTTGAATAATATATATATTATATTATTTATATATAGTATATTATTTATATAATATACTATATATTATATCATATAGTATATTATTTAAAGTATATTATAAATATATATTAAAGTATATTATTTATATAATATATATAGTATAAATAAATACATTTGTTATTAAGTACAGGGAGCTATTTTATCTTGTTTTATTCACAAGCATATATCGTGGGATAATATTTTTGTCTTAGTAGACTATTATCTTTATATGTTATTTTGCCTTATTCTAAATTATTTTACTTTCAAGCTTTAATGGATAAGACTCTTCATTAATATTTGTAATATTTATTTTTATATATAATAATATATCTTATTAATTATTCATATAAATATTATCTAGTTAATTTATATATTTCATATATTTTATAATATTTAAATATTTATATTTATAAGATATTTAATTATATCAAATTAATAATATTATTTAGATAATACATATTAATAATATATTTTAAATAAATATATTATATATTCTATTTTAACTAATCAATTCAATTATAAATCATTAGGGACATGACAAAGAACGAGTATCTTTTGTGGAGTTATTTGGTGCAGTTCAGATTAGAAGTTATTTGCAGATTTGGCTATGTTCTTGGAGTGATTTGGAGGCAGATTTCAGTCATACTTGCAGGCCGTACCATCTCAGCTAGGGCAGTACCTCCATTTGCAGCACTTTGTGAAGTTTGTGGAGTTCTTTCTTGATGTTCTATCTCAGCAACATGGTTGCCCTATTGCTGCAATGAATTCTGATGTATAACAGAGGTATTTGTGAGGGAGTTTGAGGGTTTTATTGCTGATTGCTGTCCAGGGTGGCCGTACTACAGCAACTGTTCGTGAGCCTTCAAAATATATCACAAAACTGCCTTTTGGGTCTCATGCATACTCCAAAATGGGCGTCTAGGACAAGGGTTTGAGCTGATAATCTTTGTAAAGGCAAACTGTTGCATTTGTAGGAGTTGTGAGCACATTTCTATGACTTGTATGGCTGGCTCTCCATCAGCATCTGTATGAAGTTGTAAATTGGCGCATGGGTATGTCACTATAATTCATATTTTGCCTAAATACAATCTGGGTCATTGTTATTTTACTGATATCTCTATTAGTTTTTCTGGGCTTTCAGTCTATGCTTTATATTCTATGTATTTTGTGCAAAAACAAACATGCAAGCAAAACCCATGAAACCCTAAACATCAGACAAGCATAAAACACCAAAAAGAATATACAAAGCAAAACATATACCTGGGGTGTATGTTACAATCACAACCCATATATCTCTATCCATGAGCAAATGCTCCATCTTGAGCTTCCATAGCTCAAATTTGCCTCCATTGAATTTCTCCACCTCCATTCTAGATGTGTGTGCCATGGCTGTACCCTGAAAACAAGATTACTGCAACAAAACTCCCATTTGAACAAGAAGTAATAGAAATAAGACTTACTTCTCTCATGGGTCTAACAGGTTAGTTAGGCTTTGATACCAAATGAAAGGAAATAGTGTGAAAATATGCAAACAATTCCCACAATTAATCCTAGATTATCACAAGCTATCTGATCTACACAATCTTTAGGAGCATTCTAGAATAACACCAACACAAATAAATACCAAGAATGAAAGACTACAATGAATCACACACACGAGTCTGAGACACCAATATACCATAGGAAAATCCTTTTGGGAAAAACCTCGCTTCCAAAGCTCCAAACCAATATGTTAGTCAGCAACCAAAAAGATTACAGTATATTCGCAAGCTCAAAGCTCTTCTAGGAGATCCAATGCCCACACTCATGGAGGAATCAAGCACAAGATGATCAATAACCTCCTACGCAAGCCCTCTATATATAGAAATGAGAGGAAGGCTTGCTAGAAGCTTCTTGCCTACTAGAGGCTACTAGAAGTTTCTTGCCAACATGTGAGTACTAGAAACTTAAGAAACCTTCTCCCTATAATTGAGCTTGCAACATGAGAGCCGAAGCATTTAATGCTTTTATAATATTGAATGCATTTGACAAGACCTCATAAAATATTAAATATTAAATGCATTCTCCAATGAGCCCAATTTGCCATGACCTATCCAATGTGCCACCCATACTAAGTATTTTTGCAATGTCAAATACAACCTTCCCTAGGAAAATATTAGCCAGCCCCAAAATATAAAATATTTTAATATGCAAGGTGTACAATACCTTCCCAATAGTTAAGTAGAACTTTTGAAAGATTAAGAGTTGACAAAGGCATTAACACTAAATGAAATGACTATTGCTGTGTGGGACGTGTTCAGTTTAATCTAAAACAGCTATAAGGAGTGGGGATTAAAGGCATTCAATAGAAATAGATCATTGATCGTAGAGTAAACATTAATTTTATTGGAATATTAGAAGTATATTTTCAAATTGCAATTGCTCAAGTCATCTCATAGTGTGCATGATCCATGGTTTCCTTTTGTTGTGCATGTTTATGTTAGAATATTGTCATTGATGTCAAAGGACACGCCAATGTTATTTAAGGCAAATGCTGTTGATACGATGTTCATGCAACGATAAATGTTTAAAGTAAAGATTTAAACATATTCCCCAAGGCGCCACAATCAGATTTATTGCTAAAAAGAAAAAGCGATGGTTCTATCTTTAATAAAGCGGAAGCGTGGAGTTTCTAAGTGTGGAGCTTCTTTTTGTGGAGAGATTTATTGCTAAAAACAAAAACCATGGAAATCAGATTTATTGCTAAAAAGAAAAAGCGATGTTTCTATCTTTAGTAAAGCCAACTTTCCTTTTTATAAAATGGAGATATTGATTGCTAAAATAAAAGCAAGTTTTTTTTGAAGCGGCTGAAGTCTTTTTTTAAAAGCGCCATACTTTATGGCTTTTCTTGGTGTGCATGGTCATTGTTTTATTTCCTTTTGGAAACTTTCTCAAATAAAAAGGTGTGATGTGGTAGAAGAAATATGATTTGCATGAAAGGCATTGGTATAGTGAAAAAGGGAAGTGAGTATGATGTTTTAGAAAAAGCAACTATTCGGTATTTTATTTTTTCTGAGTCTAAAACAGAATTAAAAAAAAGTAGAAGAAGAGTAGCGACTAAGTGAAGAGGTGAGCTTGGTATGTGAAGGGTCAGCGATGTGCTTACAGAAAATCAGTTTTGTGAAGAAGACTTCATGGGAGATTTATAAACGAACACAAGCAGATTTGTAAGAGAACTTAATAGCAGATCTATGAGAAGTTTATAAGCTGATTTGAAGAGAGTGCTTGCAGTTTTGTATGTGATTGTTTGTCTTCCATTGAAGAGAATATTCACAAGAAGATATTGTGCCTGCTGTATTGGAGGCTGGTGCCTCTCATCTCAAGAGATTGGTGTTTCTTATTGGGTTAGTGCTCAGGGGGAGTTGGTGCTTCCAGTGAGTTGGAGCTCACGTTTGTTAAAACAAGATTGGTGTCTTACGTGGGTTGGTACCTGCTTGTTTGTAAGAAAATTAAGGAAAGCAATATTTTGCTGTGGTTTTTTCCCGAAAGGGTTTTCCATGACACGCCGTGTTCTTCTTGCATGTGTAGTTTTTGATGTTTTGAAGTTGTGTTTTAGTTTAAAAAGATGTTCTTATACTGATCCCCCCCACCGCCCTCCTTAGTATAAGCGTGTGCTCTTCAGTTTATTGAGTTGCATGTGTTGCAAAAATCATAGAAATGCAGAGTACTAAAAATGCATAGCCAACAATACCAAATGCAACATAAATTGTTAAAATACTTACATTGATGCCTTTATTATAATAATAAGTTTGTTATTTACACTCTAGTTAAGTTTTAGGATTTATTAACTTCAACAATCACTTTTCTTTTGTTATTATGTGTTAAATCACATACTACTACAGTTTTCAAATGATATTTAATATGGGGTCTGCTTGTCAAACAGATGCAGCATGCTTTCCCAGAAATGTGGGATTTGGAAGAAAGGTTGGTAATATTGAAGATTTTGGTTATCAAACCCCAGTTTGGTGGTTCTTTCAAATTCTATAATTCGATTGCAGAGTCAAAAATTATTTTGACAGTGATTTATATAATGCAATACTGAGAGAAAAAAATGAAGATACAATTGGGTTGATATCTTCTCTATAAATATGATAAAATACTGTTGAAATTCAAGAACAGGTAAATTTTAGCCATTCAACCATCTATTTTAGTTGTAGTTCATTAGAAGTAATTTTTAGTCTCCTTTTGTTATTTACTATTAATTATCAATGTCTCTCTTTGTCCTCAAACTGAATGCTTTTAGATTTTCTGATTCCTGTAGTATTTACATAAAAAGAAATTGCATTTTTAAAAAGAGTTGGTTTCTGAATAATATTATGGATTGTGGAAGCTTGAAGTCTCTAAATTGCTTGTTATATTTAGATTTGGCTTGTTTTTCAAAAACCTCTTTACTTGCTCGATGAAAATGGAAATGGAAGAAATTCAAATTATGTAAGGAAGATGGTCATGGCTGGCATAAGATGATGCTTTAGGATCGAAGATCATTGTTGACACAAAATCAACTTCTCTATTATGGCTTAGGAATACCATTAGAGAAAACAAAGATCTCTAATAAAATTACAATTATCATAATGCAATGATGTTTCTGTCATTGCAAGATATATTTTTGTAGCTTTTTAATATGATATAACAAACAATATAACAATGCAGGCGGAAGGTGTCTCCTTTGAAGTGCAGGACCAAAAGTCACAAGAAATATGAAAGAAAGCAAAACATCGTCAAACACAAATTGTTACAACTTAAAAAGTGATAATTAAAGCATGAAATTGGCAGCCATATTGCTCAATCTTTACCCTTATACCACCTATAAAAGACCAATATGTTCACTTTATGCAAAATTCATAAAGGATTCAATTAAAAACATGTTAAAGAAAAAATTTGATGCTGCTATCTATAAAGATATTGTATGGATAATTAGCCGATAGGCTTTTATATGCGAGCATTGGCGTTCGGAAAACTCTCACATTGTGCTTTTTTCCTGCTGATATGCAAATTAATACCAGAAAAGTGATAGCAAATTTATTATTAGATCTAGGGACTTTTTATATTGATTTGCTTTAATTTCTGGGACGCGTGGCCTCCATTCTTCTCTCCACTGACACAACTTCCACACACCATTCCCACGCATATTAATTGCTCTACAAGTAAATTTCATTCTTTGATGTCTCACACCGGGAAACTGGAAAATATCACTAGAAAACAGGTCATGTCATGTCATTTCATTTCATCTTTTCATTGTCATTTGGAGCTGTTCATTTAAGTTAATTAAGTGGATTAAATGGAATTGGATTTAAGTGGATTAAATAGAAGTTTGAGGCAATCCATGTATCACATGCGTGTATAAGATGAAATCTCTAAATCATATCTCCTCAAGCATTTTACTTTCCTTCCACATGACATGAATTTGAATTCTATAATAATGAAGGCACTCCAAGCTGTCGGTAATGGATCTGCGCATTTAAAGATTATATTTAATTGTTGGAAACTTGTTGGTGTTGTCATTGATGTCAACACCCAGCAGATAGTTCACTTGGTTTCCAAGTGCTTTTGAGAAAATTTGATAAAAAGATGTGCAGTGTGACAGAGGTACCCTCAGTGTTATGCTTCACATTTCTTCCTAATTGAAGATATGCTTGTGCGGTTTGGAAGTATTGATTAGAGGTGTTCAGAGGTATTATATCTAGAGTTTCAAGTTTTGGATTGTGCGGAAGTAAAAGATGTGTTTGACAGAATATTTGATTGTTAAGGAGGGAGTCTGGGAGAAATGAGAATGCTCTGCATTTCTCCGCATTGAGCTTTCCTGTCTTGCGGATTTGGGAGAATGCTTATATTATCTATATCCACCTTTCTTTGAAGTTTACAGTGTTGGGATGCTCCGCAAGTTTAGTTCTTGCGTTGGTGATCAATAATAGTGTGTCCTGATGTGCATAATGAAGACATTCTTTGATTCAGACGGTTGCGGCAGTGTGGTAGAAGCTTATAATGATGATGAGTATTCTGGGAAGGTGTGTGAATGCTTTGGAGTGTCTCTCTCTGGTCCGCATGATGTTCTTGGACTTGGAGAAGCGTGAATATGGCCATTAGCTCAAGTTTGGCCGACCTGGCTTACTAGCACCATTTGTGGAGGTACCTCATGGATTGTGGATGTGATAAGCAGCTTGATGTTACAAATTTGAGTCTTGGTTACCCCTTGACATGGTCCACTTTCACTTCTTTCCACCGTGGAAGTGTTTAGTGCCGACCTAAGTAATGTTGCATGTGTGTAATGCACACGCTTCATTAGGACCGACCTAATTGAGATATGTCTTGGTTATAGGTGGTATAAATGCAAGATGAAGTTGAATGGAGCAAAGTAGAGAAGATGATGCGAATGTGAATCAAGGGCAGTGAATTGTGTGCGAGCTTAAAAGCCTATGACTCCGGAATGCAGTGAGCAGAAGGTGAAATATTCCGAGCCAATTTTTTTTGTTTTTTCAAATTACAAATTACAAACCAATGCACTCGTTAAGGTTAGCAGCTAAACCAAAACGTTGCTGAAGCAACTCTAACCAGAATGTACACCAGGATCCCGATGTGGGCAAGGTGTGAGCATTGGTCAGAGGATCTTAATCAAAATGCTTATGCAATAACTCTAACCAAGAATGGCGCCAATGATGGCGAGCATATGGTCAAAGGGTCTTCTACACTAAGTACTGAAAGAGAACTCGACACCAAGTATGTGCTACCCAATCCAATATGGAGTTGAGGCGACCATATGGCGGAGTATTACAAATTACAATGCTTGAAAGAAATAACTGTAATGCTGAAAGTACTCAACACCCAGAATGTGCTTTCTATCCCGGAATGGGAAAGTAGCTACCATAGGGCGGAGGTAAAGTAAATACAAAAGCAAATACTGGAAGTAGAGTTGAGCATTACAAATCAGAATTGAACAAGATTGAGAATTACTGCCAGTACTACTGTCAGTTTACAAAATGAATCTCATTCGCCTTTAAATTAAACCAGCAACCTATGAATTTACTCATATGCTCATATCTCCCTCATAACTCATCCAACTGACTTGAAACAAAATGCAATATTCCCTAAGAATGATGATGCTTAGGATAGAACACTGAAAACAGATCAAAATGCCATGTATTATTTATGCATAGATTCCAATGCATCAGCAGAGGGTACGGCCTTCAAGAAAGGGCGATCTGCCTTTTAAAAATCATAGCCATCTCAAAAAAATCTGCAAACTGGAGGAAAGTGACGCCTTGACCATACAATGAGAATAAGAGAATACCCAGAACAACATTTTTGTTGTTTTTTGACTTAAGAATAAAACACAAATCTGCTGTAGCTAAAAATGCAATGCCGGAAAAACTCTAATATGCAAAACTGAACTAAAGCCAAAAGCTGATTACAATGCACAAATCCAAATGCAAACTCACAAACTAGACTATTTCACCACTAGTCGCTATCTTTCAAGCGAGAAGCAATGCCAAGCTAGGAGGCATACATTCCTCGAAGCAATCCCAAGGCCAATCCGGCAGCATAGCATTATCAAGATTTCGGATGCCAAAATGAGAGCACTCTTCCTCCTTTTATACTTTTCCAACTGGGAGTCCCTAAAATCCTCTTGCATATGGGATAAAACATGAAAGGGAAAATAATATAATCCTCTTTTTCAACCTCACCCTTAAAGTCCCCTCTTTTAAAACAACATTAATATTAAATAATAATGTTTAATTTACGGACTTTAAAATGGAGGCCAAGATGAAGTCGGAATTCAATGATCTATAGCTCGTTGGAAAGGTCTTGACAAGACGAATCCAACCCCACTCTCAAAATCCCGTTCTGGTGCCAATCCTGAACTTACTAAAAATAGCCGTAACCAACAGGGACTAAGGAGAACAAACCCGGAAAGAACCGCCAACCAAACCACAATCCACGAACAAAAGCAACCACCAAACATTAAACCCCAATTTCAACCTCCGAGTAGCCTACGGGTCTCCGGAATAGGCCAACGGTCAACTGTAAAAGATCAAGCTAGAAAACGGAACATTACAGAAGGTGTCTACATTTCAGTGTGCCAAAGGTTGCAGATGGCAAAGGGTGTCAATGGTAGATTTCTCCTGTTGCTTTGAGATAGTGAGTCTCTCTTTAACAGACCTCTTCTTTCTTCTCTCTTCTGGGCAGTGAGCCTTTCTCTAGCAGTGAGCCTTTTTCTAGGCAGTGAGCCTTTCTCTGGCAGTGAGCCTATTGATTTTCGGTGTTGTTATTCATATATATTGTGAGCTAATCCTCATTGTGGTTTTTCCCTTGTTGGGTTTTCTATGTAAATCTTGTGTTCTTATGTGTTTGGATGTGTTTGCATTGATTTTTCATATGTTTACATTCTGCTAATGCATTATAAGTGGTTGATATTTTGAGGGTTTAAAGTTTTAACATATAACCAATTCACCCCCCCTCTCAGTTGTCCTGTGCATTCCAACAATTGGTGTCAGAGCCAAGTTCCCCGAAGAAGCTTAACCACTTGGGGTAGATCCGGGTGGCGCACAGGAAAGGTATGGAGGTCCTAGTGTTTGATGGAACAAATTATGTTTTTTGGAAAACCAAGATGGAAAGCTTTCTTGTCTCACTAGGATATGGCGTATGGAAGATAGTTGACAAAAAATATACTATACCTAAAGATGGTCCAAAGGATGAAGACGAGATTAAAGAATATGAGAACAATGGCAAGGCAAGGAGTGCTCTTCTGAACAGTCTCTGTGATTCTGAATTAGTGAGGGTGATGAGTTACAAAACTGCTGATGAGATATGGAAGAAGTTGGAAAGCACCTATGAAGGAGATGACAAGGTCAAGCAAGCAAAGTTGCAAATTCTAAAGTCCAAGTTTGAAGCCCAAAGGATGTTAGAGGATGAGAATATTGCACGCTACATGCAGAGAGTAGATGAAATTGTTAATTCCATCAATGGTCTTGGTGGAGAACTGGAGGAAAAAAAAGTGGTAAAGAAGGTACTAAGAACTCTTCCTAAATCTTATAGTGCTAAAGTTTCTGCTATTGAAGAGACTCAAGATCTGGGTAATTATGCTAGGGATAAAATGTTTGGTACTCTAATTGCTTTTGAGATAAGAGAATTTGGTCAAGATGATGCAAGAAAAGAAACTGCTTTTAAGGCTAGTAAGATAGAAAAGAATGTTGAATTAGATTCAGATGACTTTTGTGATGTCCCAATATTAAGGCATTGTTTAAATTAAAGATTTAAACATCATGATAAGACGGTGAAGTGGCCCTTCCATAACCAATTTGAATGACAGAGAGTGCTTCTCAAAATAATTGCATATGTATTAATATATACAAAATATAATATATATTTAATAACGAATATAAATATTAATATTAATATTAATGTTAAATATAATTAAATATTATAAAGTAAATATTTTAAATATTATTAAATATTAAGTAGTAATTGTAATGTCCCCATTTTTGAGCTAAGTAATGATTTTTAGTTTGAGCTTATTTTTAAACATGGAGAACCGGAATGTTGGCTCAACTAGTATTTTATTTGGTTTTGGCTAAGTGTTGATAGGAGATATTATTTTATTTAGCCAAATGTCATGTATAGAGATTGGTACTATGGAAAATGCAATATTCAAAATTGTATTTTCATTATTTTCTCTAGTGGATCGACTCATGCCAAGTGGACAAGGGAAATGAAATCTTTAATTACATTTTCCTATATCTAGTTCTAACGCCAAGGATGAGTTTGCATGTGTTGAAGGAAAATTGGCATAGGTGAAGGAGCCAACGCATGGATAAGGTGTTTGCATTGAGTTTGGAGTCATTCGCCCAACGAAGAATTGCTAATTCAAACAAATATATGGGATCATGTGTCAATGCCTAGTGGAAAGAGACAATGTCATTGGATTGTGGGTCAATATGGAGGATCGATACATGTTAAGGAGTGTAATTGCCATTGCTAATAGAACCGACGGCCAAGAAGATGATCGACGTCCAAGGTGGAGGATAAAGATTGAAATGAAATTGATATTTTGGCTCTAGGAATCGACGCATGAGGTGGATGATGGATTTTAAATGCAACTATGTCAAATTCAAATGCAAAACGTCCAAGGATCAATCGCCTAAGGAGTTTGTTAGCATGCGCCAGCTATAAGGGAAGTATTTAAAATGCTAAATGATAATTTTAAATGCCTAACTAATATCTATTCCAGCCGCCGCCCAAGGATAAGGCATTTAAAATATTATTTGAAGGATTTTTAATGCAAATATGGAGGTAGTTAGCATTCGCCTAGCTACAAGAGGAGTTTTATTAAATGAATGCACTTTGTATTTGCTGGCCGCCACCAAGGATTGTACGTTTTGCTCAAGGGATGGAGTTTAGTGGAAGACTTGCATTCAATGACAGCTAGATTGATTTTAAATGCTCATTTTGACGATACAAAACATTTAAAATAGTTCAAATGGAAGGTTTGCTATTGGTGGATTTCAAAGTGTTTTCAAATTTGCCAAAGGAGAGGGACGTCTAGCCATGACGAGCATAAATAGAGTCTTCCAACTTCAATTTGCAACTTTTGATCATATGGTAAGCTTTCATATTGTTTTTTTATTGCTGGAAATTGCATTTTCTAGTGATTTGCTCGAGGTGATGCTCCCTTGAGTGTTGTGGTGATGTTACCATGACAAATTGTGAGATGTTATCATTCATATTTCATCATTGGATTGAATTTGCAGGTTGTTTGTGGAGTGTTTGAATTGAAATTGATAGCATATTGAAGCCCTTGGTGCATTGGAGAGACTACCAAGGTAGTTGATTGGGTTCTTAATGTGAATTGAGTGACTTTTGCATGATTTACAAGGTCTGATTTTTATGACAGCAAGTTACTTATGCAATTACAGGGCTTTTGGAGTGGAATTGACAAAGCTTTTGAAGTGTGAAGAGTTGCAAGTGATAAAAGATCAATCTAGGAGTCCATCGCTTGGCTTGGGAGGAGGATTTTAATGTGTTTTCATTGCCAAATCATTGGTTGGGCAAAATCAGTACTTTCAGCAGTCATATCAGCCTGATATACTTTTATATCAGTCAATTATTTGTGTACTTCCAGGGCTGTAGCAGTTTCATATGGTCTCTAGGATCATCATACATTGCTTGGGCATTGATATATGAGTTGTAGAAGGCATTTGATGTCAATTTTCAAGTTGTAAATAAGTCTGATATAAATCAAACATTGACTGTAATTTCATATCAGCAGACTACTATTTGTTTCCATTTGCATTTCAGCCAATAATAATGCACAGTGTTTGGGTTATCAATTTTTTCTATGTTGGTTGATGATATTTAGCATTGTGTTCAATTTTCATGTAAGATACCCAACTACACTTAACTAAAAACTTCACTTTACTTAGCTAAATTTACTTGCACTTAACTCTTCAATTACTCAATTTACTTAACATCATTCATAAAGGATAATAATGACAACTTGCATGAATCAACTTGAAGTTGGGCACTTGTATTATTACTTGATTCAAATCAATACAATTGTTTTATTACAATAGATGATGCCCTCAATGGCATGAATATACAATCTTATTCAAAGGATTACAAGAAAAGGCCTTGAAGCCTAGATGTATACATTTGCTTTCAACTTCTTCACAACTAGCTCTATCTCACTAGTTGATGTAGATCACTTCAATTGAACCTAATGATGTCAACTGGATGTCAACACCTCACAATGCAATAAGGGAGCATCACCTTGTCAGTTGAGGGAGCATCATCCCAACTCTTGAAACTCGCAGGCCTCAAGATCACAAGCATAAAGCTTTGTAGAGAGAAAATTCACCAAAAGATAAGATGATCAAATGAGAGAGCCTCTCCTCCTTTCATAGTGCTCCTCAAGGCAATGAAGGCATGTTTCCCAATGCACAAAAGGAATCAAGGCACATTTTCCAAGAAGCATATTCATGGAGAATATTCCATCTGACAACTCAGCCTGAGGTGGCAAACTTACCCACTGAACCGTTACGGATCCCAATGTCATCTTGTCGACCAATGAGAGGTCAAGTGCTTGTAATGGCATCATGCTTACTCTAGGCGTTATATTGAGGTAGTTTGATCATGAAATAGCGCCCAATGTAGAACTAGGCGCCCATTGAGAGAGATGTAACTAGAGGATGCGCGTAGTTGAGAAATTGATTCCTTATGTTGTCTTATCGTTCCGTAGGAAGTCTACTAGCTCCAGTTGGAAGATCCCTTCATTGTTGCTAAGTCAATCTTCTTGAGGCGCATCTTTGGTGCTCTAGAGACTTGAACTTGCACCTAGTACCTTTATGATGATTTCTCTACACTATTCAAAACTTCAAACACTTGTAATCATACTTTTTGATGCTCCTTTATCCTAGCGCCCTTATCCAGAGTATCGGCGTCTTGTCTAGGTCTTCAACTTTCACTTAGGCGCACTTATTGGTAGAAAAGGTCTAGATTGGCGCCTTAGGAAAAATGTGGTCTTTCCTTGCTAAAATCTCCAACTCAAGTCACATCTGAGTCAAAAACACCATCTTCTATCAAGCGCCTTTCATCTTGAGTAGATTGAAAGCTCTTTTCTTACTTAGGCGCACTTTTGGACTAGTTCCTTAGGCGCAACATGGTGTCTGTGGAAGGGTGAATTGGCACCTTCCCTTGAATGGCTCATCTCCTATGCAAGCGCTCACTTCTGGAGACATTGAGGTAAGTTTGGAACATCATCCCTACTAGCGCCTAGATGATTTGGAGAGTTTGGAGTCCATTTTATCAATGAGGCGCATTTTTGAGATAAAATGACATGGATTTGGGGCCTAGTCTTGAATTGTCCAATCTTCCTTAAGAGCGCTCACACTTGGAGTCTTTGAAATGAAACAAAACACTTGTCTTACCAAGCGTCTTGGCTTCCTGAGGAGTTTGGAGATCATTTACCCTCTTAGGCACATCTTCAAGGTCATGGAGTCTTGTTTTGGCACCTTGATATGCCTAGGCACACATTCAATGTTGTTTGATCACAATTTGGCGCCTAAGATGATTTTTACTCCTTTAACACCTAACCTTGTCTCCTTTAGTCAATATTTCATCTTTGCTTTCCCAAACACCTCACATCCAAGTGGATTGGAAGCATCTTCTAGGTTAGGCGCACTTTTGGGTTTGGATAAGAATGAATTTGCGCCTATACTTGAGATGATCATCCTCCAAGCAAATGCTCACATTTGAAGTCATTGAGGTGGGTTAGAACATCATTCCAAATGAGCGCCTTGACTGAGTGAGGAAATTAGAGGCCACTTCTCCATTTAGGTGCATATTTGAGTAGCTACCACTAGGCGCACATTAAGGTGTTGCAAGGAGGAAGTTGCGCCCTGAGAATTTTGAAGGATTATCTTGTCAAATCTTCAATTCTTGTAGCATTTGGAGTAACAAACAATCATGCCTTGGTGAGCGCCTTGATGGGAAAACCCAAGTTCACTTCCTAGGCTTCATTCTTATCTAGGCGCACATTTGGAGGATTTGATGTGGAATATGCGCCTAGGCTACACTTACCCAGTTTTCCTTCAAGATTTGCAATGTATGTTGCTCCTAGAAGTTGATAACATTGTTTCCAAAGGTAGCGCCACTTCTTGACTCAATCAAACTCATGTCTTGACAACTTGATGCTTGAATTGATGAAATGGCTCTCAGACTTGGCCAATTTTTGAGTTTCTGACTTGGATCCTGCAAAACAATAAAATTGAGTTAGTCAAAAACCAATTCATTCCCTCATCATTTAGAATTAGCCTCCGGGAATGAGGAGTAGGCTAATCTATGTTCCTTTTGATGATTAAGCCGGAAATGGGGACATGACATTTCAAGTGCATTTGAGGGAAAAATTTCATTCATTATAAGTAGGGCATTTTACAGTAATCGACCACCATAAAGGTTGACCCTTCTTTATGATAAATTGAGCGTTGTTTAGAAAGTAAAAGTGGGGTGATTCATATAATAAGTGCAGTGATCTGCTTAATAATATGAAGGACAACGATTATCCTTAAATAAGCGGCGCCTATATGAGAAAAGAGGATTTGGAATAAGACAGAAACATTATCATAAGGAGGTGCGATTAGCAAAGGTAAAAGGTCTGATCAAAAGACAAACCATCGATTAATATGTAGCGACTATGATAAAGAGGCAGTAATTAATATTAACATATGAATGAGACAATGCTCTCACATAAAGATAAAACATATCATTTAAAGGTGGTCATGAAGAGGTATGTTTATTTAAGAGTTGTCTCACTTAACAAAGAGTTATATCCATTCATGAATCGTCTCCCTTCATAAGAAGATATGGTATAAGAGGAAGTAGAAAGAAGAAATGGAAAAGCAGTCCAAGGAAAGCAGATTTCTGAGTGTGCATAATAGCAGATATATGAATGAAAATAAGAATAACTTGCTTTATATATAGATTAAGAAATATATTTCTGAGTTGAAGGAGATATATATGTTCCAAGGGAAATATATATAATTATCTGATTTGAATTATATACTACAGTCAACACCAAAGAAAGGAATACAATCCTTAGATCTCCAAGGTTACAAAGACAAGAATTATATACCTAGTATGTTGTATCTAACCCTACGTTTATTATGATGAATGCCATGTGGTAAATAATATAATTGAAAGATTATCATTAGCATCAGTACACATGTATATATAAGCATTGTGAAACTTGCTATGAAATATATAAGGGAAAACATCAATAGAATTTACAACACATTGAAGTAGTGGTATGTTCAAACTCAATACCTATTTATTTCTATTACCTCCAACTGTAGGGTAGGCAGGTTTTGTTAGGGAGAGGCAGAGTAAATCCATCCATTGAGTTGGTTTCATCACGCCCTAGACAAGTAAATCCCCATCCATGGTTGAGGATTAGAAGAGAAATAAGGATTGAGACTTGAACATAGCCAATACAGAATGTGCTATGAATAAATGTGATCATTTGGTATGTTGGAGTATATCGAAGTATGTTCAAGTTAATACTTAGTTATTTCTATTGCCTCCAACCTTAGGGTAGGATGGTTTCGTTAGGGAGAGGCGGAGTAAATCCATCCCAATGAATGGAGATGGTTTCACGCGCCCTAGACAAGTAAATACTCATCCAAGGTTGAGGATTAGAAAACAAGTAAGGATTAAGACTTGAACATAGTCGATACTGAATTGTGTTATGAATTGAACTGAATGTGGATTATGCTATGATGATTTGATCTCATTATTTATGTTATGTAGTATTGTTCTCATTATTATAGATGAGTTTAATATGAATGATAGATGGATTTAATATGAATGATGCTAGGAACTGAATATTATCTTAATTTATTGATCTTTAATATCTCTAATGTCCCTTTCTAGTGATCTTATTGTATGCAAGTAAAGAAATCAGGAATATCCTAAAAGGGGACATTACAACTTTGATGAAGTGGAAACAAGTTTTGTAAGCAGGTTGAAAAAGGGTTCGGGAAAATACAGAGGTAAGTTACCCTTAAAATGTTTTAACTGTGGAAAGATAGGTCATTATGCTTCTAAATGTCCAATCAAAATTTCTATTGACAAATACAAGGAGAACAAAGGTAAATCATTCAAGAAAAGTTATTATGTTAAAGATGACAACATATCTGATGATGAGTCCGACTATCTAGATGATGATGGTAATGAATTCTTGTTCATGGATTTGAATGTTGGAACTAATTCCACTAATCCCAGAAGATGTATAAAGGTTATTGCTTCGGAAACAGGGCACCACATTGAAGGAGCATTGGTTACTACTTTTCATGCAAGAGAGGAGGAAGATCTCTTGTTAATTGATAGTGGGTGTTCAAATCATATGACAGGTGATAAGAATAAGTTTGTGAAGCTTGAGAAATTTGATGGAGGTTTTGTTAAGTTTGGAGATGATGCATCTGCTAAGATCTATGGAAGAGGTTCAATCAGTTTTGATGGAAAGCACAATACAGATGATGTCCTTTATGTCAAAGGTCTCTAGCACAATCTTCTAAGTGTAGGAAAAATGTGTAGCAGAGGATATAATCTTGTGTTTCAGGATGGTGGCTGTGAAATCAAAAAAGAAGACTCCTAGAACTCTGATTTCTATAGGAACAAGGACAAAAGGAAATATATATCAGCTCAAAGGTGCTGAAGGTGTGTGCTTTATGAGTCAAATTAATGGAAGTTGGCTATGGCATAGAAGAATGTGTCACATCAATTTTGACAACCTAGTAAAGACCTCTACTCAAGCTGTAAGGGATCAACCAAGAATTACAAAGCCTACCAATGCAACCTGCAAGGAGTGTCAGATTGGGAAGCAAACAAGGAAGAATTTCAAAATCAAAGAATATTCTATCACCGGACCTCTGGAGTTGGTGCATACAGAGCTATGTGGACCTACAAGAGTAGGAAGCTTTCAAGGTGATAGGTATTTCATGTTGTTGATTGATGATTTCTCTAGAATGACTTGGGTAACTTTTCTCAAAGAAAAATCAGAAGCTCTAGATAAGTTTAAAGCTTTTAAGGCTATGGCTGAAAATGAAATTGATCTGAAAGTCAAGTGTTTGAGGTCTGACAAAGGTGGTGAGTTCACCTCCAATGAGTTTAATTGCTTTTGTGAAGATCATGGAATAAAGAGGCATTTGTTAGCACCTATGACTTAGCAGAATGGAGTTGTGGAAAGGAAGAATAGGATTGTTCAGGAAGAAGCGAGGACAATGATGAAAGAAGCAAATCTACCGAATATCTATTGGAGAGAAGCCATCCACACTGCAGTTTACATAGAAAACAAAGTGCAAACCAGGGTCAAAGTTCAAAAACTCCATATGAACTATGGTATGGAAGAACTCCTACTGTAAAATACTTTAGAGTGTTTGGAAGTAAATGCTACATTAGGAGAGATGAAGAGAACTTGGGAAAGTTTGATACAAGATCGGATGAAGGAATCTTCCTTGGATACTCTACAAAGAGCAAGGCATACAGGTGCTACAACAAGAGACTGAAGAGATTAGTGGAAAGTGCAAATGTCAAAGTGGATGAAGAACCATACCAAAGTTCAGTGCTATTAGAAGGATATGAATCGGATGAGAACCCTTGCAAAGAAGAAGAAAGAGAGGAAGAAAAGGAAAAGGAAAAGCAAGTTGATGAAGAAGATGCTTCGGAAAAGATTCCCAAGACTCTCAAGTATGTGCAAAAGAATCATTCTGAAGATCAAATCATTGGAGATAAGAACAAAGGTGTTGTAACAAGGAGAAGTATTGCTATGGTAGATGAACAGGTAAATTTGTGCTTATTGTCTCAAATAGAACCCAAAACAGTGACTGAAGCATGCAAAAATGAGCATTGGATCAAGTCTATGGAAGAGGAATTGATGTAGATTGAGAAGAATCAAACTTGGGAAGTTGTCCCAAGACCAACAAACAAGAATGTGATGGGAACTAAATGGGTCTTCCGGAATAAATTAAATGAAAATGGGGAAGTAGTCAGAAATAAGGCCAGGCTGGTATGAAAGGCTACTCACAAGTGGAAGGAATAGACTATGAGAAAACATTTGCTCCAATGGCAAGATTGGAGGCCATCAGATTGTTCTTGGCCTTTGCAGCTCATAAGGACTTCAAAGTTTATCAGATGGATGTGAAGTTTGCATTCCTGAATGGAGAGTTGGAAGAGGAAGTATATATTGAACAACTGGAAGGCTTTTAGTTATTAGATGATCCAAATATGGTCTGCAGATTGAAGAAGGCATTGTATGGACTCAAACAGGCTCCTAGAGCTTGGTATGCAAGGTTGGATAGGTACTTGCTACATCAAGGATTCAAAAAGGGCACTGCAAATAGCAATTTGTACTTCAAAGTTGAAGATAAAATCCTGATTGTAGAAGTGTATGTAGATGATATAATCTTTGGAGGAAATGAAGGTATGTGCAAGAGATTTTCAGAAGAAATGCAGAAGGAATTTGAAATGTCAATGTGTGGGGAAATGAACTTCTTCGTTGGGTTACAAATCAGTCAATCAGAAAAGGGCATTTTCATTTCACAGTCAAAGTATGCTAGGGAAATGTTGAAGTTTGGAATGGAAGACTCCAAACCGGTATGTACTCCCATGACTACTGGTTGTAAGTTAAGCAAAGATGATGAATCTCCTAAGGCTAATCAGAGCAAATACAGATTAATGATTGGTGGATTGTTATATGTCATGTCCCGATATTAAGGCATTGTTTAAATTAAAGATTTAAACAGTATGATGAAAGTCGATTTCGTAAAATACCAAGTCGAATGATGGAAATAATTACATATATTATTAATATATATAATATTATATAACGAATATTATTATAATTACAAATATAAATATTATGAATTCAAATATTATTATAATAATCATAATTTAATTTAGATATTATTATAATAATAATAAAATATAATAAATAACATATTATATATAAATAAATACAAACAGTAAATATTATTATTATTATAATAATAAAATAAATTGTAATTATCAATATACATATAAGTGTTAATAATTAAATATTATTATAATAACATATTACTATATTATAATAAATGTGAATTATAATATAATATATTATTAAATATAATTAGATAAATATAAATATAAAATATATAATATGTAAATATAATAATAAATATATTATAAACATAAATATAAAAATAAATATAAAGTGGCTCCATATAAGACAGAAGTCTTATTAAAAGAAATTAAAGAAAAGAGCGATCAAGTATTAAGGAGCAGCGAATGGATATATAAGGTAATAATATTGTAAAGGGCAGCGACTAAACTCAGGGATGGTGATATGCGAACAGCTATCATTGATATGGGCCAAGCAGCAATTATAGTTTATTATGTAGCGATTATTAATATGAAGCAGCCCTTAATAATTGAAAGGATAGAAACGCCGATCAAGTTAATAGTGCAAACAATGATTATTCTTATTAGCCCAAAGGGATAATATAAGTTTTATGAACAGTTACTATTCATTAAGGGGCAGTCTTCAAGAGCCACGCCCCTTTTTAAATGGTTATCTCTATTCAAAGAGATACCAATCTTCATGGGAGATTTAAAGTATAAATATATAATGTGAGAGGGAGGAACATTATAGAAGCAGATTGGAAGAAATAGGAGATCTAGATCTGATAGAAAAAGAGGACAATTCTGACTTATACACATATAACAGTGGATACCATTAAGAAGATATTATACAGATTTACATACACAGCAAGTGCACAAACAGGAAGTCACCAAAGGCATAGATCTTTATATATATGTGAAGTACTCTGATTTATAAAGAATATATATACAAGAAGAACATTTCTGATTTTTTTATATATTTAGCTGAGAAAGGAAGAAGGAAATATACAGCCTCATTATATAGATATATTGGAGCCTAACAAGAAAGAAGTGGAATTACATATATATATCGAGATCCGAATCTAAGTGTGGAGTTAAATCAAGCCAAGGTACTCTCTAAACCCTTGTTTGCTTGGAAATTGATAATTTAGGAAAAAATTATTGTTCCCAATAGGGGACATTACAAGTGGTATCAGAGCATCGACCTGCCATCCTGTGAATAAATTTAATGCAACACTATACAAGACAAACAGCCCGTACCAACAGCAACAACATGGAAATGAACAATGAGATAAGAGCATTCATGGAAATGACCACTAAAGCAATGATGGACCAAAATTAAAGAATCACTAAAGCCATGATGGAGCAAAGTGAAAAGGCAACACAAATGTTTCTTGAGGCACTCCAAAAAGTGGGAAACACTACGGATCATCCTAAGACCCATTCAACAAATAGAAGGGAAGTAGGATCTAATCACTCTGAAAATAGCCATACTTCATCAAACCCAAGAATTCCTATACCATCCTTTCTTCCCGAAGAGGAAACATCAAGAATGGAAGAACCCACTTCAAATTCAATAAGCACGGATGATATTGCAAGGGCATACACAAGCTTGGAACCCGAAGTGAGGAGGGTAGTGTCATTCAATGACTATAGCAACTCAAGAAGGAATGAATTGGCAAGAAGGGAAAGAAGACCCATTAATAAGGATTTAAAGCACAAAGCGAACAAGGTGAACCTTCCAAATTTTGATGGAACCAATAAGATCACCCCTCATGCATGGCTTCAAAAGTTGAATGACTACTTTTTACTTAGTCCAATGACTGAGAGGGATGCACTTCAATTTGCCATCTTGCACTTAGAAGGACTAGCCTATGAATGGTGGCATAATGGAAAACATACTCAAGGACATGAATCCATTACATCTTATGCGGAATTTTCCAAGAAGTTCATCAAGAAATTTGAGAGAAGACATCCACAACAAGATTTCAAGGACTTAACTCTAGTAAGACAACGAGGAACAATGGATGAGTACATAAGTGAATTCGAGAAAATAGCTATTCGAGTTACCGGAATTGAAGATGAAATACTAACATTTCTATTTATTGAGGGCTTGGACGAGAAATTGAGAGGACTAGTGGGAGCACTTAAACCCACCTCATTGGATGATGCCATTGAAATGGCAACCCGTTTGGAAAAGAACAAACCCTCAAATCTCTATACAAACCCATCCCACAAGAAGGAAAGATTTCACAAACCTTTCTCATCCGAGAATGAAATAAAGGGAAAAAACTTATGTTACAGATGCAAGGAGCTCTGGACTCATGGACATACTTGCAAAGGAAATGGGAGACCCTGGACCAGATATGGTACGATAAAAGACGATTTCTGAAAAAGGAATCTATACTTCAATTGCAACGAAAAATGGGAGCCGGGTCACCGATGTGCAAGAAAAAGAGAACACCACCTAAAAATCATAACAAATAAGGAATTGGAGGAAAATTTTGAACCAAAAGAGAAGAAAAAGAAACATAGTGAAGAAGAAAGTTTATGATTGCTCGAGTACAAGCAAACCAGGTTAGAGGATGATAGGTAGGAAGAATGCCCTCCATCATGCTCTTGTCAAATTATGTTAAAGGGATGATAGGTAGGAAGAATGCCCTCCATCATGCTCTTGTCAAATTATGTTAAAGGGATGATAGGTAGGAAGAATGCCCTCCATCATGCTCTTATTTAATTATGTTAAGAGGATGATAGGTAGGAAGAATGCCCTCCATCATACCTCATCAAGACATGATAGGTAGAAAGAATGCCCTCCTTCATGCTCTTGTCAAATTATGTTAAAGGGATGATAGATAGGAAGAATGCCCTCCATCATACCCTCATTAAGACATGATAGGTAGGAAGAATGCCCTCCATCATGCTCTTGTCAAGATGTGATAGGTAGGAAGTGTGCCCTCCATCACATTCTTGAGCCTCGAAGGTGGACATAAGAGGTGATAGGTAGGAAGTGTGCCCTCCATCACGCTCTAACTTGCAAGTATCGAAAGATCGACTTGAGGTATGGATAATTGTATGTTGAAATTAAATGTTACTTATGTTATATCATTAATTATGTTAGGATGTATTGATTTCATTGATAGTTTATTGATCTTTAAAATTACTAATGTCCCTTTCAAGAGTTATTTTTCATATGCAGGTGAAGAAATCAGTATATCCTACAAGGGGCATTAGAGAAGTATAGAACATAAAAAGTTAATTTCATTAATCACAAGACCCATAAACCAAATTCATTTTTGATCAATTCTTCCAAAAATCTCTTTGAGTTCTTCTCTTGATTTAAGTAACATAAAACCGATACTAAGTTATATTATGGGTCCATAACCCACAAATTCCCAAGATCATTCTCAATGTTATCTTATCATCATTCAGTGATCTACAACTTGCTCAATAATCAAGGTCTCACGTGAGAACCAAATTTACCTGCTCTACAACATCATTGGATTCATCTCTCCAAATTTTCAAGATATTTTTATCATCCCTTGGAATCTTGGAATCTCAATACTCTCAAATCTTCTTTAATCTATGATACTTGCATCCCATCGTTATTATTCAAAACATCAAACAAATGCTCTTTTGATCACAAATTCTCTTTCATGGAATCACAATCAATTTCTTTTCACTAAAGCAATATTCATTCTAGATCAAATCCACGATTTCGTCTCAACGCATTGGAAAGTCGACATTAAAAGGTGCAAGGTAATGAAAGAAATCGTTGTGATTGCTTGAGGGCAAGCAATCTCGAGAGGGGAGGCCTGTCATGTACCGATATTAAGGCATTGTTTAAATTAAGATTTAAACAGTATGATGAAAGTCGATTTCGTAAAATACCAAGTCGGATGATGGAAATAATTACATATATTATTAATATATATAATATTATATAACGAATATTATTATAATTACAAATATAAATATTATGAATTCAAATATTATTATAATAATCATAATTTAATTTAGATATTATTATAATAATAATAAAATATAATAAATAACATATATATAAATAAATACAAATAGTAAATATTATTATTATTATTATAATAAAATAAATTGTAATTATCAATATACATATAAATGTTAATAATTAAATATTATTATAATCACATATTACTATATTATAATAAATGTGAATTATAATATAATATATTATTAAATATAATTAGATAAATATAAATATAAAATATATGATATGTAAATATAATAATAAATATATTATAAACATAAATATAAAAATAAATATAAAGTGGCTCCATATAAGACAAGTCTTATTATTAAAGAAAAGAGCGATCAAGTATTAAGGAGCAGCGAATGGATATATAAGGTAATAATATTGTAAAGGGCAGCGACTAAACTCAGGGACGGTGATAAGCAAACAACTATCATTGATATGGGCCAAGCAGCGATTATAGTTTATTATGTAGCGATTATTAATATGAAGCAGCCCTTAATAATTGAAAGGATAGAAGCGCCGATCAAGTTAATAGTGCAGACAATGATTATTCTTATTAGCCCAAAGGGATAATATAAGTTTTATGAACAGTTACTATTCATTAAGGGGCAGTCTTCAAGAGCCACGCCCCTTTTTAAATGGTTATCTCTATTCAAAGAGATACCAATCTTCATGGGAGATTTAAAGTATAAATATATAATGTGAGAGGGAGGAACATTATAGAAGCAGATTGGAAGAAATAGGAGATCTAGATCTGATAGAAAAAGAGGACAATTCTGACTTATACACATATAACAGTGGGTACCATTAAGAAGATATTATACAGATTTACATACACAGCAAGTGTACAAACAGGAAGTCACCAAAGGCATAGATCTTTATATATATGTGAAGTACTCTGATTTATAAAGAATATATATACAAGAAGAACATTTCTGATTTTTTTTTATATATATTTAGCTGAGAAAGGAAGAAGGAAATATACAGCCTCATTATATAGATATAGTGGAGCCTAACAAGAAAGAAGTGGAATTACATATATATATAGAGATCCGAATCTAAGTGTGGAGTTTAATCAAGCCAAGGTACTCTCTAAACCCTTGTTTGCTTGGAAATTGATAATTTAGGAAAAAATTAGTGTTGTTCCCAATAGGGGACATTACATTATACCTGATTGCTACTAGACCGGATATCATGCATGCAGTTTGTCTTGTGGCTAGATTCCAAGATGATTCTAGAGAGTCACATGTTGTAGCAGTAAAGAGGATATTCAAATACCTGAAAGGCACTCTGGAGTTCGACCTATGGTATCCCAAGGATACTGATTTCTCCGTGAGTGCATAAATAGATACAAATTGGGCAGGATGTACAGATGACAGAAGAAATACAAGTGGTGGTGCTTTCTTTCTAGGAAGCAGACTTGTCTCATGGCTAAGTAAGAAGTAGGACTCGGTATCATTATCTACTGTAGAGGAAGAATATATTGCAGCCCATCTTGCTGCACACAAGTGTTATGGATGAAGCAAACATTGAAGGATATCAAAGTGTCATATGATGAACCTATTCCTATCCTATGTGACAATATGAGTGCTATCGACATTTCAAAAAATCCGGTGATGCATTCAAGGACGGGTGTTGAAGGCTACCTCTCAGGGGGAGTAGGTAGTGATACTATTGGTTGGTATAGTCAAAAGGAGCATATCCTATGTTTGCTGGTGTTAGAGTTGTTACCCTTTGCCATTGATGTCAAAGGGGGAGAGAGTTGAAGTGATTGAAAAACCATTGTGCAGAGAGGGGTGTGAAAAGTAAAAGTTGTTTCTGTCAAGGGGAGTATTATTGGTTGCAGAGCTGCTAATTGATTGCTTTAGGTCTTGATGGCTTTTCAAAGAGTTGGTGTTGCCATTAATGACAAAGGGGGAGATTGTTGGAAACTTGTTGGTGTTGTCATTGATGTCAACTCCCAGCAGATGGTTCACTTGGTTTCCAAGTGCTTTTGAGAAAATTTGATAAAAAGATGTGCAGTGTGACAGAGGTACCCTCAGTGTTATGATCTGCATTTCTTCCTAATTGAAGATATGCTTGTGCAGTTTGGAAGTATTGATCAAAGTTGTTCAGAGGTATTATATCCAGAGTTTCAGGTTCTGGATCATGCAGAAGTAAAAGATGTGTTTGACAGAATATTTGACTGTGAAGGAGGGAGTCTGGGAGAAATGAGAATGCTTTGCATTTCTCCGCATTGAGCTTTCCTGTCTTGTGGATTTGGGAGAATGCTTATATTATCTGTATCCACCTTCCTTTGAAGTTTCCAGTGTTGGGATGCTTCGCAAGTTTAGTTCTTGCATTGGTGATTAGTAACAATGTGTCCTGATGTGCATAATGAAGACATTCTTTGATTCAAACGGTTGTGACAGTGTTGTAGAAGTTTATGATGATGATGAGTATTCTGGGAAGGTGTGTGAATGCTTTGGAGTGTCTCTTTCTAGTCTGCATGATGTTCTTGGACTTGGAGAAGCGTGAATATGGCCATTAGCTCAGGTTTGGTTGACCTGGCTTACTAGCGCCATTTGCAGAGGTACCTCGTGGATTGTGGATGTGATAAGCATCTTGATGATACAAATTTGAGTCCTAGATACCCCTTGACATGGTCCACTTTCACTTCTTTCCACCGTGGAAGTGTTTAGTGCCGACCTAAGTAATGTTGCATGTGTGTAATGCACACGCTTCATTAGGACCGACCTAATTGAGATAGGTCTTGGTTATAGCTGGTATAAATGCAGATGAAGTTGAATGTAGCAAAGTAGAGAAGATGATGCGAATGTGAATCAAGGGCAGTGAATTGTGTGCGAGCTTAAAAGCCTATGACTCTGGAATGCAGTGAGCAAAAGGTGTCTACTTTTCAGTGTGCCAAAAGTTGTTGGAGGCAGTGAGCCAAAGGTTGCTGATGGCAAAGGGTGTCAGTGGTGGATTTCTCCTGTTGCTTTGAGATAGTGAATCTCTCTTTAACAGACCTCTTCTTTCTTCTCTCTTCTGGGCAGTGAACCCTTGGTAGTGAGCCTTTCTCTAGCAATGAGCCTTTCTTCTAGGCAATGAGCCCTTGGTAGTGAGCCTTTCTTCTAGGCAGTGAGCCTATTGATTTTCGGTGCTGTTATTCATATATATTGTGAGCTAATCCTCACCGTGGTTTTTCCCTTATTGGGATTTCCACGTAAATCTAGTGTTCTTATGTGTTTGGATGTGTTTGCATTGATGCTTCATATGTTTACATTTTGCTAATGCATTATAAGTGGTTGATGTTTTGAGGGTTTAAAGTTTTAACATACAACTGATTCACCCCCCCCTCTCAGTTGTCCTGTGCATTCCAACATCAATGCCCTATCTCATTCATTGTTGGCAAGCATACTCATGATTTTAAATTATATGGAAAATCAACACATAATTCATCACCCTAAATGCATTTTGCTCACAGCTGGCAGGCATTTCTATGCATTTATGCTTCTCCGCCACTGCCTAGGTTGTGTATAAATACACTTGAATACAAAGACTGTTGTACAAGATAATATACAACAGTTGCAGAAGACCATTCGATGGATAGCAATTTGAAGAATACCGGTGGATTGAAGAGCAATATCAACATAATGTTTACTGTTTTCCATGTCTAGTGGCCTTTCCAATATATATAATTTACAGTTATATTGTTTGTACTTTGAAGCCTGCCTTTCTTATATTCTTTGGAGTAGTTTCAATCTTGCCTTCACCAACTAAAGTGATTTGAAATATTGATGTAATATTTTTTACATAGTTAACATCTAGAAATATTCTTGATCATTGATATAGACCATGGAAATATTATGTCTATAAATATTCTATTCATCTTTGTGCTATGATAATAAGCTATAAAAAATGTTTATAGTTTTGATGGTTAAATTTGCATATCCATACAATTTCATTCTATGTATTATTAAAACATTGATTCTTACCTCAAATTTCCTATAGGCGTATCCCTTGAACCTCCAAAGGGTGCAAGTGCTAGTAATACATTATAATATCCAAGGGGTATAACTATGATCCTAAGAGTCATTACCTATTCAATCCACCTTTTAATATTTTTAACTTCAAATAGGTTACAATAAAAGTTAGGAATTGTGTTCACTTTGTCATTTATTATAAGCCCCGACTAAGCCTTCACTTTGCAGAGAGACCATTAATAATATAATATTTTCAAGGCAACGGAGGAAAGTCGCAAGACGTAGACTAGGAAAGATATTTAAGTCCATGTATGGCCTCATCATATTTGTAGGAACTACTTTACATAGGATGATATGTTTATTAATAAGTTTATGAAAGAGCTAAGAATTTGATGAGACCTAGCCTCTAGGCCTAATTGAGAAAATATGTATGTGATCTTAGATCTATTAGTTCAAGAGTATGGAGAGAAACAAAATGATTTGGCATGTACATGTGGTGGAGATTGTCTCCAAATCTAAACTTCAACTCATTCTGTTTCCTCAAGTAGTGAGATTGAAGGTGTTTTTATTCAGGTTAGAATGATGCAATCTATAATCATCTCATCGTAGGGTTAGTAACTTAGTCATAAATATGCTAATTGTGATGTCCCCTTGTCACAAATCAAAATTTCTCAACCTTGTTCACAAATTTCAACTTGTAAAAAGAGAACATTAGTACATTAAACCCTCTTTGATTTTCAACTATTTGTAATAGATGTAAGAAGTATTCAAATCATATAGTAACATTGCTCTTATAATCTTATGATTAATAGCAAATATACATTTCACATCTTTATCAATAATCTTATGATCACTACACATTTCTATTTTTAATCTTATAATCATTATCATTATATATTTCACATGTTCCCTCAATAATCTTAAGTTTACTATCAATATATATTTCATATTATCTATCATTAAATGTCATGATCACTATCAATTTACATTTCACTGTCTCTATCATTATCCATGCATTAATCATTAATTTTATATGAGAGGAGTGATATGATGTCTTTGCCACTTACCATTATGGGTCCACTATTTTTATCCTTTGGCTTGAGGAGTACCTTTTGTACCCTGCCAAGTCAAGGTCACTATGATAATCCTTGGTACGAGGGATGCCTTTTGCACCTGCTGTAACCAAGGCCTCTATATCATAATCCTTTGCACACGGGGTACCTTTTGCACCAACTGTGACAAAGGCCACTATATAATAATCCTTTGCACAGGGGTACCTTTTGTACCAACTATGACAAAGGCCACTATCCACTTGTCTCGAGGGGTACCTTTTGTACCAGCTGAGACAAGGGCCACTAAATACCCATGGTTGGCTAAATGAACATCTTATACTCACTCTCTCCTATGAAGTTAATGTATTATTGCTCAATATGCTTCACAACTGTTATGTCTTATTTCATGTAATATCTAGCTTTTTCATTATGAGAAGTTCACTCAGCTATGTTCATCATATCATTGAATTAGACATTAAACAATATAATGCAGCAAAGAGGTATGGAATGTAAATTACATACCTTATTTCTCTTGTGGCTGATAATATTCAGATGGGAATTAGAACATACCTCTGTTCCATATCGGTCTTGACTGTGACTGAATAGATATGGTTTGGCCTGTAGAAATAATAATAATATCTGTATATATATATGCTATGACAATGATCAATAAATGTTTGATTCCAATGGCTCTTATGGATCTGCTGTGGCATAACCATTAACTGACTTCCTTCAAGTAAAGAGAATAATAGATATATGCCTTGATTGTATATGGGATATTGCTGTTATAGAATCGCTGGTTGTTCTTTACTCGTGTTTGATGATGACCAGAAGATACAACTTGATCGATGCCTTAATTCCTTCTCCTCCACTCCTTATAAAGAGGGAGATCGGGTGTAGTTTGCCAAGGGTCGTCACCTTCTATCATTCACACCCACTCATAATCATAAACTAATTACCATTTCTTAATCGATCCCTTATGGTAATCAGCGCTCCACTTGACTTGTCTTATATTAGCTTGTCTTTGTCTTTATGTCATATTTGGTCTCATTCCTATTTTGTCTTTTTCTTATTTTGTCTTTTCCTTTTGGCTCCCCATTTGTCTAAGTATGGGAAAGTAGAGAGAGTCCTAGGCTAGAAGATGATTATGAATGCTAGTCTTTTTTTGTTCTTTACTCTATCATTCCAATCTTTAATTGGAATGAAAGTGCTCAATTTGGAGGGGACATGGCACTAATGTAGGTATGCATTGCCATGTTATGAATTAATTGATGAGGCAATACTCCATCAACTAGAGTAAAACGAGACAAGTCATGTCCCCTTTTCAAAATAAAAAAAAATAATAATATTTTAAGTGGTTCCAATCACTTCATTTTGAAAAAGGCCATTTAAATATTATTTTAAAAAGTGCTTTTAACACTTCATTTAAAATGTAATTAAAAAAGGGACCTTTGGATGTAATTTAAAAGTATTTTTAAATACTTGGAGGAAATAAGTAAAATAAATACAAAGAAAAATAAAATAGAGGGCCCGAAGTAAAGCGTCTATAAAAGAGAAGTCAAGGCTTACATCAAAGCATCCATTATTCATTATCTATTATTATCATTTTCAAATTTGCATTCAAGGACAAAAACTCTTGGCTGCAATTTCTGGAGGACGAAAACCCTCTTGGAATCTCTTTGGATTTGAGAACGAAAACCCTCATCTCTAGTTGGGTGATTCTACACAAGGATTGCAATTGTGCTTCAGCTGGAGAGTGATTTAGATTTGCAAACAAATTTCCATATCAGTGACATTATTGAGAGTTTGAATTTCATTCCTATATAGCTGGTTTTCAATTGTTTTTGTGAAAGATTTATTATTATTTTAATACCAGTTATTTGTGTAAGATTTAATATTATTTTGGCTAGATATGATATTATCATTGTTGTTATAGCTGCTTTACCAACATAAATATGAGAGCGCAACATTTTTATTCCATTGATTTGCCATACTTTTTATAACTGTTGAGCAGTGTTACGAGACTCGCCTAAACTTGGCGAGTCCAAGGCGAGGCAGCCTGGCTGAGTTTGGGGGACTCGGACTCGGACTCGGCCGAGTTTTTCTCAAACTCGCCAGATTCGCCAGGCTCGCCAGATTCGGCAAATCCCAATGGGAAAACTCGGGAAAAAGTGAAAAAATCAGGAACACGGTGACAGTATATTTCAATATATATTTAAGTATAAGTTTGTATATTGAATTTCTTATACTTTAAATATTTTGAAATATACTGTCAGGATGTTTGAGATAGGTTCCGGATCCATGGGATTTAACATGCAGATTCTAGATTTTGGAGGATCCATAAGATTTCAGACTTAACCAATTTTTCAGGGTTTCAGGGTTTCAGACTTAGTCAAATTCAGGGTTTTGATTTTGCACACAAAGAGTAGAGGACAAATCATTGGATCCTATTGATTTGGATTAGATAGATCCTATTGATTTGTTGAGTTTTTGCCGAGTTTTCTCCAAGTTTTTGTTGACTCGTCGATTTTGGCATCATTTAAGACCTACCATTTACACCTTCGTAGGAAGGCGAAGGATGCAGGCTCCTCTGAGCCATAGACTTCTACACTCTAGTTATTGTTTTGATATTTCATATTTGTTTGGAACATTTGATGTCTTGGACTTCATATTCCATGAGTTTTGTATACATTTGACTATATTTATATATCTAAGTGTGTTATTTCCTTCAGCAACTCAGCTAGAATTTGCGTTTATACTTATGTGATTGATGTATACTTGTGTATGTGATCAAATTAGATTCTATTTGATGATGTTATTGTCTTTAAGGTTTATTTAATAAAGGGTGCATGAAACAAGTTTTAAATCCTTAAAAATCTTTGAATTTCTTGGGTTTTTCAATTGCCGAGTTTTTGCCGAGTCCGAGTCCGAGTCCAAAATCAGCTTGCCGAGTCCGAGCTGAGTCCAAGTCTCGTAACTATGCTGCTGATTACTCCTAAGCACAGCCTAGAAGCCTGCCGCATACTATTTACAAGGGTTTTTTTTTTAGACTGCAGGAATCGGGTAGCCCCCCTATAAACTGCAGTGTGCTTGGTAAACTTTTTTCACGTGACCGGTGACGTTGGCACGACATGCCCTCCGGTACCACGGGGATGGGGGGAGACTGGACCTCGTGACCTTCTTTACCGCAACAGGAATTTTTAGCCAATCAAGCCAGGGCTCCTGCCCCAAGGGTTGTTATTATCAGCGCAGCTGTTTGGAAATAACTGCTAGCTGCCGTACATATTAAAGGGCTGTTGAGTCTTGTTTCTGCCCTACCTTATATGGTAATATTTATTTCAAAAAGGTTTACAGGTTTATTTGATGCCAATAACTTAGATCGCTTGGCTTGGTTGGCAGCCTCCTTAAATAAAGAGACCGCAGCTTTTAGTTAATACTGTTACGAGTATTAATGGTCTGAATTTGTTTCATATTTCATGAATATATGTTTCCTACATGCTGTTTAATAAATATTAAGGGAGTTTTGTGGATGTTATTTGGTACTTCATATTTATTTTGAGTCAGATTTTACGAAAGTTGAATCAGTTTTGAGGACTAACTTGGATTGCTTGGACTGCCGTACAAGAGATCTTTGGTATTTATTAAGTTTTAGGAGCTGCCATATAATATTATTTTAATAATCTCTGCTGTTTATATATTTTTAGATCTGCTATAAATTGCTGTTATTAACGATGCTACCAGATAAATAAATTTCTAATTATTCATTATTTATAATTTGGCTGATATTTTATGTTCAGAATTGTATTAGGTAAGGTTTGTTAATTTAGAAATCATTTAATATGAGATTTAATAAATCTGAATATGCTTTTTATTATAAATAGTACTCAGTAATAATCTTGGGTTTGCTGATTACTGAATAAACTTGGATTTATGATAAAATTAAATTCTGAAAAATAGTTATTATTGATTATAGGGTTTAGTGATATATTTCAGCATTAATTTTTGTTTGCTATAATCAGAAAAATACAAAAAAATAGCATAATTTCTATAAATTCTAAAAAGGGACACTACAAAATTAACCACAAATTATATTCTTAGTTTTTTGGCATATTCTTCTTTGTAAGTAAGGTCTCAATCTTTGGCCCATCCTACAAATCTGTCCAGCTTGTGGTGACTTCTATTAGCCAATTACTGATTAGAGTTCATGACATCACAATAGTCTCCCAAAGTGTATGCTTCATTTTTTTTTCCATTTTTGCTATTGATGGTGCATATTTCTCTTATCGTTTGAAATTAAACAGTGGTTAAAATATCAATTGATAGCATCAATTACATTGTCCTGCATTGACCTTGGGAATATCAATAAACTCTTTCATGCTTTAGATTGAATTAAATGAAGTATAATTCACTATTTTTTTGGGTAGGAATTAATAGTTCTGTTTTTATTCTCAAAGTCAAATTGTTTTTCTTGTACGACCTAATTTGGTCTTCCACTTAAATGATTGTTGCTAACATGTGAGGTTGATTTCCTATTCATATAATTGTTTGCTAACATGAGAGTTTGATTTGATATTCAAATGATTGTTGCCAGTATGTGTTGATCTCCCATGAAAATAATTGTTTTCAATATGTGATATTCCATTTTCTCTTGCTCCCTTTTTGCTTCTTAGGTTTGGTTCTATAATCATTGGTGGGTTTCGTTCTATAATCTCTGGTGCAATAAAATCTAGTTGGTCACGGAAAAAGACTGAAAGAGACACCAAAGGCATTGTTTCTAAAGGAAAAAAGCGTCAACATGGTTCTTTCTCATTTATGGGGGGATTGCAGGCAAGTGTGCAAAATATATTGTATTTGATTTCATTTCATGCCTTTATTCCCATGGTTTCATTTTTATGGTTTTCAATTACAAAGAATTATTCCAAATAAAACCTTAATGAGACAGTCATATGGCCTATACTAGTCACATGGATACATTATCTATTATTGTATATTTTTGTTATTTGTATATGTCTGTCTTTATCTTCATTTAGAAGCATCCTTGTTTTAGAAGCATATTGTACATTTTCTACTCGTAAAAGATATCCTCTTTGTAGAAGCTTCATGTTTCCTTAATTCTCTAAGAAGCTTCCATTTTTCTAAAGCTTCTTTGTATATTATTGTACTCTACATTACCTAATAGTATAGTGCATGCAATCTGTGCAGTTGCGGCTATTCCCATGTCTCTTTAATTGTTGTAAATTTGTAATTATGCTCATCCTAGTTGGGATCAGATTCTAATGACCGTGACCTGCAGATCAAGTCATCTTAAGGGTTACCATCTCTTACCCTTGTTCTAACACCATCAAGGCATCATATAAGCAAGGTTATATCTCTTTGAGGGTTTCTACATTTTCTCCTCCATGGGTTCGTCCTGTCAGCAAATAGCAGAATTCAGGAATTACATTGTGGCCTTTCCTGCTCACGCTTCTGTTGCATAATCCATGGAAAGCTCCATGCAATGCTATAAGCTTGCCCTATATGTAAGATATTGTCATGTCCCTATATTGAATCAATTATGTAAACCGAATATATTTACAAATAATAGATTAAATGTTATAAAATATAATTAAAAATATAATATAATATATTTATATAAATATTAATTAAATATTAATATAATTATTAATATAAATATTAATAATATAAATATAAATATATATTATCAACCTTAATTATTATCATTGAATAAATAGTATTTAATTAATGCCTTAAGAAGGCAGCTCTCTAAGGATAATAATTGAATGCTGATGATTAATCTTAAAAGGCCAATTTAGTAATAACCAATGGCTAAAAGACAGTCATTAGACAAGGGACAAAGAGCACATAAGACAAATCTATGGTGTACGATCCCATAAAGGAAGAGCATATAAGACAAAGGCTCATGAAGATAAGTGCCTTCCTTAAATATTCTAACTAACAGCGATTACACTAAACAGGGACAGCGATCATAATTAAGGGATAAGTGACGTCTCCTTGAAAAGGGACAACCGATCACAAAAGGCAGCTTTCCAAAACATATATTAAGGGGATCGATGGAGTTCATTGGAGGCATCAAGCAATTCATTCAATACACATTCATTCAGTCATCAAGAGAGGTTCGATCTGCAAATATCTATTCTAGCAATCAGCATTATTTATTGGATTGACTCAGCATCATTGATTTACAATATTCACTCAACCACAGCAATAATACAGATCAGACCAGCAATACAATTCAATAGCATTATTAAGTATTAATATCAATCTTCATCAACGATTCATTCAAGGAATATATATATATTTTGTTAAATCTGATACAACAGAGGCAGCATACTGCCATATCTATATCCATCCAATAGTGGTGGAATATTATCTAGTTCCTATTAAGGGAACTGCCTTGCATAAAGGAATCACTATCTTAGTGATCCATAAGATTACTTGAGCATCTCAAATTATCCAAGAAGACGAATCTCATATTGGTACGATCTCTCTAACTCATACGATTATCCTTAAATAGTTATACTTACCTAACTCATGATATACGAGGGATGAGCACAACTTTGCCACGTTTTTAATCTTTCTCCTTTGCCCCTATGAGGACGTTTGGGTTGTTAGGGACGTGCGGTTTGTTATTATTATTATTATTATTTAAATGGCTTACACAGTAGATAACTGCCAAGTGGTGGTATTGCTGGGCAAGCATGAAACCCTTGGGCGTACGACAGTGGAGTATGATTATCCGACGCTCAAAACATAATATTTTCCCCTCCTCCGCTAGGGTAGATGATTGGGCTAGATTAACGACCAGGCTCGACGTCGCCATTCCCAAAGTATATCATGAGACCTAAACATGGTTAAAGTATAAGTATGAGGAAATACATCTGAGTATATGTGCTTGTTCATTATCCTTGATTATGATTATGATATCGTTAACCCTAATGATTATAAATAGATATATGTATTTGTATATGTTGTTAATGTCTTTGATTGTAGGATTTGAGTATATGTACGCACAAGTAACATTACATTCTTGTTCATTGTTATTTATTATGATTATGATGCATTGATTTCGTTACTAAATTGATCTTTAATAGTGCTAATGTCCCTTTCTAGTAGTTATTCTTGTGTGTAGGTTAAGAAATCAAGAACATCCTAAAAGGGGACATTACAGATATACAATGTCTGAACACAGATCTGCAATTTCTCAGTATAGATTTCTGATGTTTAGGCACAAATCTGCAACTTCTGGGCACAAATCCACTACTTGTCACATTTCTATGAATTCTGGGCATAAATCTATGATATCTGAACACATATCTGTAGTTTCTAGCCACAGATCTGTGATTCCCTTGAAACAATCAATACGTCCTGAATCAAGGAGAAATGGATTAAAGTCTTTCCAATAGATAGTAAATGAAAATACAAATCACTAGATTCTTTTGTTGCGAGATGTGTAGAGACACCATACCTCCTTATGCTCCTTGATAATGTTGTTGCAAAGGAAATGTATAGAAGTACCGTGGAATGGTTAGAAGCATCTTTGAAGGGAAATCTCATTTATAACTATTGGAAATGGTCAAAATAGCAAACTTCCTCAGCATATTTCTTGGCTTGAAGAAGCATGGATTAGCAGAAAGCTATATGTAAATCCTCTTACAGTTATTTGGCAATTCTGCTAATGTACTAGAAGAAAGATGACACAAGTTTGAAGACGAGAAGATTCAGTTTTATTGGGTATGGCAAAGAGTTTAAACCATAGTTTGCAAACTTGGTGAGCTGCTGAGTGTTTGTTGGAATTTTCCTGGGTAGAGTTTTACTAGGGTAAATTCGTAGAGTTTTTTGGTGAGTTTTTGTAGAGTTGTAGCGAGTACTTAGTGAGTTTGAGCCCTAGAGTCTCGTTGTACGCCATACACGCCAGAAACGTGCAAAAAATGCAGTTTTGTGGTTTCATAAGCCCTATTTGCTCATGATGAACAGCAGCATTACAGCATTCTAGAGAAAATTGGAAGAATTTTTTAGGGAATTTGAAGAACAAGTTTCTAGAATTTTGGATTTGCACCAGGTTCTTTTTTTTCCGCTTTCTTTTGAAGCGTATAAATTTATAAAATATTTATAATTTTCTAGCATGTAAATCTTTTATAGCATATAAAATTTACAAATTTTATTGCATTGAATTCAATTTATGTAAATATTTTTGTTGATTTACAATTACACAAGTTTATGTGAATCATTTTTTTTTTGTTTCTGAATATAGGGTTTATATTTGAGGGTTAAAACATGTTATTTTTGGTCAAATTCATTAATTTGATTACTATTCAATTACCATATTACATTTAAATTTTTCAAATGCATTTAAATTTTACATGATTTTTTAAAAAAAATGTTCAAATTGTTGATTTTTTTAAATGCTATTTTTTGTTTTTATTAATGTTGCATATTACTATACAATGGCATCTGCTCTGCATCAAGTTCAGACTCAACAAATGGAAGCCATCCTTTTGGAACTAAATCCCTTGGAAGTCATGACCCTGCTTGGAAACATGCCATAATATGACTGGTAGCGGGGACTATGATTTGTACCTAGCGCACGAAGAAGCTTAAAGGAGGAATCAATCACCTCAAATACCATCTTGCAAGCTATTGGGACTCCTATTTTCCATGCCTCAAAATTTTCCTAAGGAGTTCTTGTGTATTCGCCTTGTTTTGTATATCTAGTGGTCTCCTAAAATCCTTGAAATTTGACTAACTCTAAAATTTTTGAGATCCTCAAAATTCTAGACTGCAATTAAATCCTAGGGATCCGAAACCACTCTCAAACATCTTGACAGTATATACACACAATATAACTTAAAGTATAAGTGGACCACTTATACTTAAATGTTATATTTTATGTATATACTTGCCTAAACTCTGCAAAAAATCTGTGAAAATCCTAAGTTTTTCTAAGTTTTTTTGTCTCTGGTGGAAATTTTGACCCCTTCAGGACATTGCGAAGGTTTGGCCTGCTTCGGGATCTGATGGGTGTTTGGTCCCCATCCGGATGTGCGGGTTTTCCATTCAGCATCCAGACATATGTCGTTGCCCCTTGTTTCCTTGCATCCCCTTTTCTCCCGCTTTCCTTTACCGTTTCCCCTTGGCGGGACTTTGGTCCAGATCCAGATATATCTGAACCCCCCACTTCTCCCCGCATCCCGTTCACCTATGCCTTCCCGCACTCCCCATTTCCTTGCTTCCTTCCGCGCTCCATTCTGCGAAGCTCCAACCTGGATGCGGATGCATCTGGATGCCCCTCTCCGGCCCACATATGCCGATGCCCCTCCTCTTCTCACAGATGCCAATGCCTTTCAAAGTCTTGCATTTGGAGTGTCATATCCCCATATCAAATCGATTACCTTCATCCCAATTAAAGATTGGAATGACAAAATTAACTTCGTCAATCTTGGAAGACCATAAAAGTAGCACTATTGACTTACTCATGATCAATCACTGAAGACTGTCCATTGTGCATTGATCATTGATCATCAAATACTACGTCGACGCCGATCAAGTAAATTGTGGGCAAATTTCATAACGATGGGTAAACATCACTAATCCTACATGGCCCGATCCCAGTCAGCAAATAATGACAAAAAGAATAAAAAAGACAAAGTCATTAGTCAAGGATGCGGAACAGATAAAATAAATCTATAATGGACGGGCCCATAAAGGAGAGCATGATAAGCGGGTTCCTTAATACTCCTAACTGGCGGCGATCACATTATTATGGGCCAACGATCATAATCAAAAGAGATTAGTGATGTCTCTTGAGATGCCAATTCCTTGAAGAGAGACGACCGATCACAAAGGCAGCCTTCCAAAACATATATAAAGGGGTTCGATGGAGCTTAGGAGGGCATCGAACATCAACACATCAATCATCGATCAATAACAATCGGATCTGATCTTCGTGGAATCCTCATAAGCAAATTAATATCAAACAATTTGATTATTATATCCAGCACCAGCGATTTCTTATTACCAATTCAGTATCTTAGTAATTAAGCAAGCCAATATTCGTCAATCGATAATCATCATCAAGGTTCTTTCAATACACGCTAAAATCAAGCTTTCCAGTCAGGGAAACATATATATATTGAGATAATTCTGGTATAACGGCAGCAAGTCGACTATCAAAGGTATGATTCTCATCATAAGAACTATGCCTTATATCTGAATATTCTAGTTAACTGATCATAATGGCATACAATGCTCATAACTGAAATAAGGGATAGATGAAAATGATGTATAATCAAAATAGCATACTTATAGGATAAAATTAATATGTATATAGGATAAAATTAATATGCAAACATAGAATGATTGGTAACAATTATATATCATAGAATGAAAAGTTAGAATGTTAGAAGGATTATCATAAGCTAAGAATGTTGTTTTAAGTATATGGAATAGTCTGGAATATAGAATAGGAAATGCATAATACTAGTAATATAAAAACGTTCATAATCATTATTGAATAACCTAAGAATACTAAGGCATAAGATGTCGGAATGTTATTCCTATAAGGAAGCGTATGGGATATTGCTGAGTAATGTGAAAGGCAATCATGAGATAGTAAAGATAATTCTTATAAGTGTAATTCACAATCATGGAATACTCGGGATGAGAAGTAGGCCTCATAGTTAATCTACCAACACACCATAAGTGAGACTAAGGGTTAGGGTAAGCAATTGGCTTAATGATGGATAATGCTAGAACTGGTGAGATACCACCCCTCTGAGACGAGTGAAGAGTGCTTGTCTCAAGCTAGTGAGATATCATCCCTCCGAGCTAAATAAATAGGCCCTTATCTCAAGCTGGTGAACTATCACCCCTTCGAGATAAGTGGAAAGGCCCTTGTCTCAAGCTAGTGAAGATTGCCCCTCTGAGACAAGTGGAGAGGCCCTTGTCTCAAGCCGATGAAGATTGCCCCTCTGAGACAAGTGGATAGGCCTTTGACTCAAGCTAGTGAAGTCCTTCACCCCTCTGAGTCAAAGGAAAGGAACATTGGACCCATGGCCATATTACGCCCTAATAACCCCTCCCTTGTTTGGGTAAGTGGTTGGATTAACGTGTAGGCCCAAGTATGTCTCTCCCGGGGAAAATCATGAAACATGTATAGTAGATATTGTGAAAGGTAGAATGCATATAGATTATGATTATAAGGCTTGATTTAATACATCTTTGTGGTTAATATGATTAGATAAGAAGGATTGAATTCTAATGTACTCTTTTATGAGTTGAAATTGTTTGCAAGATTGCGAAAATTTTGGCTTGCTAGAAGGGGACATTACAAGTGGTATCAGAGCATCCTTCCTGCCATCCTGTGAAACAATTTTATGCAAGCATACGCCAGGAGGAATTGTCAACTCTTAGAAGCACAAATGAGCAATGACATGAAGACCTTCATGGAAATGACCACCAAGGCAATGATGGACCAAAATGAAAGAACTACTAATGCTTTGTTAGAGCAAGGAAAGACAACTCAAATACTCCTAGAAACACTCCAAAAAGTGGGTAGCACCGTGGAATAGCTCAAGGTTCCTTCAACCAATGGGAGAGAAGTAGTCTCTAACCAAGCTGAAAATAGCAACTCTTTATCAAGCTCAAGGATTCCGCTACCATCTTTCCTAGGACCTAGTGAAGAAACTTCAAGAACAGAGAATGATACTACACAAGACATGAGCACTGAAGACATTGCTAGGGCTTATGCCGGTCTAGAACCCGAAGTAAGAAGGGTAGTGTCCTTCAATGATTTTAGTAACTCAAAGAGGAATGAATTAGCTAGAAGGGAAAGAAGACCCATTAACAAAGATTTGAAACAAAAAGCCAACAAGGTGAACCTTCCAAACTTTGATCGAACCAATAAGATCACCCCACATGCATGGCTTTAAAAGTTGAACGACTACTTTCTACTCAGCTCAATGACCGAGAGGGATGCCCTCCAATTTTCCATCCTACATTTGGAGGGATTGGCCTACGAATGGTGGCATAATGGGAAGCATACTCAAGGGCATGAATCCATCACATCCTATGTGGAATTTTCTAAAAAGTTCATCAAGAAATTTGATCGTCAACATCCACAACAAGATTTCAAGGACTTGACCATAGTAAGACAAAGGGGAACTGTGGATGAATATATAAATGAATTCGAGAAGATAGCCATACGAGTTTCTGGAATTGAGGATGAAAGACTAACATTCCTATTTATTGAAGGTTTGGACGAGAAACTAAGAGGATTAGTGGGGGCACTTAAACCCTCAACACTTGATGATGCCATTGAAATGGCAATTCAACTAGAGAAGAGCAAATCCTCTCAACCATCCACTAAACCCTTCCATAAGAAAGGAAGATTTGATAAAACATCCCACCGCAAGGATGAGAGAAGGGATAAAAATTCATGTTACAAATGCGGAGAACCATGGAAACTAGGACATGTTTGTCAAAACTTACGAGATTTGAGGGAAAAAGGCTTATGTTTCAAATGTAAGGAGAAATGGGGACGGGATCATAAATGTGGGCAGTTTCGCATCATAGAAGCCTTGTCCGATGATGAGGAGAAAGAAAACCCAACTAAAAGGAGAAAGTATGAGCCCGAAGAGAAGGTCACCCTAGCTACTATATCCAAGGTATCTAAACACCATACCTTTAGGCTTAGGGGCTACCTTAAGGGTAACAAGGTAACATCCTTAGTGGATAGTGGGGCTACACATAACTTAATAGATGAAACTAGACACCCAAGATTTTGAAGGATTTATGGTATCCTTAGCCGATGGATCCACAAAGAGTTGTTCAAAGATATTACCCCAACTAAAAATGACCCTAGGAAGGCACCCCATTCAAGATGATTTCTATGTAGTGAATATGGGCGACATTGATATGGTCCTAAGCACACCATGGTTGCACTCATTAGGTCGAGTCACACTAGACTTTCCCAAATTAGAACTTTCCTTTGAAGACCAAGGGCAAAAGGTTGTCCTACATGGCCTATCCGATGGATCACCTCGAGTAATCTCTTCAAAGAGGATGGAAAGGACATTTAGGCATAACCAAGTAGAATGGGCAGCCCAATGTTTGGTATTAGACAAATCCACTCCAATGGGAAAAGCCATCCACATTGATATCCAACCGATCCTTAGGAAACATAAAAAAGTGTTTGATGACATACCACCAGGTTTGCCTCCCAAGCAAGGGTTTGAGCACATAATTGAAATGGAGAAAGATGCAAAACCTGTTATCACAATCCCCTAAAGGCATCCCCAAAAGTTTAAGGAAGAAATAGAGAAAACAATCAATGAACTTTTAGAGATGGGTCACATACAACCAAGTTCCAGCCCATTCGCATCCTCTGTGGTATTGGTAAAGAAGAAAGATGGGACCATGAGAATGTGCGTGGACTATCGAAACCTTAAATAAGCAAACTATCAAGAATCGGTACCTTATACCAAGAGTGGACAAGTTAATCGATGAATTACATGGAGCAAAGTATTTTTCAAAAATTGATTTAAGATCGGGATATCATCAAATCCGAATGAGGGAAGAAGACATTCCAAAAACTGCATTTAGATGTCACTATGGTCATTTTGAATTCTTGGTTCTACCTTTTGGATTGACAAACGCTCCATCCACCTTTCAATCATGCATGAACCACACATTCCGAAAGCAATTAAGGAAGTTCTTGTTGATATTCTTTGATGATATTTTGATCTATAGTAAGACATGGGAAGATCATCTCAAGCACATTGATGAAGTATTGTCCATTCTCGAGCAAGAGTCCTTATATGCAAAAGCAACCAACTGTGAGTTTGGGATGGAAGAAATTCTTTACCTAGGACATAAGATAAGTGCTCAAGGAGTCCAAGTAGATGAAGAAAAGATCCAAGCTATTAAAGAATGGCCAAAACCAAGAACATTGACTCATCTCAGGGGATTCTTAGGTTTGTGCAGCTATTATAGAAGATTTGTCAAAAATTTCTCCAAAATTGCAGCTCCACTCACCAATTTGACCAAGAAGGGATCCTTTCTATGGGATGAGAAAGCACAAAAGGCATTTGAAAGTTTGAAAGAGGCAATGAGCACTTGTCTCGTACTTGCCATTCCGGACTTCTCACTCCCCTTCGAACTTGTAAAATACCCTTCTAGAAATGACTAAAATTTTTTTGCCAATTTAGATAAGATTTCTTGCATACTTCAATTAACATCATCAAATGAACAAGGAATTGTAGCATATCAAACCCACATCAACTTTGCATATATGAAACCAACAAATAAATGAAACATAAAAAGTCAAGTGGCTGGAATTTATTTCAGTCCATGTCTGATTTTATATCAGATTTAATTACAACTCAATATGAAGCCCAAATACATCAAACTTTGCATACAAATATAGCCCAAAGCCTCTAGAATGATGATGGCTATCAAATGGACACAAAACAGTCTTGAAAAAGCTTCAATAAATTTTTGATATAAACTTTCTGTATGCTGATTTGTCTGCTGAAAATGAACTTTTAACCCAGCCAAGGGTTTACAATGAAATATCATGAAATATCTCCTCTAAATGCATTCTATGGATGCATAGGAAGGTCTTCTATCAAGCACAACTCTTCAACCTTCAAACCCTTGATCAAATCCACCTAAAAAGCCCTGAAATTCCAATGTAAAATCGCTGTTATAAAAATCAGACCCTGCTGTTGCAAAATCAGACCTTGCAAAATATGAAAATACCATCCAAAATGTACTCCAAATTCACTAAACTACCTTCGTAGTCAATCCTCTACACTAAGAGCTTCAAATAGATATCAATATCACTATCAAACTCTTCAAATAACCTGCAAATTAAATCCAATGATGAAATCTGTATGACAACATCTCACAAATTGTTATGGGATCATCTCCTTGAAGAAAATAACTAGAAAATGCAATTTCGAGCTAAAATAGATAAAATGTAAAAGCTTACCATAAGATCAAAAGTTGCAAAATGAAGCTCAAGTCATCTATTTAAACTCCTCAAGCTTGGATGTCCAGCCTCTTGGCAATTTTGGAATGTATTTTGAAATCCATCAATGAAAATCAAGGAATTGGAACAATATTGAATGATCTTCATTACAAATGCTTTCATTTAAAACAATCTTTAATTATTTTAAATGAATTTCGCTCCTCTATGGATCGATCCTCTTGGGCTAGGCGCTTGAGCTCATGCATTGAATTTTTAGTTTGCAATCATTTAAAATCCTCTTCATTGCTTAGGCAATCAGCTACTTGCATTTAATTTTGTCTTTGAAATGCATTTAAAATCCTTCTAACCTCCACTAGTCCTTTCCATGCTTGGGTGATTGCATTAAATGATGCCATTTGCATTTAAAACGATCTTCTACTAATCGTCGCTGCCCCATACATGACCACCACCACTCCATACATTGGTGTTTTGCATTTAAAATATCAACAAAACAATTTTAAATGATTTTACCTTATAGCCGCCTCCTCGCTAGCCGTCGACACTTGATACAATGAGCAATTTGCAATTTTAAATGTCTTCTACTTTGGCGAATGGGATTTTGCACTCCTCAATGCAAATCGACCTCCTCAAAAATAGCCATTGGCTTCAATAATAAAGCTCAAATAAAACCATATTAATTATTCCTCATGCATCGATCCATATGCCTTGGTATTTAAAATTGAATTGGGCCCATCTTTGACTTGTCAATGATCTTTCACAAATAGGTCCTACCTGGAGCTATCCATAATTACATCATCTCCATACAAAATAGATTAGAGAAAATGTAATTAAAGATTTCATTTCCCTGCTTATTTATCAAATTCAAATTCAAATTCAAATGAATGAAAATACAATCTTAATATTGCATTTTCCATATAGCTCAAATACACTAGTTAAGCTAACTTTCCAAATCTCCATGTGTAGAAGCCAACTCAACTAACCAATTATTCCCTTACCAATGCATTAGCCTACGGGAATAGATGATAGGCAAACCAAATATCTCCATGTAACATCACTCCGGAATTGGGGACATGCAGTCCTCCCTTCCCAAGATTGCTTGTCCTCAAGCAATCAAAGATTGGGATGCTCTAAAATCTTCTCACCTTCCCATGTAGCATCCTCTAATGGCAAACCTCTCCAACGCACCAAATACTCCCTGATGATTCGGCTCCTCAATCTCCTCTCTCTCATGTCCACAATGCTATCTGGCTCAAGTATCAACATACCCTCTTCATCAAGAGGTGGAAGATCAATGGAAGAAACCACATGCTGACCCAATGCCTTTTTGAGGCATGAAACATGAAAAACATTATGAATGCGGCTTCTTGATGGTAGCTCCAACTCATATGCTACTTCTCCGACTCTCCTGATGATCTTGTAAGGCCCATAGAATCTTGGCTTGAGTTTTTCTGCACCACTTTTCTTCAGTGAGCTCTGTCTGTATGGCTGTAAGCGCAAGAAAACCAAGTCATCTATCTCAAATGATCTCTCCACTCTATGCTTGTCTGCATACATTTTCTACTGATTTTGAGCATGCTGAATATTATCCTTAAGAACTCTAAGGATATCCTGTGTGTCCTGCATCATCTCCTTAGCTCTAGGAGCTCTACTATCATCAAAAGCCAAATCAACAAAAGATAATACATCATACCCATATAGTGCCCGAAATGGAGTCATGCCAATGGACATATGATAGGTGGTATTGTAACAATAGTCACCCAGGTACAATCATCTCACCCAAGCACGCTAATGACTCGCAACATAATTGCAAAGATAACCCTCAACCCACTTATTCACAATCTCTGTCTGACCATTTGTTTGAGGATGATAACTAGTGCTCGGTGTCAACTCTGTACCTGTAAGTCGGAATAGCTCTCTCCAAAACATACCAATGAATCTACTGTCCCGATCACTCACAATAGTATTCGGTAGGCCATGCAAACGAAACACTTCTCTAAAGAATAACTCTGCAACCTGTAAAGATGAATAATCCGCTGCAATAGAATAGAAATGTGCATATTTTGTTAATCTATCAACAACTACATATATGCAATCTCTACCATGTATCTTTGGAAGACCTGTGATAAAATCCATAGAGATACTCTCCCACTTCTGCTCAGGAATAGGCAATGACTAAAGTAGACCGGTGGGAAAAGTATGCTCAGACTTGTTCTGCTGACAAGTCAAACACTCTCTAACATGTTGTAGAACATCATCCTTGAGACCCTTCCAAGAGAATCTCTCACGAATCTGTCTATAGGTTTTGAAAAACCCTGGATGTCCTGCTAGAGGTGTGTCATGAACGGCTCTCAAAATCTGCTGTTTGAGCTTTGACTTAGGTACCAAAAATATCTTGTCCTTATAATATATCACATCATCAATCACCTTGTACCTGTCATCTTGTATAATACCTTCCATGATCTCACATGCAAAAGTAGATTTGGAATACTCAACTAAAAGTTGAGATTTTCAATCAGCTGAAATCTCACTCAAGGAACAAATAGTAGGCCTCCTGGAAAGTGCATCAGCAACAATGTTCTTCTTTCCTTTCACAAACTCAATATCAAAGTCATATGCCTGTACCTTAGAGACCCATTTTTGTTGTCTCTCATTCAAATCTTTTTGCTCCAAGAAGTATTTCAAACTATTGTGATCGGTCCTTACCACAAATTTAGCACCTACCAAGTACTGACGAAACTTAGCCAATGCATGCATAATGGCTAGCATCTCCTTGTCATAGGTGGAATATAGGCGTTCCACATCTCTCAATTTCCTGCTCTCATATGCAATGGGATGCCTATTCTGCATCAACACAACCCCAATACCATCTCCTGATGCATCACACTCTAAAACAAAAGACTATGTAAAATCTGGTAGTGCCAATACTGGAGTAGTACTCATAATCTCCTTGAGACGATCAAATGCTACCTGTGCTGCCTCTGACCATAAGAAAGCTCCTTTCTTAGTGAGATCTGTCAATGGTGCTGCCAACTATGAAAAACCTCTAACAAACCTCCTGTAGTAGCTGCAAAGACCCAAGAAACCTCTCAAACTCTGAAATGTTCCTTGGAATAGGCCACTCCTGAATAGCCTTGATCTTCTCATCCTGAACTCTCACTCCATCAACACTAATCATATGCCCTAGATAAAGAATTTCCTTCATTCCAAAATCACACTTGGACATCTTAGCATACAATGACTGTAGCTCCATGACTCCAAGTACCTCCTCAAGATGTTGGAGATGCTCCTCCCATGTCTTACTATAAATCAAAATATCATCAAAGAAAACCAATAAAAACTTACACAATTGCTTGTTGAAAACATGATTCATACAAGATTGAAATGTAGCAGGTGCATTAGTAAGACCAAAGGGCATCACAAGGAGCTCATAGTGTCCGTAGTGACATCTGAAAGTTGTCTTTGGAATGTCCTCCTCACGAACACGAATCTGATGATAGCCTAAACGAAGATCAATCTTAGAAAAGTACACTGTCCCATATAACTCATCAAGCAACTCATCGATCCTGGGTATAGGATACCTGTTTTTGATTGTCCTCTTGTTCAAAGCTCTATAGTCAATACACATCCTCATAGTCCCATCCTTCTTTTTAACCAACACAACTAAAGAGGCAAAAGGACTAGATGATGGCCGAATGTGTCCCATATCTATCAACTCCTTAATAGTCTTCTCAATCTCAACCTTGAAGTGTCTAGGATGACGATATGGTGCAATGTTGATGGGCTTGGTTCCATCCTCTAACTCAATCACATGCTCAAATCCACGGTCTGGTGGTCTACCTGGAGGAATGTCACCAAATACCTTACTGTACTTATCCAATACTGATTGGATATCCACATGATACTCACCATTGGAAGAAGGCTTAGAAGTTATTTCAACTTGGGCTGCCCATGCAATATCATTGTGTCGAAACAAAGTCTCCATACGCCTAGCTGAAATGACCCTAGCATTACCATCTGATATGGCTCTCAAAACTATCTTCTTTCCATTATGCATAAATTCTATCTCCATCTTCCTCAAATCCTGAATGTACCTGCCAATAGAATGCAACCATTGCATCCCTAGTACCACATCAATCCCTTAAAGTCCAACCATATAGAAATCATCTGTCAAAGTGTAATCACCCATCTGTATACTCAATTGTGGCACCCTCTTTTGACAATTCATGGTGAAACCATTAGCTACCACAACTGTGAATCCCTCAAAGTCTTCTGCTTGTAATCCACGTCTCAAGACCAAACCCTCATCAATGAAATTATGTGTAGCACCACTATCCACTAGAGATGTAACCCTTTGTCCATTAATAACTCCTTTGATCTTGAATGCATGGTATTTAGGAACTCCTGAAATAGTAGCAATAGTGATAGGATTACTAATATCATTAGACTCTGGCTCCAAAATAAGCTGATCATCTTCATGACATGAACCTGTATCATCCTGTGAATTACTATCATCATCTGATAATACCTCAATGAGATGAGCTTGGCCTTTTCCAAGGCATCTATGTCCTGGCTCCCATGGTTGCTTGCAAGAAAAACATAGCTTCTTCCTTCTCAATTCATCTCTCTCTATTGCTGAAGGATTAGGCTTAGGCTGAAATGGTTTCCTCTAATTAGAACCTATGCCTTTGTAGAAGCTTTTCTTTGGAGTGAATATAGGAGTAGTATCCAAATCAAGTGTTAAATCAATGGCCTCCTCAAGAGTAATTGGCTTGTGTACCTTAACCAAACCCTTAATCCTATCATTCAACCCTTCCACAAACAACATTGTGATCCTCCTATCTGACATATCAGGAACCATAATCGCAATCTTTTGAAATTCATTCACATAGGCCTCAACTCTACCTGTTTGTTTCAACTGTGCAAGCTCACAGTAGTAGACCTCTATATCCTTGCGATCAAACCTGTTAATGAGTTTTTGAACAAACTCATCATATGAAGTAATCCTGTTGTGATGTTGTGAAACCAAACCATGATGCCACCACTGATATGCAAGACCCTCCAAATGCATAGTAGCAAAATGTATAGCCTTTTCTTCACTCATGGGTTTGAGTGTAAGAAAGGTATCTAACTTATTCACCCATGCCCTAGCACTTAGCTTGCCACTACCATCAAAACTAGGAAGAGGAATTTTGTTCAATGCATCCTTGTATTCTTTTGGTTGTGTAGGTTGAGCCCTTCTTTGCCTTGGCCGATTCACTCTACCTTTTTGATCTTCTCTTTTTTGACTCGTGTAGTTATTGAAATTGATTCTATTCCTTACATGCTCAGGAAGTAAATCATACTCATCAACCAAAGATATAACATTCTCCCCAAATGGAACCTCTTCTTCTTCAACCTGTGGCTGCTCTTCTTCTTCTTCATCTTCCCTAGGAAGGAAAATAGGCTGCATAGGTCTCTCAACTGTTGGTGTTCTTGCCCTTCTAGCATGTGTTGGTGATCTTCCAGCTACACTAGCTGCATCTTGATTTTTTTCATTACCTGCATTGTTATTTCTGGTACCCATCATAGCTTGAAACATTCTTTCAATATTTGCATTTGTTTGCCGTTGTTGTTTAGTTGTCTCACGCTGTTGAGCTGCCATCTCACGCTGATTATTGACCATATCTCTTAACATGTTATCAATTTCATCTTGTGGAATACCTTGCCTTCGATCACCCATTGTATCAGTTCTTCTTCTCCTATAATGATGAGGCAAAGGATCAATGTTGAATCTCATAACCCATAGGCTGACAGGATCCAAGCTCTGATACCACTGTAAAATACCCTTCTAGAAATGACTGAATTTTTTTTACCAATTTAGATAAGATTTCTTGCACACTTCAATTAAGTAACATCATCAAATGAACAAGGAATTGTAGCATATCAAACCCACATCAATTTTGCATATATGAAACCAACAAATAAATGAAACATGAAAAGTCAAGTGGCTGGAATTTATTTTAGTCCATGTCTGATTTTATATCAGACTTAATTACAACTCAATATGAAGCCCAAATACATCAAACTTTGCATACAAATATAGCCCAAAGCCTCTAGAATGATGATGGCTATCAAATGGACACAAAACAGTCTTGAAAAAGCTTCAATAAATTTATGATATAAACTCTCTGTATGCTGATTTGTTTGCTGAAAATGAACTTTTAACCCAGCCAAGGGTTTACAATGAAATATCATGAAATATCTCCTCCAAATGCATTCTATGGATGCATAGGAAGGTCTTCTATCAAGCACAACTCTTCAACCTTCAAACCCTTGATCAAATCCACCTAAAAAGCCCTGAAATTCCAATGTAAAGTCGCTGTTATAAAAATCAGATTTTGCTGTTGCCAAAACAAACCCTGCAAAATATGAAAATACCATCCAAAATGTACTCCAAATTCACTAAACTACTTTCGTAGTCAATCCTCTACACCAAGAACTTCAAATAGATATCAATATCACTATCAAACTCTTCAAATAACCTGCAAATTAAATCCAATGATGAAATCTGTATGACAACATCTCACAAATTGTTATGGGATCATCACCACAACATTCAAGGGATCATCTCCTTGAAGAAAATAACTAGAAAATGCAATTTCCGGCTAAAATAGATAAAATGTAAAAGCTTACCATAAGATCAAAAGTTGCAAAATGAAGCTCAAGTCATCTATTTAAACTCCTCAAGCTTGGATGTCCATCCTCTTAGCAATTTTGGAATGTATTTTGAAATCCATCAATGAAAATTAAGGAATTGGAACAATATTGAGTGATCTTCATCACAAATACTTTCATTTAAAACAATCTTTAATTATTTTAAATGAATTTTGCCCCTCCTCTATGGATCGATCCTCTTGGGCTAGGCGTTTGAGCTCATGCATTGAATTTTTAGTTTGCAATCATTTAAAATCCTCTTCATTGCTTAGGCGATCAGCTACTTGCATTTAATTTTGTCTTTGAAATGCATTTAAAATCCTTCTAACCTCCACTAGTCCTTTCCATGCTTGGGCGATTGCATTAAATGATGCCATTTGCATTTAGAATGATCTTCTACTAACCATTGCTGCCCCATACATGACCACCGCCACTCCATACATTGGTGTTTTGCATTTAAAATATCAACAAAACAATTTTAAATGATTTTACCTTATAGCCGCCTCCTTGCTAGCCGTCGACACTTGATACAATGAGCAATTTGCAATTTTAAATGTCTTCTACTTTGGCGAATGGGATTTTGCACTCCTCAATGCAAATCGACCTCCTCAAAAATAGCCATTGGCTCCAATAACAAAGCTCATATAAAACCATATTAATTATTCCTCATGCATCGATCCATATGCCTTGGTATTTAAAATTGAATTGGGCCCATCTTTGACTTGTCAATGATCTTTTAGAAATAGGTCCTACCTGGAGCTATCCATAATGACATCATCTCCATCCAAAATAAATTAGAGAAAATGTAATTAAAGATTTCATTTTCCCTCTTTTTTTATCAAATTCAAATTTAAATTCAAATGAATGAAAATACAATCTTAATATTGTATTTTCCATATAGCTCAAATACACTAGTTAAGCTAACTTTCCAAATCTCCATGTGTAGAAGCCAACTCAACTAACCAATTATTCCCTTACCAATGCATTGCCTACAGGAATAGATGATAGGCTAACCAAATATCTCCATGTAACATCACTCCAGAATTGGGGACATTATAGAACTTGAATGTGATGCATCCGGCGAAGGCATCGGAGCTGTGCTAATGCAAGATAAACATCCTATTGCCTTCGAGAGTCGCAAGCTATCCCCCGCTAAAAAACTATATTCTACCTATGATAAAGAGCTATTGGCTATTATGCATGCCCTAGCAAAGTTTGGACAATATTTGGTTTGTGGAAAGTTCGTGGTGAAGACCGATCATAATAGTCTCCAATTCTTCTTCAAACAAAGGGATTTGAATGATCGACAACAGAAATGGGTAAGTAGATTGCAAGCCTACAATTTTGACATTGCCTATGTAAAAGGGAAAAACAATGTGGTTGTTGATGCATTATCTAGAAGGCCTTCATTATGTTCCATATCAAGTATCTCACCAGATTGGAGGAGCATTATTATAGCCGAGTATGTTAAAGACCCTCTCACCAATAACATACTTGAAGGAAATACACCCAATGAGGAATTTAGAATAAGGGATGAAATTATCTTCTACAAGAATAGAGTGTATGTTGCAGCTGGATCCAAATTAAAGGAGAAAATCATCAAAGAGTTTCGTGATAATCCCTTGGTCGGGCATCAAGGATACTTTAAGACATACAAACAGGTTAGAGAAAAATTTGCATGGAAAGGTCTAAAAGGTGATGTACTTAAGCATGTACAAGAATGTGATACATGTCAAAGAAACAAGATTGAGCATACTCATCCAACAGGGTTACTTCAACCTCTACCTATTCCCGAACAAAAATGGAGTAGTATCTCCATGGACTTCATAACCAGCCTCCCTAAGGTACAAGGAAGGGATTGTATTTTTGTGGTAGTAGACAGGCTCACGAACTATGCCCACTTCATGGCCATAACTTCCGAGTATAAAGCACCCCAGGTGGCCGAGATGTTCTTCAAGGAGATCTTCCGATTGCATGGATTACCAAAATATATAGTCAGTGACCGAGATAGCCGTTTTATGAGCTTGTTTTGGCAAGAATTATTCCGGTTGTCTGGAATTGAGTTAACACCAAGTACAAGTTATCACCCTCAAACCGATGGACAGACGGAAATAGTAAATAAGTGGATTGAGGGCTATTTGAGAAACTATGTTACCGGTCAGCAGAAGGCATGGATAAAGTGGCTACATTTGGGAGAGTATTGCTATAACACAACTCATCATATGTCTATTGGGATGAGTCCATTTCGAGCCCTATACGAGTATGAAGCCACATCATTCGGGAGTTTGCTTCTTCAAGATAGCAAGGTACCCAAAGCAAAAGACTTCCTTCAATAACATGAGGACATTATGAGAGTTCTTAAGGATAACCTACATCATGCACAAAACCAGCAAAAGATATATGCAGATAGAAAACGAGTTGAAAGGACTTTTGAAGTTGGGGACATGGTATTTTTAAGGTTGCAACCATATAAGCAGACTTCCATTAAGGTTAGTGGATCCGAGAAATTAAAGGCTCGATTTTATGGACCATACAAGGTTTTGAGAAGGATTGGCGAGGTTGCTTACGAGTTGGATCTTCTTGAGAATAGTAAGATTCACAATGTATTTCATGTCTCCAGACTTAAGAAAGTACTTGGACAAAAGGTTACCCCGTGTGAAGAACTACCCCCTCTTGATGATGAGGGGCAATTAGTCCTTGAACCGGAAAAAATACTTAGTACAAAGGAAAGAAGATTGAGGAATAGAATCATCTCCGAATACCTCATAAAATGGAGAGGTCTACCTGAAGACGATGCTACATGGGAAGGAGCTGAGATCCTCAAACATCCGAATTTGACCATTGCTTGAGGACAAGCAATCTCAAGAGGGGAGGCCTGTCATATCCCCATATCAAATCGATTACCTTCATCCCAATTAAAGATTGGAATGACAAAATTAACTTCGTCAATCTTGGAAGACCATAAAAGTAGCACTATTGACTTACTCATGATCAATCACTGAAGACTGTCCATTGTGCGTTGATCGTTGATCATCAAATACTATGCCGGCGCTGATCAAGTGAATCGTGGGCAAATTTCGTAACGATGGGTAACCATCACTAATCCTACATGATATCAAATCGATTACCTTCATCCCAATTAAAGATTGGAATGACAAAATTAACTTCGTCAATCTTGGAAGACCATAAAAGTAGCACTATTGACTTACTCATGATCAATCACTGAAGACTGTCCATTGTGCATTGATCGTTGATCATCAAATACTATGTTGGCGCTGATCAAGTGGATCGTGGGCAAATTTCATAATGATGGGTAACCATCACTAATCCTACATGGCCCGATCCCAATCAGCAAATAATGACAAAAAGAATAAAAAAGATAGTCATTAGTCAAGGATGCGGAACAAATAAAATAAATCTATAATGGACGGGCCCATAAAGGAGAGCATGATAAGCGGGTTCCTTAATACTCCTCACTAGCGGCGATCACATTATTATGGGCCAGCAATCATAATCAAAAGAGATTAGTGATGTCTCTTGAGATGCCAATTCCTTGAAGAGAGACGACCAATCACAAAGGCAGCCTTCCAAAACATATATAAAGGGATTCGATGGAGCTTAGGAGGGCATCGAACATCAACACATCAATCATCGATCAATAACAATCGGATCTGATCTTCGTGGAATCCTCATAAGCAAATTAATATCAAACAATCTGTTTATTATATCCAGCACCAGCGATTTCTTATTACCAATTCAGTATCTTAGTAATTAAGCAAGCCAGTATCCATCAATCAATAACCATCATCAAGGTTCTTTCAATACACGCTAAAATCAAGCGTTCTAGTCAGGGAAGCATATATATATTGAGATAATTCTGGTATAATAGCAGCAAGTTGACTATCAAAGGTATGATTCTCATCATAAGAACTATGCCTTATATCTGAATATTCTAGTTAACTGATCATAATGACATACAATGCTCATATCTGAAATAAGAGGTAGATGAAAATGATGTATAATCAAAATAGCATACTTATAGGATAAAATTAATATGTATATAGAATAGAAATGCAAACATAGAATGATTGGTAACAGTTATATATCATAGAATGAAAAGTTAGAATGTTAGAAGGATTATCATAAGCTAAGAATGCTGTTTTAAGTATATGGAATAGTCTGGAATATAGAATGGGAAATGCATAATACTAGTAATATAAAAACATTCATAATCATTATTGAATAACCTAAGAATACTAAGGCATAAGATGTCGGAATGTTATTCCTATAAGGAAGCATATGGGATATTGCTGAGTAATGTGAAAGGCAATCATGAGATAGTAAAGATAATTCTTATAAGTGTAATTCACAATCATGGAATACCCGGGATGAGAAGTAGGCCTCATAGTTAATCTACCAACACACCATAAGTGAGACTAAGGGTTAGGGTAGGCAATTGGCTTAATGATGGATAATGCTCGAACTGGTGAGATACCACCCCTCTGAGACGATGTCATGTCCCCAATTCCGGAGTGATGTTACATGGAGATATTTGGTTAGCCTATCATCTATTCCCGTAGGCTAATGCATTGGTAAGGGAATAATTGGCTAGTTGAGTTGGTTTCTACACATGGAGATTTGGAAAGTTAGCTTAACTAGTGTATTTTGAGCTATATGGAAAATGCAATATTAAGATTGTATTTTCATTCATTTGAATTTGGATTTGAATTTGACAAATAAGGAGGGAAAATGAAATCTTTAATTACATTTTCTCTAATCTATTTGTATGGAGATGATGTAAATATGGATAGCTCCAGGTAGGACCTATTGGTGAAGGAATATTGACAAGTCAAAAATGGGCCCAATTCAAGTTCAAAGACCAAGGTATATGGATCGATGCAAGAGATATATTTAATATTCTTTGTTTGAGCATTGCTATTGGAGCCAACGGCTATCCTTGAGGAGGTTTGATTTGCCTAGAGAAATGCTAAATCCCATTCGCCAAAGTTTGAAGACATTGAATAGTGCATTTGCCATCATTGAGGGAAGTGCCCACGGCCTTGAGGAAGGCGTTCAAATAACAACCTCATTTAAAATGTTTAGTAAGCATTTTAAATGCATGATACTCATGCAAGGAGCGGCGGCGGCTATGAGGTAAAAGCATTTAAAATTGCTTTGTTTGAAATTTTAAATGCAAATGTCCATGTATGAAGTGACGGCGGCTCAGGAAAAGAAGTTTTTAAATGCAAATGTTAATATCAAATGCAATCGCCCAAGCATGGAAAGGATTCGTTGGAGGTTAGAAGGAAATTAAATGCAATTCAAAGACAAAATTAAATGTTTATAGCTGGCCGTCCAAGAATGAAGAAGATTTTAAATGATTGCAAATCAAAAATTCAATGCTTGAGTTCAAACGCCTTGCCCAAGAGGATCGATCCATAGAGGAGGAGTAAATTCATTTAAAATAATTGAAGATTGTTTTAAATGAAAGCATATTTGGTGAAGATCATTCAATATTGTTCCAATTCCTTGATTTTCATTGATGGATTTCAAAATGCATTCCAAAATTGCCAAGAGGATGGACGCCCAAGCTTGAGGAATTTAAATAGATGACTTGAGCTTCATTTTGCAACTTTTGATCTTATGGTAAGCTTTTGCATTTTATCTATTTTAGCTGGAAATTGCATTTTCTAGTTATTTTGTTCAAGGAGATGATCCCTTGAATGTTGTGGTGATGATCCCATAGCAATTTGTGAGATTTTGTCATACAGATTTCATCATTGGATTAAATTTGTAGGTTATTTGAAGAGTTTGGAAGTGATTAATATCTATTTGAAGCTCTTGGTGTAGAGGATTGACTACCAAGGTAGTTTAGTGAATTTGGAGTACATTTTGGATGGTATTTTCATATTTTGCAGGGTCTGATTTTGCAATAGCAGGGTCTGATTTTTTATAACAGCTACTTTACACTGGAATTTCAGGGCTTTTTAGGTGGATTTGATCAAGGGTTTGAAGGTTGAAGAGTTGTGCTTGATAGAAGACCTTCCTATGCATCCATAGAATGCATTTGGAGGAGATATTTCATGATATTTCATTGTAAACCCTTGGCTGGGTTAAAAGTTCATTTTCAGCAGTCATATCAGCATACAGAAAGTTTATATCAGAAATTTAGTGAATCTTTTTCAAGACTATTTTGTGTCCATTTGATAGCCATCATCATTCTAGAGGCTTTGGACTATATTTGTATGCAAAGTTTGATGTATTTGGGCTTCATATTGATTTGTAATTAAGTCTGATATAAAATCAGACATGGACTGAAATAAATTCCAGCCACTTGACTTTTCATGTTTCATTTATTTGTTGGTTTCATATATGCAAAGTTGATGTGGGTTTGATATGCTACAATTCCTTGTTCATTTGGTGATGTTACTTAATTGAAGTGTGCAAGAAATCTTATCTAAATTGGCAAAAAATTTCAGTCATTTCTAGAAGGGTATTTTACAAATATAGTATCAACATCCAAAATACAAAATGAGCAATAGCAGGAGAAACGTATGCATAGGACTCTACACGATGAATAAGTAATTTAATTCCACCTACAACCATGTCCAAAAGGTCTTGGTAGGTGGACATGCCCTATCGATTGCTCTCACACCACATTCAACTGTAACTTGTCTAATTTTCATTTAAGATTTTATTCTTTTCCTATTTCTTAGAATTATTCTTGGACTTTGTAATCAACACTATCAATCTACAAAGACCCTTGCTATCATAGAACTGATTTATTAGGTAGTATATAATTAGGCAGGTACGAAGTTTTTTTTATCATTAAACCCCCTTTCCCGTTGGATTATGGATTAGTAGGTTTTTTAAATTTTATTTTTTATACTGATTCTTAAAATATTTTAAATATTAGATCAATCCACCTTTAGTAGCCCCTTACCTTATTTTAGCTTGGAATTTCTTACCCATATAATTGAGTAGCTGACCTCTTACCTATCTGTTTCATGACACTACTTCTTCCTACTCTCAAGCAGTTGCTTGGACCTTTTCCTTGATGATGGATCCATTGAAGGGACCCGAAATATTGGAACCTAATTAATCTATGCAGTTGCTCCCAGTAGAACATTGCAATTATTTTTTGAACTTTTAAGAGACAGGGTTTGCTTGTAGATACATGAAACTATATAGGCATTTACATTGTTAACTCTAATCTATCTTCAATGAGTAATATTGATTGATACGTACAATACAAACCTCCATTCATGTATCTATTTGTCTGATCCATGAGTACTCATTCAGAGATCAGTTTAGACAATGGGACTCTTCTAAAGTTACCATTGAATGTGCTTGTATCTAAAGCCAAAAGCAAAGTAATGTTTTTTTAAAGTCTGTTTTCAGGAGGAGAAAATGATATGTGAATAATGGTATAACATGTCCCATACCAATAATCTAATTTTTATTTCTTATTTTAATAACAATCTTTAATCTTCAAAAGCAAAGTTTCTTAGAGAAACAATGAAATCATATCAAATCATATTGTATAAAACATTGTATTTGAATATGATTGTTGTCACTTTGTTTTCTAGCCTAATGCTTTGCAAATGCCTCTTAACTTTCCAGACATTAACCAATGCATTGTCCACAAAACTAGAAGAGGAATCCCTGAAGCTACAGTCTTCAGTACTATCACTGTCGTGCAATCTACATGGAAATCCATCTCATAGCAGTTGGTCAATTAATTATGCGAGGAATGGTCATAAGGAGCCAATACAGGAAGAATCCTTTGATGCAGTTATAATGACTGTGAGTTGTTCAAACCACTCCTTTTTAATGTGTTAACCGCATTGCCACAGTTTGTGTGGCAATAATTACCTTTATTTTAATGTGATCTCTTCAATATATCAAGCATGTATTTTCAACATGAAAAATGTTAGATTTTATCAAGTAGAACTTATGGTACCGGCAATTCCTTTCTTGTTTCTGGGTTTTGCATATATTTTTTTTTTGTGATTTATGTTTAAAATAGGGAAAAATTTGTTGGCTGCTTTTCATAAATTGATTAATTTTTACCATTCCATAAAAATCACATTTCCTATTGAGAAAACATTTCAAAAGTTTTACCGCATTTTGTCTATTGTACCTAAATTAATAGCATTCACCTAAACAAAAATCAATAGTAGATGCTCTCTTTGTAATGTTATTGTATAATAACCATGTTTACTCTATTATGAAATGAATAATTTTCGTAATTTATATTGGCAAGAGTTATTTGGGAGATAATTGTTTGTTATTTCACAGAGTGTCTCTATATGGAAACAAAGACAGATAATAGATTTCTCAATAACTATTTTTTGAGCCAACCTGTACTTAGAGGGATGTATGTAAGAATTTTGTAAGCCTATGAGGGGAGAATTAAATGGACATTTAAGACAAATAATTAGGAGAAATAATTGTAAGAAACCTGAAACTAATTGTAGGATTAAAAATTTAACATGAGAATTTTGAAAACATTCACTGCTAACATGTTTACCCGTGGAATCCCAAAGACTTAATTTTTTTGAGATGATAGAGCTAGAAGGAAGAGAGAAGGCAGAAGAGAGATGAATTAGAAGAAAAGTTGTTAGCTTTCTGTAAAATTCATCCAAGTTATTCCTTGTACACAGTGGAAACTGTGTTATTTCTCTGATTACAGTATGGCTGACAATTTACTTGTTTTCAGGCACCATTGTGCAAATTTCGAGATATGAAGATAAGCCACAATGGGAAACCCTTTCCACTTGATTTTCTACCAGACGTGAGTATCCACTGTTTTTTCTATTCTATATTGAGGTCATGGCAATCTTTGTTAACATGCATATATTCTGAACAGAGCATCCAAGAAGATTCTTTAATGCGTTCAATTAACTTCTCTTTTGTGTCTTTCGAGCCTCAAGTTCGATCTATTATTCTCATTTATGGTTTCACATTCCTCCTCTAAATGGCTCTTTTGTTATGTGAGGGCAAATATGAGGGACCCACATAATTGTTAAGTTCTAAAAATTTCTCACGTTGTGAAGTAGATGCTACCAAAGGACTTTTAGTTTTGGACCTGTTATTCTCTAGATAAAGTGTATTTACGAACCTTTTCCATCTCAGCGTTTCTATCTGCAGCCCTCATTTACCCTAAAATTTGTGCTTCTCAAAACACAACTTTCTACCAAAAGAATCGTTAAGCAAAGCCAGTTTCTCCACTAAAGTTGTAGTTGATGCAAATCCTACAAATAAAACTAAGATCTGACCCTAGAATGATTCGTCAGTGACAAATTTGCAACAGAAATGGCATATGTAATCAAGAAAATTTACTGTAGCAAAAAACTCAGTAAACCAAACATACACGAACCAAAAGAAAGAGAAATGTTTTAGTAGATTATCAATGAAATAATTTCCAGGTTGTTCTTCTAGGCACCTTTGTCAATATTTTTGACTAAAAGAGATGTTTTAGTAAATTTTCAATGAAATGTTTTTCATGCTGCTCTTCTAGGCACTTGTCAACTGTTTTGACTGTTTCTTGAAAAAAAAGTATTTGGATAGGATAAGGTTTCGTATAACTGAATATATACACCTCTTTTAAAAAATTGGCACATTTTCTGTCATGACTTGTTTATGTTAGTTCATAATCTATTTTTCTAAAGACATTTCCAAATTTATATCATTTCTGATTGAAATTTTCTATATCTAGGTGACGTATCTTCCAATGTCAGTTATAATTACAACATTTAAGAAACAAGATGTCAAGCGACCATTAGAAGGCTTTGGCATCCTTGTTCCATCAAAAGAAGAGAAAAATGGTTTCCAAACACTAGGCAAGTTCCTTACTTCTCAGCCCTAAGAGCAATGATAGCGAGTACATTTGATGATTACTTGGACCATGTATACATTTGCTTTTGATGAGGCTGTGATTGAAAAGCTAAGCATCAGCCCTTGCAAAGATATATAATACTTCAATGAGTTAATTATGTGCTTCATTATTTCAATATATCCCCTGGGCAGGTACGATATTTTCTTCTAGCATGTTTCCAGATAGAGCGCCATCTGATCAATATTTGTTTACAACGTTAATTGGAGGTAGTCGGAACAAGAATTTAGCTAAGAGTTCATTGTAAGTAATGTTCTTGTGAGACAATGTTAAAAGTTAATTTATACCTCTTAATTATTTTCTTAGTTTGGTTGCCTTGATTATATTAAATTTGAATGTTTTCTCAATCTTCTTACTTTTGCAGGAAACAGTTACAAGAAGTTGCAGTTAATGATCTGAACAGGCTTTTAGGCATAGAGAATCACCCACTTACAGTGAAGTAAGTGCATATAATGGCTTAATGCTTGAATCTTATGTGTAGCGTGAATGTCCATGATCTACTACTTTCCGACTGTCATTTTCATCTGTAGAGAAATTAAGGTAGCTCTAGTATAATGTAACTTGGTTCGCATCAGGTTGTGTTTTGGTTTTGCTAATGCATTTCTTCTGTAAGAATTGGATCCTACTTTTAGCTCATGCAAATGGCAATTTCATGTACATTGCAGACATGTTTATTGGAGTGAGGCTTTTCCTCTATACAGTCTCAACTATAACTTAGTTTTGGATGCCATTGATAAAATAGAAAAAAATCTTCCAGGGCTCTACTTTGCAGGTAAGTCATTCCTCATAACTCAATTTCATTGACATTAACATTGAATATATGGAGAGTTCCCTTGAAATTGCAGGTACTTAGATTGGCTAGTTTGACTAAAGTTGGTCAAAGAAGTACCAAAAGCTCCTGATATATACAAAAATAAGAATCGCCTATAAATTGTTAAAAACCCTAGGAAACCATTTCAATTTAAGTGATTTGTTTGATTATTAATTATGACCCAGGTTGTGTTATATGAATATGGAACTAGTTATATTATTTTGGTACATTATTTTATTATATTAACATTGAATCACAGTGCCATGGATTTAGAAAATGATATAGTTCTTGGGTCGAAAACTGCACCAAATAGATATGACCTGACATACAAATATAGAATGGTTTAAACTATCAGCAAATGTTGCATGTAAGTCGGTCTATATTTAGTATTCAACCACAGAGAAGTGGCAAGTCCAAAAATATTTGAGTACAGTAAAATGTGGATTTTTCAAGCTGGTCGGAGAAAACTGTATAGCAATTTGTACATCAAAGTTTCAGATTGCACTGTGTGATCCATTATCACTATCAAGATACAAATATGTGATCCTGGAGTGTGATCCGAAACGTTGATCTAAAAATTGCTGCACAATTTTCTCCGACAAGCTTGATAAATCCAATTAAATGGACTGCAAAAATCTAATGCTACAGTTAAATGGTTGATGTAATACTTTAGTGAATTCAAGTACAAATATGTGTTGGTATTTATTTGTCCCTAATCTGTTATTAAAGTTTTTGCCTTTGCTATTGTTTCAGGTAATTACAGGGGTGGATTATCTGTTGGAAAAGCGTTAGTTTCTGGATTTAAGGCAGCAGATCTTGCAATCAAACATTTGAGGTCACTGGATGGGACTTGTGAACCATAACTGGCATTCAAATTATACTCACGTCCTATTGACAAAACTAAGAATTTGACTTGTCAAGTTCTTAGTATGTTATGGAAGGGAATTATCATTTAATTTTCAAAGCTAGTTTCCAAAATAATATGGATTGTAATCCAATAGTAATTTGGCATTAAAGCTAAAAGGAATAACAAACCAATACTCTCTTGATTTAGCCTTTGAACAAACATTTGCAAACTGAAACAGAGAGATGATAGTAGTCGTGACTATTTTGAACAGAAAAGCATACAGTGCTTACTACATTGTTTATGTTCCATGCATAAACTTACATCAATGCTCATGAAAATTGGCTCCTAGCTATGTTCTTTCAAAGCTAGTTTCCAAAATAATATGAATTGTAATTGAATAGTAATTTGGCATTAAAGCTAAAAGGAATAACAAACCAATACTCTCTTGATTTAGCCTTTGAACAAACATTTGCAAATTGCAACACAGATGATAGTAATCATGACTATTTTGAAATTTGAACAGAAAAACATACAGTGCTTACTACATTGTTTATGTTCCATGCATAAACTTACATCAATGCTCATGAAAATTGGCTCCTAGCTATGTTCTTGTTCCAACTACGTCTGACTAAGGTGGCAAACAAATATGAATCAGATGGTGCTCTATCTGGGAAGATGCTAGAAGAAACATAGTACCTGTGTAGGGGATTATGAAACCCATAGTAACCATCAAGACCATTAATACATTGAAGCATTACATATCTTGAAGTAGCACGCCTTTCTTTTCAATCCCAACTTGATCAAAAGCACATGCATATATACTCCATGGAATCATCAAATATTCATTATTATTGCTCCCAGAAAAAAAGAGAGAGCGACTTGTCTATTTTGTGGAAATCTTTTTTTTTTTCCCTCTTTTTTAGATGGTGCAAGGATGCCAAAACCTTCTAGTAGTCATTTGATATCTTGTTTCTTAAATTCTGTAGTTATAATTAACATGAGCAGGTACCTAGATATTGAACAATTCTGCCAGATGCAACATAAATTTGGAAATCCCTTTCAAGAAAGCAGATCAAATGAACTAAATATAAACAAAAAACTCTAATTAAAGTGAGACCTAAAAATAGGCCCTCAACTCTCTGTTCGGAAATAGGATTTTGTAAAATAGCAAGTGCTAAAATTGTCACAATCAAAAATAACAAATTGACACACAATGCCCTCGCACAATATGATACCCAGCTTTCATTAATCAACATGACGAACAATCATGACAAAACGTGCACAAAAAGGACTTTACCATTGAAAATTTTGTAGGGGTGCAACAATTGACTTTCTTTGGGGACTATGGGACATACTTGGGCCATAGGAGAACCGTAGAATCTCTAGTTTGAAAAGCATTGGTGTCTATCCATTGACAAAGAGTCAAGTCTATTCCCTAACACCTAAACAAACAACTAACCTAAACTAGAACAATGATGAAATCAAACACAACACAAAAAATGGAAACACATTATGACAAGGCGAACACATAAATTGACATCACATACCTATAGATGGACATGTGAGCAAACTAGCTAGACAAAATCATTTATGAGCTGAGAAAAGTAGCAACCCCTCTGTTTGAGTTGGGAGTCCAATTGTAGCAGCACACATCCTTGCAACCTTTGCAAAATAGCTATTACAATACATAGTTCAAGTTGATATGAAAAATCATGTAGTGAAAACTAAAGCAAAAAGTAGTTAATGTTTTATAGCTCAAGATAATCTTCCTCTTCATTGAAATTTATCTTCATCTATTAGATATACTCTACTTTTTTAATATACCTCACAAAATCTTGTGGTTGGAGCACCTTTTCAGGAATGATCACCTCAAATGCAACATTATCCTTTGGAAGCAATTGGAGTTGTTGAAGGAAAATCTCAATCTACTACATTTGACTCTTCAAGTCTAAAATTGATGCTTCTTGTGAACCTTGTGTAGGCAACACTTGTTTAGTTTCATCAAATTCAACATATTGAATCCTAGTCTAATAAATCCTCAAGGTATGCATCTTCTTCAAGCACTAAATCATCAACAAAATGAACATGTTGAAGAATAATGTCAATCTATAGCAACAAACTATACAAATTCTCTTCAAATGATGATTGTGGGCCTTGGTTGAACTAGACTTATTTAGCCTCATCATGACAATCTTCTTCAAAGATTCCATTAAGCAAAATTAGAAAATAGTTAGATTGACAATCTCGTATTGTGCAATTATTGTCTTCATCAATGTATATGAGAGCAATTAAATTTGAGGATGAGTTAAACTTCAATAAGAAATTCATTGTTGCCTCCACTAAAGATCTGCTCTCAAGGTGTCATAGGAAATTGTCAAGATCTATTAATGAATCGTCCATATATAGTTATGATCTGATATATGCCTCTAGAGCTGAATTATCTTCAAGATCCTATTCTTCATCTAATTGTGATCTTTCATTAACGTTGTGAAGAAAAATACCAATCTCTTGGAAGAGGCTTTGTTTTTTTAACAGTTGCCACTTAGACAACTTGAGTTGTATGGCCTTCCTCAATCTTGTTATGTGCAGGCTCCTAAAGCAATCCTTTGAATGCAAAAAATTAATCATTTGACACATCTTCATCCTTGGCAAATTTGTTGCTCTCTTGCTTAGTCGAAAAAGTCAGATCATTATTTTGTTTCGTATATGCCTATGAGACCTTGTCCTTCTTAAAGAACATATGAACGTACTCATGCAGTTTCTTTTGTCCAACACAAAAGGTTGTTCTTCTCTAATAAAAAATCCTCCTTCCTCATAGAGCTTGAGCAAAGCTTTTGAGGTAGACAAAAAAGCCACCTCATCTTCATGATCTATTGATAAAGGTGTAAATACGGGTTCTTGTGAATAGGACTTTATTGATGGATTCTCTTTATGTACTTTCCTCATTTCTTCTCCATGCTCTTTCTTAGTTTTTTTTACTCCATAAGCACATAGTCATTAAACACTTGGTTATACCAATTAATCAATTTTTTTTATCACAAACGAGTTCATATTTGAAGTATCTTGATATAGAGTTGCCATCAAGCTCATCTTGAAGATGTTGAAGGTTATATGAAATCCTTTGATGATTTGACTCAAGAAAGTTCATGATATAGAGTTTCCATCAAGCTCATCATGAAGATGCTTTGAAGGTTATCTAAAATCCTTTGATGATTTGACTCAAGAAAGTTTGACTTGCAACATGTGATGCATCTTTGGACAATAGCTACATTGTGATATCTTGTCTCATGGAAAGAACAAAAAATATTCATGTTGTTATCAAGAGATACTTTTAAGGAGGCGTGTTTAAATTACGCCTTACAGATGGAGGCAATCTATTGTTTTTGTTGGAAGGACCAATATTTCAATGATGATGTTTATGGTTGTGTTGAACTAGGACATTTTGTTCAAGTTGTCTATCCATGTTTATGACATCACTTACAACCCTTTGTAAGAGCAAATCAGTTGAGCTTTGAATCATGGGCTTGATTGAATTTTTTCTAATTTTGTAAGTGGTAATTGTTAGAGTTGGCTATGATTGGAGCCACCCAAGATCTAGAACTTCATGAAAGAACAAGAGAGATCAAATGAGAGAATGATTCTATTCTAGCAATGAATGCAAAAGATTGTTAAAATATTGTTACAATGTACATGATATGCCTTGCTTATAAAGACAAGGATGAAATGTAGGATGTTGTAGTCATGTGACAAGTGTCTTAATCCTATGACATGTGACAACTATAGGATAAGATGCCAACTATCAACAACTAGACACAACTAGAAACATCTAGTAGACTCACTAAGTTAACTTAACGTGTGAATCATGTGTGATGTGTGAATGTTATTTAACTAATAAATAGTTAAGTAACATGAATTATTCACACAAGGGTAAACCGAATAGGTAATAACCCTGTTCACACCAACGCCCCCCTTAAGTGCAACTTAGGGAGTAGTTGACTAAAGCAAAGATGCAATAATGCAAGAATGGATGGGTCCCGGCTACTAGGCCATGTTAGATATCCCTGTACAACAAATTGCAAGTGGAGAAAAGGATAAAACCTCATGGGACAAAACTCCTCTCCAAAAGTGAGAATGCATAAAATAATGAAAGTGAAAGAAGTGATAGTAGAAGGACTCAACATGACCCCCCAAGGACTACTTCTATCACATATATACAATCAAATACCCCCCATAGGAGAGCAAAAGTGAAACTATAGTTCCTCCCCACAATGAAGTAACTCGTGTCGATGGTGAATGCTTGAAGATGAATGTTGAAGAGAATCTTGTACCTGCAAACAACATTCCTCCTCTTAGGAAGAAACCAATCCAAAGGCTGATGTAGAAGAAACTTCATCTCCAAGAAGAGCTATGAGGGAAGAAGTCTCATGATAGATGTCTTGAAAAACTGCTCAAATGTCCACTTGTCAGAATCAAAGAATGGCATAATGCAATGAGGTGTGTCCAATCCAAAATCCTAGGTAGACGCATGAAGAACAATCTCTAAAGACGAAGTAGATGGGATAACAGTTGTGCTATAACTGCCATCAAAGAGGAGAGATATCCCCTCAAGTGTGTCCAAATCTGCAATATGAGACTCACAAAACAAGTATGATATACTTGCCAAGAAAGTATCCCACAAAGCTGTGTCTAAAAGATTGGAATGATCCTGCTCAATTGAAGTAGAAGAAACCATGTCGACGTTGATCTCTGAAGAAGGAGGTGGAGGAGATGGAAGCTCGGCACTAGTCTCAAGAATTGAAGTAGATGAAAGAACACCAAGGTTCAAGTGACCAAACTTCTCCTCAGAATCATGATTCACATTTGATACATGAGTGTGAATATCAATCAAAGAATGTACATCAGAAGAAGCAAAATGGGAGAATGTATACGAGTGAGATGCATGATCAACCATCCCAATAGCAATGATATCTCTACACTCCAAGTCCCTTATGATCATTGAATCAGGAGTGAACTCAATTGTCTTCCCTGAACCACAATGACTAATCTGGTAAATGGAAAGGAGATTGGTTGACAAGGAAGGTAGACACAATACATTATTGAAAGTACCCTCACCAATATCAATAGTCCCTTTACTAGTTGCATGCATGTATGTATTGTTACCCATCAAGATAAGTGGCAATGTACATGACTCAAATGAAGAGAACATCCCTTGTGAAGATGCCATATGATGAGAAGCTCCAGAATCAAGAAGCCATCTCTTTTACTGAAGACTTGTAGAAGCAAAGAGTGCATGTCCTTTTCCCTTGTTTGTCCCAGTAGCAATGCATGTTGTCCTTGTCTGTGTAGATGATGATGGTGTCGAAGAAGAGGATGAACTAGATGACATGGATGATGGCAAGTGAATATTGTGCTTTTGAATAATGTGAGTCAACTTATCAATTTTTTTCTCATAACACTTATGCTCATCATATCCTAGTTTCTTGCAATATGCACACTTTGGTCTCTCCTTAGATGATTCCTCTTTAGAAGAGGATGAGGACTTAGGTCAATTATTTGACTCCTTTGCTTGCTCATTGTTCTTGAAATCCTTATTTTTCAGTTTCTTGCCTTTGCTAGTTGAAGCCTTTTGATCATCAGAACCTTGATTAGCAAGAAGTGCTTGAGGTCTAGGAGACTTCAATGTGCCCATGTGTACTAACTTAGCTTGCTCTCTAGTGAGTGATGTGGCAAACTCATCAAGTGAAGGCATTGTGAAAGCTGCCAAGAGCATCCATAGTAACATAAAAGGTAGAAACAAAAACTAAATAGCTAGAACCAAGCTTAGCAAGCAATGAAAGAATCAATTGAGTGTCCTATTTCTCAAGTACACATTGTTTGAGCTACAATCTAAGTGACTTTAGTTTTGTGAAGAAGTCTTGGATGCTTGCAAAGTCGGTTGAATTCAAACCAATTAGTTTGTTCTCCAATTTGAAACCTCTCATAGTATCTTGCTTACCAAAGAGATTCTCTAAGGTAGTCCACACTTCATTAGGTGTATTACAAGATTCAATATGAAAAAGCAGATCAGGAGAAATAAACAAGCATAATGTTCCATAGGCTTGATCACATCTATTGTACCACTTTCTTTTTTCTACAGCTGTTGTGGGTTTAATTTATGTACCTATTGTTACTCTATGAATTTTCAAACTTCTTAGATGAATCTCCATTTTAGTTTTCCACTCATGATAGTTATATGGTGTGAGTAGAGGAAGTTTGTTTGGATCCATGATAAAAGAGTAAAAAAAGAACACAAGTACAACCCCCCTTTTACTCAATCAATGAGATCACCCCCTAGCAAAAAAATTGTGGGACTTTATATTTAGTCCAAGTACAATTGCCAAAAGCCAAAACAACAAAGTGGTCTTTGATTTTGGTACAATGCAAAAGCCAAGATTAGGCTAGAATTGAAAGTACAATTTCTAAGAAAAATTGGATCAAATTGATAGTAAATCTAGAAAGTAATCAAAAAATTATGTACTTTCAAAAAAAATTCACAAAAAAATGTTACCCTATAAGCCTGAACGAAGCCTTTGAAGTTTTGAAAACGAGAACTACTGAGGTATAGGTGAGAGAAACTGCAATTTTTGAAAAAAAAATAGGCACAAAAATCAAAATTTGATTCTACCACTACGAAGCTTGCAAAATTCTATCCCAAATAAAAAAAATTGCACAAAAAACGGAGCAAATTGAGCAAGATATTAGCCTTCAAAGTTGGACTGTCAAATTGAAAATCCCAATGAAAGGGGGTCTAGCCAAGAGGGACAAAAATGCTGACACTGTGATGACGTCAACAAGTCGATGGCTAGAATATGCTCAAAACTATCGAAATATTCCCTCTATGGCATCGGTATGCTGACGTCACTGATCGGAAAGTGATGTCATGTTGACGTCATCATGATGTTAGCAGACATAAATTTTTTTGTCGTTTTGTGCTTAGAAGCGGCGGGATATGCCGATACCACCTATCTATTTTACTAGAAACCGCTTATTGATGCCAAAACCACCGTTTATATTTTGGAAACCGCCTTTGACAGACAGGAAACTACTTAGTAGTATTCAGGAGGCTATTTTATCGGTTCTGTGGGTGGTTTTTTACCGTTGTTTTGTTTGACGGGGCTATTGCATTTGGAACGGGTCGGAATGGTTACCATCGGGGATGTTTCTGCCGACTGTTGTGTGGTTACAACCAAACGCTGGCCAATTTCCAACGGCAGTTTGTATGACCATCGAGAGATTTCCGCGATTACCTCCTGGTGGTGGAGGATTTGTTGTCGGGGGTTGTTTTATACCCACTGGAGGTTTTAAAGGCCCGGCGGATGGAAGATTGTCGGGCGCCGCTAGGAAAATTCTATAGAGGCTGCCGGTGGTGGTTTCTCCACTAACGAAGTAGTCCATGGGAGGCAAGGGGCCCGCAAGCTGTGTGGCACCTGCAGGTGCGTCTATAGTTGCAAGTACCTTGTGACAACAAGGTACGACTCTGTAAACAAAATTTTAATCCGCAGAAAAACCTTTAACCCGCAAACAAAAAATATTAACCAATGGATATTACACAAATTATGATTTCGCTTACGCCTGTACTGCAGAGATTCCACCTGCAGAAAGATGCTGCAAAATATTACCTGTGAAGATTCTGTACGGCGAAATCAAGAAAAAAGTTGCCTTTTGTTGCAACTTTGCCTGATTTCGATGAATTGACAGTTGATCTTGGGGTTTTTGGGCCTCCTGAGGGTGATGGCAGGGTTGGATTTGACCCAAAGTGCTCTGAAAGATCAGGTGTTGGCAAGAGACACTATATGGATTCATGATTGTTGTCATTGATGGCAACAAAGTTCATCCCACACATCTGCAAGACATGGTGTGTCTCTACCGAAAGTCAGAGTGAAGAACGTTGTGGTCCGGTAAACAAGAACAAAGCATGTGGCAAGGTCCGACAGATAGGTCCGGATCTCTCAGAGGAAGTATCTTGGTGCAGTGCGGATTTGGGCAAGTCAAGAGGACTACCTTGAGTGATATATTCCAAGGATTTAGCCTCCGGTGATAGATGAGGAAAAAGATATGGATAGTTGAGTACTGGATTCCTGAGTGACAGTGTGAACAGAGGAAGAACTGATTGATAGAACATCAAACTACTTTCCGGATGTATTACTGATTGTGGTAAAGGTTATGAAGGCATGAAACATGTTTGGCCGACATGATTAATGATTTATACAAGCATATAGTTGATCTGCATTACTTGATGTGCAAGGATTCAGCCAACTGATCAGAATTAGTGAAAAGATTGACTATTCTGGGTGCCGACTAGAAAGGTGATGAAATTACCTATGCGGATATATATACACGATGGATTCAGTTGTGAGAGTTGTTGTTGTGGTTAGTCATGTGCGAATAAAAGCAGAATAGCAGAACAGAAGCAGTAAGGAAGATCTGGTATGTGAAAGGAAAGCAGCAAAAGAGAAGAGAAAAGATGAAGTGCAGCAGATCAGTATACTGAGCCTAACCAGAACTGAACTCCAGCATTTGTGGATGCTCCTAATCAGTTCAAGTATTGTATAACACTCTTTTGTAGATAGTGTGTCTCTTTGTAGGCAGTGTGCCTCCTTGTGAGCAGTGTGCTCGGGTAGTGAGCCCTAATTGGCAAGTGTCATTTTGTATTTCCTTATTCTTCTAACAGAGAATAATCTTTGGGTTAATCACCCCGTGGTTTTCTCCCTTAACAGGGTTTCCACGTCAAAAATATTGTGTCATGTGTATCTCTATTTTCATGGTTATGTTTGCTTATTTGATTTAATGCAGCATTGATTAATAAGAAAGTTCAAAAAGAAGAAATAATTAGGATAACTGATTCACCCCCCCTCTCAGTTATCAACATCAGGTACCTGTTGGATCTTGCATGCACCTCCCACCTTCAAACCCTCATAGATTTGGCCTCCGGTGTCCAATTTGGATGAAACAAAAGGCGATCTTGACTATCTCAAACCTTTTGAACACAATGGTGTGCTCATATTTGTAGCAGTATGCTCCAAAATAAACCTACAATACAAGGTCACAAAGAGGAAAACCCTCCAAATCTAATTTTTCTATCAAGTCTTTCTAATTCTTCAGGTCATCATTCGATGCAAGAGAAGAGTGTACTCAACTATCAAGATCCACCATGATTTGCACTGAAGATCTCTCAAAAAATGACTAACACAAAGTGATTCTTCCTAGAGCTCTGATACCATGTTAGAGTTGGCTCTAATTGAAGCCACCCAAGATATAGGACTTCATGCAAGCACAAGAGAACCAAATGAGAGAATAATTCTATTCTATCAATGAATGTAAAAGATTGTTACAATGTACATGATATGCCTTGCTTATAAAGACAATGATGAAGTCATGTGACAAGTGTCTTAATCCTATGACATGTGACAACTATAGGATAAAATGCCAACTATCAACAACTATCAACAACTATCAACAACTAGACAACTAGAAACATCTAGTAGACTCACTAAGTCAACTTAACATGTGAATCATGTGTGATGTGTGAATATTATTTAACTAATAAATAGTTAAATAATATGAATTATTCACACAAGGGTAAACCAGATAGGTAATAACCTTATTCACACCAATAGTAATTATGTTGTCCTCTAACACAAATGCTTATTCCTGAGCTTCTTCTAGTTCATCAACCTAATTGGATTTGATCATGATTGCAATATTTAATGGAAGTGCATTAATAAAACTAGGGAGAATCTCTAAAGAAGACTACAAAGTAGCACTAATTATGTTGACCAAATGGTTGAATCATATAACAAATTCTCATTGGCTCATTATTCTCTTTCTTTGCATTTGAGAGTTGTACAAATAGGATGTGGCCATCCTTGGCTAGCTTGAAACATGACCAAAAAGATTTCACACATAATATTCCAACCTTTGATTGATCTTTGGCAAGATGGTAGAACTATTCTACTATGCCCCCAACCATGGTCTCAACAAAAAGTTTGATTGCAACATCTTCGTGTGCCACTCCCAGAATACTACATGCTATGGTGAAGGTTGATGTATGCTCATCTAAATGTTGGCTATTGTCACCATGAAACTTTTCCTTGGACCATGTGGAAAATCATTGCATTTTGTAAGATCCAAAGGATCAATTCTAGCTCCCCATGAAAGAGAAAGCAAAGGTGGACCATTGTTGTTATGGTTGGCATTGCCACTCATTGCTTGAAGAGGCTCTTTATCCAATGTTGAAAATATCTTGATGAGTTCAGAAATAGTACCTATAAAGATGAGGGTTCTCTTCAAGATGCTTGATTAAGCTTTCAAAATATTTAAGATTAGCGAGCCCTACTTTCATCCATTATCTAATGTAGACTTTATCCTCTAAAATAAAATAGCTTCAATTAGAGGTGATAAAATTGATTTTCCTATTGCAAGATAAACTTGTATTTCATGCCCCTTGGTGGGTGCCAAAAAGTGTTAGCATTTTAATGTGTCTTTTTTGAGACAACTTAAACTGCATTAGTTTGTAAGGTAAAACCTCTCATCAAATTATAAGAGGAAGCTCCCTAAAATCTAAAATTACCATAGACACTAAAATATAGACAATATATATAGTTATAAACACTATACATATTTGCTTTGGGGGTTTTTGTATAAATGAAATAACTAACTATCTGCCTATCTTTTTGCCTCATGTATGAGCACAAGACTAGTAACAACTCTTGTCTCACAAGCGAATTTTTAGATGTCAAGAATGAAAGCAACTAACTCTAAGCATGAATAAACACAACAACTTCCTACTGGCTAAAACAAAGACTAGCTATCTAATGCAAACAAGATGTTAAAGGAATAACAACCACTTTAACACAACACATGATTTGAAGAACCAGATAGCTAAGCTACATGTAAAGATACAAACTAGATGAATGAATAACCTATGTACAAAGGTTGATGTTATTATCCAATTTTAACTTAATTAATGAAATCACAAATATGGGTTTGAAAGACTAGTTGCAACTACAATTTTAGTGGAGAAAATGAATTTGCTTTTTGGATCAATACTTTTGGTAGAAAGTTCAATTGACAATAATTTTGTTGGAAAAAAGAGATGACTTGGAAAACACATGCTTCAAGATATTTTCAAAGATATTGGGTCTACACCATCTTTTTATTTCCCCCTTGGAAATTTATCCCCAAAGATTTGCTCTCATATAATCAACCAAGAGGAATTTGAAACTATAAAATGAAAATGGTAATGAATAAGTGAGGCACAAGGGGAAAGTTATTGAACATAGTGAAGACAAGATATGCTCTCTTGAAAAATATGCATATTAAACAAATATTTCTTACAACAAGACCCTAGTATAGAAGTGAGCAGCTATGGCTGCTAGATTTGAGTAGAGTAACACATTATCATAGTTTTTAGACCCCCACCTCCACTACTCTCTACATAATTTAACTCATACTATTAAGTTGTTTTTCTTTTAAATCCTGTGCATTTTCAATAGAAAAACCAAAATAAGCTAACAAAAATGTTACAAAGCACTAGTAATCAATTAAATGCTATTAAGCAAGACCAAGACTATTCGTGTGATTGTTGTTATGTTGAGAGGCATAACTTGCAATGGTAGCATGGGATGGAATGTAATGGCATGAGCATGTTAACAAAAACTATTAATCAATTGACATGCTAAAATAATAAATATAGAAGACAAATAAAATGTATGGCCAACAGTACTTACTATATATATATATATATGCAAGTTTAGAGCATATGGTACTAAATCAAAGAGATCCACATACACATAATTATTGAAGTGTAAGAGTCACACAATAGACTCAAGAAGTCTAGAATCATCTGCAAGACCAAAAATGACCTTCCACAAGAGAGTAACGAAATAATAATGTTGTATTTCTAGATAAAATCAATGCATACAAAATGTGCTTAATATGCTCTATATGATATGAAACATATTGAGTGCATCTTGTATGCATTGTTTTCCCCTGGCAATATAGCATTATTATTTTGCTACTCTCTTGTGGAAGGTTGTTTATGGTCTTGCAAATGATTCTGAGCTTCTTGAGTCTATTGTGTGACTCTTACATATGGTATCAGATGACAGATCTATAAACCTCTTCTCTTTTTTGAAGATTTTCAATCAAGAGATTCCATACAATGCATCATGGTCTAGATCCGACATCATGGTTGAATTAAGAGCAACTGAGAAAGTCAGATTTGACTTTTATTTCATCAAATTTGGACACCGGAGGTCAGATCTACAAAGGTTTGAAGTAGGTTTTTTTATTTCAAATCCAAAGGGCAGCTATCATTTTGGAGCATTGTGAGCCAAAATTGACACGTCATCACACTCAAAAGGCCCAAAAACCTAAGATCGGCTATCAATTCGTCAAAATCAGGCTCGAGAACTTCTAAGGCAGTTTTAATTTCTAGGTCATACGAATGCCTATACGCTCTTGCTGGTATGGATTGAATTTTTTTTAAAGAATTAAAAAAAATTGTTGGGGCATGAGGTTTTCATCTCATCCCCTCCCCATACAAGCGGGGGTACCCGTCCCCTACCATGACCCTACCATGACAAGCCAACATGCCCCTCAAGCCCTACCCTTGTCCTGCGGAGGGGCAAAGCTCTCGCCCCCTATCCATGACTTCTGCCATGGCAAGGATGGTAGCCCCTTGGGCCTCACCCCTTCCATGGGGTGACAGGGGGTTTCAAACCCCCTCCACCCAAATTTTTTTATTTTTTTTCTTTTTTCAAGAAAAAATCCAAACATACAATAGTAACCAGCACCACCTTTAGCTGGTTGGGCCACCCAGTAGCCACCAAGGGAACAACCCCTCTTCAATGAGTTTTGCACTTTTGGAGGACAACTTTGGGAGGCATTTTCTTGGCCATACGGAGGTTTTTTTTAGAATATTTTTTGAAATGGGGTAGAATTTCATGAGCTTTGCAGTGGTGTAGGCAATTTTCAGTTTGAACTTCTAGTTTTTGTAGAATTTTAGTTTTCTCGGTGATCTAGCTATGCAGTTCTCATTTTAGGAACTTTGACATGCCATAACTTTTATGTATGGACTCTTTTTTGGGTCAAATTATTTTTGAAAGTGCATATTTTTCGTGTACTTCATAGTGGTTCCATCAGTTTCCTCTTCTTGTGTAGCAAAATTATATTTTCTGCATGTGGTCCTTTTTTGGACATTATATGAATCCACAATATGTACTTTCAGATTTGTAAATGCACTGAAATAAAGAGTCACATATTGTACTTGTATTTTTGGGTTCTTACACATCATGTTGTGTCATTATTGTACTCACACTACTTTATAAAGTGTTATGGGGAGTTTGTTGTGTCACCTTGTCTTTGCAATCACCTCATCTACCTTCATGCATGTGTGCCTTGTTTTTGCACACCCTTTTTCAGTTGTAGGTACTTATTCATGCACCATTTGATGTTGCAAGTTCTTGCACTTCATTATGACACATAATTTCAGTGGATCTGCCATACCTCTCCTTTGTCAAGATTATGAGGGGTATCATATTGTTTGTACTTGTGCTAATGCTTCCTTGGTTTCTCTTTGGAGGCAACCTTCTCTCTTCTTCAGATTGATCAGAGTTCTTGAGACTATTGGTACATTTTTGGTGTGCCATATGTATCTTTGACTATCAAATTGTTGCCTTATTTGTCATCTGTACATTGCTCGAGTAGTGTCGTTGGGGTCACTCATGTAACTTTGTGCCTCTTTGATCCTAATTTTAGTGGACATTCTGGGTAAAAGTTCAAAGTTGTGTCACACTTTAGGCCAACTTATCAAAATAAATGAATTTAAGTATTTCCAACTAAAAGTCAATTTTGGTGAAACATATGTTCTATCTTGATTTATTCTAGCTAAGTGGATCTAGGCCACAAATTTTTCAACTAAAACCATCCACTAAAAACATATTTAGCATCATTTTAGGGCTAATTTACCAAAAAAATGAAATTATTTGAAAAACTTGATGTTCTAACAACTCCTACTCATGCAAATAATCATTTTAAAAGAATCTAAAAATACTCTTTTATAGATCTATAAGTCTACTTTGTAAAAAATATAATTTATTAAACATTTCAATTAGTGTTTATATTTTATTTTTTAGTTTTACTAAAAGTAGGTCATCAATACCAAAATATATGTTGATTGTCTTCTCAAGAAAAAAATAGTAAAGTTTATCAAAAAAAATTAAAAAAAATATGATGCACTAGAGGAGAGATTCCATGTTGAGATGATATAACTTTTTTCCTATTTTGGATAAATAGAAATAGTTGTGTTTTCATTACACACAATTGTTAGAATCAAGGCAGACAATTGAGAGGGGGCTGAATCAGTTGTCTCAAAACTTTCTCTTCTTATTAATCACTTAAATCCTTCTTGTAATTCAGTAGCATAATCATAAATTAATCATGAAAACACAATGCAATTATTCAAGAGTAAAAATGCATTAACACATATGACACCAAGATTTTGACGTGGAAAACCCGGTTAAGGGAAAAACCACGGGGTGACTAACCCAAGATTGTATTCTCTGTTAGAAGAATAAAAAGAACAAAATGGCACATGCCAATTAGGGCTCACTGCCTGAGCACACTGCTCACAAGAGGCCCACTGCCTACGAGAGACACACTGTCTACAGAATAATAAGTATTACATACTTGAACTGAAGAATAGCATCTTCACCATGCTTGAGTTAGTTCCATTTAAGCTCAATACTTCTGCTCTGCCTTTCACACTTCTCTTCTCTACCACACTCTCATCTCCTCCAAGCTTACCTTGCAATGACCTTACAACTTCTTATTTATACAAGACATTTGACTTGGGGATAATCATCCAAGTCGGCATACATTACAGAGCAAATACATGAATATAACATGACTAATTACAAAAAGACTTTACATGGATCAACAAACTGTCGGCCACACAGATTTGAGACTTCAATCTTCTTAGAGGAACACACCATACATCGCAAAACATCTTCAAGATCATCCGTAGGATGTGTAACTCATCCGGTCGGCCAAACTTAGGAAGAACATCATCCGGAAGTAATTCATCAATTACAAGCTCAATGTTCAATGCGGACCACCAACACGAACTGGACACAATCCAAAGATCTCCACAAGCTTTCCTGAATCACCACGAACATCCACATTACTTCTACTTACTGAAATCATTCTCTCCTTCATTCGGAACCTCAAGAACATAGTCTGTCATCACTGTCATACTGGAATAGATGCTTGCGAACCTCCAGACTATGAACCAATTAAGTTTTCAATTCACATTGACTTCCTAAACACTCTGCCAAATCCGCAGAACAAGATATTTAATTTCTGGATCTCACCGGACCTATCTGTGACACTCTGTCACCTCTGAACATCTGCCAGAACCAGTTTTACTCAAGTGGCCATAACTTCTTCAGATCTTCATGCGGACCTCTAAAATCTTTACTGGATCATCTTAAGACACATATCTATAAACCCTTTGAACCGCATCCTCTGAGCTTCATCTTAACTGGTATCTTTACCTTTCTGTCTTCATTGTTCTTCTATGTTCCTGATAGGACTAATTTTCTCAATATCCTTAGCATACAACTCATCCAACCCTTGACATTAATGCAACAACAATATGTTGACATCAATGACAACACCGGTTAGGCCCATACTTGCAACAATCTCCCCCTTTGTCATTGATGACAACATATGATGTGAAAAACTTTTTTAACCATCAAGACAAGAACTTCTTCTTACTGACTGACATAACTCATCCTATCAATAACATGTCTTCTCTTCCTTTACTGTTCCCCCTTTGATTAGCACTCACTTTTGTTTTTCACGTCTTCTCTCCCCCTTTGACATCAATGGCAAAGGGCACATACTTGCATCAATACCAACTGCTCCCCCTGAGTAGCAACTTTCCATCATCAATCCGGACCACAAGATATGACTGTGAGATCCACCGGACTGATGCACATCAGTGCACCTTAATTCAGAACCAGAGGGGTAATAACCCCTAACTTCTCCCTGAGATACTCAAAAGAGTCCTTAGGTAGAGGTTTGGTAAAGATGTCTGCAATCTGATCCTTGGAGGGCACAAACTCTAATCTGACTTCATTTTTGTTCACCTGCTCTCAAAAAATGAAACTTGATGGATATATGTTTTGTCTTTGAATGTAACACCGGGTTCTTTGAAATGTTTATTGCACTTGACTTGTCACAGAAGATTGTGATAGGTTCCTCATACTCCATTCTAATGTCCCTTAGCATTTGCTTCATCCACAATACTTGAGTGCAACTACCTGCTGTTGCAATATATTCTGCTTCTGCAGTGGACAAAGATATTGCCTCTTGTTTCTTGCTTAGCCAAGAAACCAATCTTTTCCCTAAAAAGAATGCTCCACCACTTGTACTCTTCTGGTCATCCACATCACCTGCCCAATCCACATTTGTATATGCATGAAGTGAGAAATCATGATCTCTAGGATACCATAAACCATACTCAACTGTCCCTTTTAGATATCTGAGAATCCTCTTGATTGCCATGACATGAGATTCTCTAGCATCAGCTTGGAATCTAGCAACAAGACCAACAACATTCATAATGTCAGGTCTAGTTTGAGTAAGGTACAATAGTCCTCCAATCATTGACCTGTACTTTTTCTTATCAGCCTTAGGAGAGTCATCATCTTTTCTCAACTTACATCCGGTTGCCATGGGAGTACTCATTGGTTTTGAGTCTTCCATCCCAAACTTCAACAATTCGTTCACATATTTGGTCTGTGAAATGAAGATTCCTTTCTTTGTTTGAGTGATTTGCAGACCCAAGAAGAAATTCATTTCTCTAAACATAGACATCTCAAATTCACTTTTCATTTGATTTGCAAAGGTCTTGCACATGCTATCTCTTCCTCCAAAAATAATATCATCAACAAATACGTCAACAATCAAAATATTTTTATGTTCAATTTTGAAGTACAAGTTACTGTCAACAGTACCTTTGTTGAAACCAATTTTCAAAAGATTCTTATCCAGTCTTTCATACCAGGCTCTTGGGGCTTGTTTGAGTCCATACAATGCTTTTTTCAACTTGCAGACCATATCACCATGATCAGACAATTCAAATCCATCCAGTTGCTCAATGTATACTTCTTCCAAGTCACCATTCAAGAAAGCAGATTTGACATCCATCTGATATACTTTGAAGTCCTTGAAAGCAGCAAAGGCAAGAAATAATCTGATTGCTTCAATTCTTGCCACCAGAGCAAAAGTTTCTTCAAAATCAACTCCTTCTACTTGAGAGTAACCCTTACAGACTAATCTAGCTTTGTTTCTGACTACTTCACCATCTTCATTTAGTTTATTCCGGAAGACCCATTCGGTTCCAATCACATTCTTGTTTCTAGGTTTGGGAACAAGATCCCAGGTGTGATTTTTCTCAATTTGCACCAGCTCTTCCTCCATTGCTTTAGTCCAGCTTTCATCATTGCAAGCTTCATTCACTGTCTTTGGTTCAATCTTAGAAATCAGACAGTAATTTTCTGAGTCTTGAGCAATCTTTCTTCTTGTTTTAACACCTTTTCTTTTATCACCTATGATCTGATCTTCAAAGTGATTCAGTCTTACATCCTTGGGATTTTTGGGAGTTTCTTGCACTTCTATTTCTTGAACCGATTCATTCAAACTTATCTCTTCTTCCTGATTCTCCAGATCAATCTGGATCTGAATTTCAGGAGCTTGGACCAAAACATCATTCTGATCATCATCATCATATTCATAAAACCTTGAGGGTTTTTCAACACCTTCATCAACCTTCACATTTGTACTTTCTATCATCTTTCTCAATCTCTTGTTATAAGACCGGTATGCTTTGCTTTGAGTAGCATAACCCAAGAATATTCCTTCATCACTTCTAGCATCAAATTTGCCAAGGTCTTCATCTCTTTTAATATAACATTTGTTACCAAAGACTCTAAAATACTTCACAGTGGGAGTGATAACAAACTAGAGTTCATAAGGGGTCTTACCAATATTGCTTCTGATTTGTACTCGATTAAGAGTATAGATAGTAGTGTTTATAGCTTCTCTCCAGTAGATCTAAGGAATATTTGCTTCCATCATCATGGTTCTAGATGCTTCCTGGATGGTCCGGTTCTTTCTTTCCACTACTCCATTCTGCTGTGGAGTCCTTGGAGCTGACAACTATCTTTTTATCCCATGTTTCTCACAGAATTCTATGAACTCACCAGATGTGAATTCTCCACCTCTATCAGACCTCAAACATTTTATGTTTAATCCGGTTTCATTCTCTACCATAGCTTTGAACATTTTGAATTTCTCAAGAACCTCAGATTTCTCTTTCAGAAAGGTCACCCACATCATCCGGGAGTGGTCATCAATTAACAACATGAAGTATCTATCACCTTGCAAACTCCCGATTCTTGCCGGACCACATAGATTAGTATGAACTAAGTCCAATAATCTGGTAGAAGATTGTTCCTTACTTTTGAATGTGACTTTGCTTTGCTTACCCAACTGACATTCTTTGCACAAACTATTAGTAGGTTTCACCAGCCTTGGAAGATCTCTTACAGCTTGAGTGTTGCTTATCTTGATGATATTATCAAAATTCACATGACACATTCTCCTATGCCACAACCACCTCTGATCAATTTGAACAAATAAACAACTTTTACTAGTACCAACCAAGTGGAAGATATTACCTATTGTTTGAGTACCGGATGCAATCTCTGTTCCAGAACTTTCAAAGATCTTACATTTTCCATTCTTGAATTAGAGATCATAGCCTTTGTCCACCAACTGTCCAACACTGAGAAGATTGTGCTTCAGACCTTCAACATACAGTACATTACTGGTTTTGTTCTTTCCATCAAAAGAAATAGTTCCTCTACCTCTGATTTTGCCAGCAGAATTATCACCAAATTTTACCACTCCACCTTCATATCTTTCCAAATCTATAAACTTATTTTTATCACCAGTCATATGGTGGGAGCATCCACTATCAATGACCCAATCATCCTTTTCTTCAACTTGGGCAGCCAGAGCTCTTTCTACCATTTTATGATTGACAGATTCAGAGGGCATTGGATCTTCTTCCTTGATGGCAATAAACACCCAGTCACTTCCAAATTTGTTTCATGCCTCTGATTCATCATCTGTTACTCCTTCATCATCATCTTCATGAACGTAGTAACACTTCTTTTGAAAACTTGATCTATTAGGGTTTGGCCTAGAAAATCTTTCCAGACACCTTGAGGCAAAATGACCAATCTTATTGCAGTTAAAACATTTGAAAGGCAATTTTCCTTCATACTTACCAGATCCTCTTGGCAATCTTTTTGCAATGAGAGCCTCAAGTTGTTCAGCTTCTAATTCATCTTCTTCCAGATCCTTTCTTGCTTTCTCATACCAAGAAGATTTTCTTGAGGAACTTTCACTTGGATCTTATTTTTGTTTGCCTTTTGTAGAGGCACTAGCTTTAAATGTTGATTCAGTCTTGGGAAGTGCATCACCAAACTCAGCTAACTCGAATGCAGATATCTTACCAACCAATTGATCCCTTGTGATAGTTGTTAAGGATTTGATTTCCTCAATGGCAGCAACTTTGTGTTTATAAGCAGGAGGTAGGGATCGGAGAACCTTAGCAACAATTTCATCTTCATCCAAAACTCCACCAGCACATCTAATGCCACATACAAGCTCATTTACTTTTGTCATGTAAGAGGTGATATTCTCATCTTCACTTATCTTCATGTTCTCAAATTTTTCTTTCAGATTCTGGAGCTTGGCACATTTAACATACTTGTCTCCTTCATGAAGAAGTTCCAGTTTTTCCCAAATCTCATATGCAGTTTTTAGATCTATAACATTTGTCAACTCTCAATCAGATAAGGCACTTAGTAGAGCTTCTTTATCCCGAAGATTGTTTTTAGCATCCCTGATTTCATCTATAGTTCTCAGACCATTCTGTGGAGGTACATACCTTTTTGAAGCCATGATCCAATATTGCATTCCCATACATTGCAAGTGACATTTCATGCGGATTTTCCAAAGAGTGAAATTGGTTCCATCAAACCTTGGGCTATCCTTCTTATAGGAAGACATCCTAGATCTCCTCAAGTGGTTAAGCTCCTTTTAGAGGAACTTAGCTCTGATACCAATTGTTAGAATCAAGGCAGACAACTGAGAGGGGGGTGAATCAGTTGTCTCAAAACTTTCTCTTCTTATTAATCACTTAAATCCTTCTTGTAGTTCAGCAGCATAATCATAAATTAATCATGAAAACACAATGCAACTATTCAAGAGTAAAAATGCATTAACACATATGACACCAATATTTTGACGTGGAAAACCCGATTAAGGGAAAAACTATGGGGTGACTAACCCAAGATTGTATTCTCTATTAGAAGAATAAAAAGAACAAAATAGCACATGCCAATTAGGGCTCACTGCCCGAGCACACTTCTCACAAGAGGCCCACTGCCTACGGGAGACACACTGTCTACAAAATAATAAGTATTACATACTTGAACTGAAGAATAGCATCTTCACCATGCTTGAGTTAGTTCCATTTAAGCTCAATAATTTTGCTCTGCCTTTCACACTTCTCTTCTCTACCACACTCTCATCTCCACCAAGCTTACCTTTGAAATGACCTTACAACTTCTTATTTATACAAGACATTTGACTTGGGGATAATCATCCAAGTCAGCATACATTATAGAGCAAATACATAAATACAACATGACTAATTACAAAAAAACTTTACGCGGATCAACACATTGTCAGCCACATAGATCTGAGACTTCAATCTTTTTAGAGGAACACGCCATACATCGCAGAACATCTTCAAGATCATCTGTAAGATGTGTAACTCATCCGGTCGGCCAAACTTAGGAAGAACATCATCTGAAAGTAATTCATCAATTACGAGCTCAATCTTCAATGCGGACCATCAACACAAATTGGACACAATCCAAAGATCTCCACAAGCTTTCTTGAATCACCACGAACATCCACATTACTTCTACTTACTGAAATCATTCTCTCCTTCATCCAGAACCTCAAGAACACAGTCTGTCATCACTGTAATACTGGAATAGATGCTTGCGAACCTCCAGACCATGAACTAATTGAGTTTTCAATTCACATTGACTTCCTAAACACTCCACCAAATCTGCAGAACAAGATATTTCATTTCTGGATCTCACCGGACCTATCTGTGACACTCTATCACCTCTGAACATCTGCCAGAACCAGTTTTACTCAAGTGGCCATAACTTCTTCAAATCTTCATGTGGACCTCTAAAATCTTTACTGGATCATCTTAAGATGGATATCTATAAACCCTTTGAACCGCATCCTCTAAGCTTTATCTTAACTGGTATCTTTACCTTTCTATCTTCACTGTTCTTCTCTGTTCCTGATAGGACTAATTTTCTCAATATCCTCAACATACAACTCATCCAACCCTTGACATTAATGCAACAACAGTATGTTGACATCAATGGCAACACCGGTTAGGCCCATACTTGCAACAACAACTTCCAAGATTTATTTAAAAATATATATTTATCAAAATGGAGAAAAAAAACCATGCACTAAAGTTTTGAGTTATGAATACACAAAAAAAAAGGAAAATAAATAAAATTTCCTATATAAAGTGCAATGCCCCATTCAACCTTATTTTTCAACATTTTATCAGCAACTAAATTATAGTGTCAATTTTATAAAATACTACATTTAAATAATTCTTAATTTTTTTCAAAAAATATAAACATAAAATACACTAAAAAATCTACATTTTATTAGTTTACATCATTTTAAAATTCAAAACATATACGTCACTTTGTAGTGATTCAAGTTAAAAAGTTAAATCAATGTTGGTCATTTCCTTTATAAAAGTGTGACACAACTTTGAACTTTCACCCTGTTGATAATACGGAATACTAAAAGGGGGGTGAATCTATACTCCACAAAACCACTTCTTCACAAATTTATTTATCCAATTTCCAAAGTTAATAACATGAAAGAAGAATAAACATAGAAATAACAACCATAAAGACATAACACGTGAACTAGGATTTTTACGTGGAAAACCCAAAAAGGGAAAAACCATGGTGAGTGTTAGCTCACAATATATTAATATAGCACAATACTGGATTACAAGAAGGTTCACTACCCAAAGAAATGCTCACTACAAGAAAGGCTCACTGCCTAGAAAGAGAAAGAAGAAAGAAGAATGGCTCACTACCAATTTGAACTGCTCTAATTGCATCTACACATGCATGGTTACAACTCCAATGAAGCACATAAATACTGTCTCAAAACTCTTCATCTCTGGCTGCTCTGTTTCACTGCTCTGCTTTTACACAAGAACAAAATCTCTCTTCTTCTGCTCTTATACAATCACTCTTCTTCGCATGTCGCACATTCACATTCGCATCACATACATTACATCACAATACCATAATCCTCAAAACTCGAATCCATCATATATATATATATTCGCATCAAGAATTATTACTTGATCAGGTCGGCAAACTAAACAAGAAAATGTGTAAGCCAATATATCATACTATGTCAGCTTGTTCTTATGTACAATCTCCAATGCAGACTTAAAAAATCGTGCACAAGTCTTCATATGGGTCGGCCTTAGTCATATGACCGCTCAAATTGATTATCCAAACATTACATCTTCGCATAAAGATCTAGCATACCAGTTGGCCTGTTCTTTAAGAACATACTTGACAAGTTCATCTGTCACATCACAACTCGCACTGCGGACCAAATGGGACCTCACAAATCATATCCGATGTTCATTACTGGCCACTTAACATACCCTCATAACCGCAGAGCACAATATGCATTTGTGGAGGAATGCAGACCATTATACTGTGCCATGTTCACTATCTCTGTCCTACCTCTATTTGTCTAGACTTAGACAATTCCTTCACATGACTTCTGGAGGAAGTCATGACTTGAATATTGGACTTCATCATCACATAGCTATGAGTCATCATACCTGATCTACATTAGGAGGTCTTCTTCTACGGAGGCATATTGATCTACTTTCTATAAATTGTCCATACTTAGTCATTTTGGCCTTCTACACTTGTGCCTTGATGCCAGATCAAGTTGGTCTTCCAGAGTGATGTCTTCTTTGCCTTGTTGCCATCAATGACAACACTCAATTATTCAACATAGCAGTGTCTCTTGCCAACAATCTCCCCCTTTGGCATTGATGGCAACACTTAGTGAAAAATGCTTGACTGTCTTGACTGCTCCCCTTATCTATATACACTCTATATTTCTTTTCCTCCTAAGATGTTTGCCCATTTTTCACTGATCTTCTTCTCCCCCTTTGACATCAATGGCAAAGGTGTAGGTTCTAGAATCAAAAACTACAAAATTCACTATACTCTGCTGCATATGTATAAGTACAATCTTCAAATTTATTTTACATGTGTTGGAGGATATCATTGAAAATGTTCTTAATTTGGGCTAGCTCACCCTTCCATCTTTTCTTGGTATTGTCCAAAATTTGAATATGACCACTGAGTAGAAAAACTACAGCCTCTGCCTTTTGAAGATCAGAGGGTGTGTCAGATTGTAAAGCCAATTGTGCTTCAGCTATTAGATTGAACATATAATCTAGCTTGGGACTAATTATTCTTCTTAGCTGACACATTTTGTTTCTAATTTTGTCCTTCTCACTTATTAGATTACTCAAGTCATCATGAAAGTTGATGACTTGACTTTCCTTGTTGCTAACTGATTCTACTACCAGATCAAATGTATTGGAAGTGTTCATCAATTTTTGCTCCAAATCCTTGATCTTTTCTTTTGTTTTCTTTGCGACTTCTGGCCAAGATAAAAAAAATTTGTATATGTCACCAGCTTCTTTAATGGCACTTTGAACATATTTATAATCCTATTATCTAGCTGGACTTTGTCATTAGCTATCATTTCCTTCAACTCATTCAATCTTTTCTCATCAAACTCCTGCTTAACTTTTATTTTTGCGGATTTCTCAAAGGATTCAAAATGTTTACTTACAAAGTTTATAAGTCCTTTGAGTTGGTTTTCTAATGACAGAGAGGTGTCCTTCTGGAATGTTGGCATCAGTTTCTCCAAAATACTAGATGCCTCACTTATGAGCTCACTATCCTCCATGTGAGATGTCAACATTTCCTCTCTTGCTTTTGCCTGTGCAATTAACGTCAATCTAAGTTTTTGAACAGGGGAAATTGTGTCCAAGTTTATTGGACCATGTAGAAACTCAGTCTCATCCAAAACTTGTGTCTCTTTCTCCAAAAGTTCTTTAACTGACTCTACAGTGTCTCTTGGTGCAGTAGAGACTTCTTCCTTCAAGCTCTTCTCTGGATCATCTAGATCCATGTCCTTATTAGAGTCTTCCTTTTGTTTCGGTGAAGGATTTTCTTTAGCTTGTTCCTCCTCAGTCCTCTCCTTGTTAATTTTATCCTTAGCTTGATGTTCCAAAGAGGATCTTGTTTCAGTAGGCACTTGTTTCTCCTTAGTCACTTTGAGACCTTCATCTGTTTCTTGATCAAGATTTACTTCCGGAACAAATGTATCATTTCCAGCATCTATTTCTTCATTGTCATAAATGGTTGGAAGATTGAATTCCCTTAATGTGTTTAGAGTGGCTTCTTCAGTTTCCTTTACCACTTTTTCAATTTCTCCTAACATTAGAGCATTCATTCTTTTCTTTGATCGAATTTGCTGTGAATTGCTTTGGATATTTTTACTTTTTCTTCCGGAGTGATTTTTGGACATAGTTTTATTAAAGAGTGCTCTCTTAGTTCAACATCCTTTGCTTGGGCCACTTCCTTTCTTGCAACCATTATGCTTGCCAGGCTATGTGGAAGATCCTCAATTATTTTAGGGCCCTGTTGTAGATGTTCAGATACTATACAATAGCAGTCTCAATGATTTTCTTGTCTGGATCATTATATTCATCATATAATTGTGCAATAGGCTTCAAATTGCCATCCACTATTATAGCTTTGAGGACATCTTCAAGAATAATGGTTGCTTGTTCTGACTGAGGCAATTCTTGCTTTTGCCTTTTCTCAGTTTTACCCTTACCGGAGGGTTTCTTTTTGCTACTTCCGGAGGCTTTAGTAGCCTCAACTTTCATCTTTTTCACTTCTACATCAGATTTTTTTCTTCTTCATCCACTGCAATTCTTACATGCATTCTTTTAGCCTTGGTCTTCTTTCTTTTGTGACTGGTGGTAGGAGTTTCTACACTTACAGACTGTGTAGAACCAGAGGGGATAGATGCAACTTCTGTAGAGGTAGATCCTCTGGTTCTCCTTGTTGTTACTCCTATTTTTTCTAATTCACCTTTGGGTTCTTCTAAAGCTCCAATTGATTCACTTTTTCTCTTTTCTTCTGCTTCCTTATCAGCTTGTGCCTTTTCCCTTGCCTTTGCCACTTGTTCTTTTGTGAACCCATGCTTCAGGGCAATTACTTCTGCCACTTTTTGCATTTTCTTAGAGATCTCAAGTTTTCTCACTTCAACAAAGATTTTAGCATGCAATTCCTCATAAGTCCCAAGTCTTCCTTCATTGGGATCTCTGGGTTTTCTTAACACATGCTGAGCATAATTTTCTAATATTCCTCCATCTACCTCATATCCCATGGGCATAACCCATACTGTTCTAGGCTCAATGGCCTCCATCAAGCATTGATCTTCTGTTACAATAAAATAGATAGTGTCCTTGTATTTTTCAATTACTACTCTGGGGATTCTTTCCTTGGCTTGCATCAACCTTTGGAAGTTTTTGAAATAGCTCCATAGGGCTGAATTTTGAGCATCAATATTGCCATACTATTTAGATGATTTCTAATTTGAACTGCAACAAGTTTACCATTTGTCCAAAATAGATTCTTCATATCTGGCAACTCTTGCATGAAGTAAAAGAATAAACAGATAAGTAGCATACCATACTTGAATGGATATTTTTGCTCTTTGGTCTTCCTTAAGTTTTCCATCAGCTGTTGATGGAGCAGTTCACAAAGATCATACTTTGTATCTTCTTTAATCATTTCAAACGTTGTATAGATTATTGTACCGAAGACTGAATTTTCTTGGTTTGAGAAATAAACATTGTAGCCAATAACCATGGATGCAAATCTTACTGCATGGTCTTTAATATCATTGATTGTTAGCACCCTTTTATCAAACATTGCTTCGATGGCCGCCATTACTTTATCATTCTTCATGGCTTTCATTACTAGTACCGATCGGGTGGAGCATAGCCCAGTTACTATCCTTATAGCATCTTTTGTGATCTTAAAGGGTCTCTCGAGCCACATGAATTCATCATGAACCCTGCTCAATACATACCGGATCCACTCATCCTCAGCAAATCTCGGGAAATCAACGTACTGAATGAATTTCTTTGTTTCCAATGCCTTGTATTCATTTTTCAAATTGTAACCCTCACCGCACAAGTGATTTAGGAATAGGTCTGTGAGTTTGCTCTTCCCATGTTCTTCTAGGGAAACATTAATATAAGCCCTAACATCCTCTGCATGTAAAACTCCATGTGGAACTTCTGACCCATCTGATCGACTTCGACTGATTTAAATGGGTGTTTCTTGAATTTAGGTCATGGTCCCTCAGTGATATCAACAACTTGTGGGGTTGCCATTGCAAAGATTCAATAGATTCACAATAGAGTTTCAACAGGTAAATACCTTGGTATGCCGAATTAGGGTTTTTCTTTGCTTTAAGTTCTATGAATCTCTGTTGACACTTGAAATTTCACTTCAATCTTTCTCAGATATCTGATAGCTTGAATGCAAGATGAATTAGATGGCAAATGAGTTTCTTTTTATCCTCCGCACTTGACCTAGTCGTCCTAAATGCTCATTCTCAAAAGTTGTCTAATTTTTCTCTGATAGATATAATTGATCAAAATTGCTCCGCAATGTACCACACTGACTTATTTTCTTCCAGATTTTCTTCCATAAGATCTTCCATAGTAGATTTTACCACATATCTTCATGTCGGACTCTAGCACTAACTATCTGGCTGGGGGGTTTGGATTTTCAACACTGCTCCACCTGAGCCGGAGCACCCAATTTACTTCCCAGAGGAAGTATCTGCACTAGATACTGGTGCAGATCTATCCTCTTCTTTAATTACTTCTTTCTTGATCTAGATCTTGTCCATTTCCTTCTTGATTTCAACCGGATCAATCTTTTTTTTTCCTTATCACTCCTCTGCTCTATTTTCCTTTCTTCAGCATAATAATTTCTCTTCACATTCTTGCTTTAGCAAAATCTTGCAGCATGTCCAAATTTGTTGCAATTGAAGCATACAATGTTTCCTTGTCCTTGATTCCTTCCTCTGAATGAATTCATCCTTGCTCTGCATTGACTAGCCATGTGTCCAAATCTATTGCATGTGAAACACTTTCCATTAAATGATTGATTATTCCTTGCATTGTAAGACCCATTTCTTACCAAATTTCTACATTCATTTGATTTGTGACTAATTTTCTTACAACTGAAACATTGACCAGAGAATTATGGAACATTATGATTTACTCTACTCATGCATTGAGTAGCTTTATGACCAAACTTATTGCAATTAAAACAGTGGCCATTGAAAGATGGATACCTCTGAGCATTTGGCTGTCTGAACGGAGGTCTTCTAGGTCTTCTTCTTTGATTTCTGAACTGGTTTCCTCTATTTTTCTTTAACTCAGTGTTCGTTTGACTAGATTTTGAGTTTTCTCCTTTCTCAAATCCCAAACCTTGCTTATCATCAGCACTCTTTTGACTGTCAATCATCTCATCAAGCTTTGCAGAACTTAGCTTGAACTTTTCTTAATAGGTCTTGGCTTTTTCCAAGTCTGCTTTTAGACTCACAATTTCTTTTTCAAGTTTGGTACAATCTTTTGATTTTCTTTTCATCATTAAATTTAGATCTTCTTCTGCCTTTGTTCTTTCTATAACTTTTTCTTCCAAATCATTCAGGGTTTCATTTGCTGATATCAATTCATCACTAACTTCTTTGTATTTGTCTTTGAATTTCTTGACTTGTCCTTTTAATTTTGAGATGCAATCATTAGCTTCTTGTAGGTTATCCTTTAGATCCCTGATTTCTGCCTCATATTTTTCAAGATCAATAAGAGATGCTTCTAGTTCCTTGTTGCTTTCATAATTTTGAAATCCTCTTGATGCCATGATTACACTATCCCAGATCTTCCTCAAGCTGTTGGACTTCTTCCAAGGAACCTTGCTCTGATACCAATTGTTGATAATAAGGAATACTGAGAGGGGGGTGAATCAATATTCCACAAAACCACTTCTTCACAAATTTATTTATCCAATTTCCAAAGTTAATAACATGAAAGTAGAATAAACATAGGAACAACAACCATAAAGACATAACACATGAACACCAGGATTTTTACTTGGAAAACCCAAAAAGAGAAAAACCACGGTGAGTGTTATCTCACAATATATTAATATAGCACAATACCGGATTACAAGAAGGCTCACTGCCCAGAGAAATGCTCACTGCAAGAAAGGCTCACTGCCAAAACAAGCTCACTGCCTAGAAAGAGAAAGAAGAAAGAAGAATGGCTCACTACCAATTTGAATTGATCTAATTGCATCTACACATGCATGGTTACAGCTCCAATATAGCACAGAAATACTGTCTCAAAACTCTTCATCTCTGACTACTCTGTTTCATTGCTCTGCTTTTACATATGAACAAAATCTCTCTTCTTCTGCTCTTATACAATCACTCTTCTTTGCATGTCACACATTCACATTCGCATCACATACATTAGATCACAATACCATAATCCTCAAAACTTGAATCCATCAGATATATATATTTATATATATATATATATGTATATATATATATATCCGCATCAAGAATTATTACTTGATCAGGTTGGAAAACTAAACAAGAAAATGTGTAAGCCAATATATCATACTCTTTCGGCTTGTTCTTATGTACAATCTGTTAGTGCCTGCATAAGCATTTGGACTTTAAGCATTTAAATTTGCAGACACTTTCCAAAAAATATGTTCAATCGGCCTCAAAAGGTGCAAAAAATAGTTGTATACATTTTGTATGCATATCGAGTTATGCATTGCACGCGTATTCCAGGAAAGATTCCTTGCTTGTATGTAAAAGGGTTTGTATGTTCGCATTATATATTCGACATACAAAGGAAATGTGCAAGGGTCTTCTACATTTGCCACATGCAAAGGGTCGTCGGTGTAACTTTTGCCTATCGGCGGAGTGTTGTGTGGTCTCGGTGAATGGGTGGTGTCTTCCCGATGGAATTGCTATCGGTGTGATTTGAACCATCGGATGAGCTTTAGGATGTCTGGCCGACTGTGGTGGTCTGTCCGATGGCGGTTTGTTATCGACATGAGGGTATGTATCGGCAGCTCAACAAATTGTCTCCCCGATGGCCGATGCACACATAATGGAAACATACATTGGCAACATGCAAAAGAAAATGTACAAGGGTGAATGTATCTCCGATATACAAGTCATCATGCAAGCGTCGACATACAAGAGGAAAGATGCAGAGGTGTTTACATATACAAGGATTGACATACATTGCCAAGATGCAAGGCAGAATGTACATTGGCGGCAACATACAAAGGAGATATACATTATCAATGTGCAAAGAAGAAAAACAAAGGGTCGGGCCCACCAGTTGCATACAAAGGCAATTGTATGTTGGCACATGCAATCAAATATGCAAGGCCCGGACCCAAGAAATTATACATTCTAGTTGATACAGGTTTGAGTTCTGCATTGTATATTTTGTTTTGTATATCTGCATTGTATGTTTGCGATATACAAAATAATGATACGAAGAAAAGAATATACAATCCAGACACGAAGAAGAATATGTTTTGGCGGATTTCAGGTTGAAGTCCACGGGTTGCATGTTATGCGTTGTATATGCGATATACAATGAAAAGATACAACGCACATTCCAAAGGATGTTCTAATCTAGCAGATAAAGTGTTGAAGTCTGCAGCTTGTATGTGTGTGTGCATTGTATATCGCGGATATACAAAGGAGGTAAAAATACAATGCCCGGACCCAATTCAAATTTCAATTTGTTCTATAATGGCTTGAAGTCCGTGTTGTACATTGCATTTGTACAATGCAATATACAAAGAATATATGCGTGGGGGAGATACAAGCTGGACTCAATGGAGAGTTTGAATGTGTTTTATAATGTTTTGGGGTCTGCCTTGTATATGAAGCATTGTATCCCGCATATGCAAAAGGAAAAGATACATTGGCTCGTCAGCATAACGTTGCTTATCGGTGGATGCCTCCAGAGTTTCCCCGATGGCCGATGGAGATGAAGATGTCATGACAATGGAGAACCAATCAGGGGTTGCCACATGTCCAGATAATTGCATGTATAGGCATTCTGCATATACAAAGATTTAAGAGGCAATTGAGGTGGAAAAGGCAAAACGAATGTTGCGATGGGAAAAGTCAAATGAGATAAAGTGCCTACGTGGCATGATTCTATTGGTCAATGACTTTTCAAGGGATTTGATGCCATTGATCTTGGCAATAGGGAGGAGATCGACGAACATGATTCAAATCTTTCAGCGAAGGATTTCCTTTGCATATGCAGTTGCGTTTCAGGTGGGAAAATCAAAGAGCACGCAAATTGCTACATTTTTTGAGGCTACGGGTAGGTTGGCATTAATGGTGAAGTTGCAGAAGCATGGTCAAAGACATGGACGGGCCACCTACCATCTTAAGGGCAAAAATCTTGAGTAGCTGCACAGTTCCCGATCTCACCTACTCCCTTCCTTCTCTCTGCCTGGAACATTCAATGATTTTGGGCGCCATTCTGTAGTGCGGTGTATTTGACAGGAATTTTGAAATGCTTTGTAATTATTGCTGGGTACACAATCTTGCTATAAAATGCAGACTGTGTTACTCATTTCTGTGGTGGAAGACTTGGGCATTTTGGGGGAAAAAATAACGAAAGACAGAGCATTTTCTTGACTGTTTTATCTCTGTTGGAGTTTATGAGTTGCATTTGAGCGCACCTTGCACATATGTTCAGTTTCTTGTCATTTTATATGAAAAATGCATTATTGCATGTGTTTATCTGTCTGTCTCCATGTGTTGTATGCATTCTCTTCTTTTGAATTTGGTTGCTAAGGGCTTCTCAGATTCTAGGGTATAGATTTCTGTATCACATGCTTAATCTTTAACTTCCATTCAAGGAGTGGATTAAATTGTTTTAGGTTGAGTATGGAGAAGATTGTATGTCAGCTAGGATGTATGTAAGTAGAGACAATTAAATACTTATCCTTGGGTGGTGTTTGTAAGGCAAATACCAGTCCTAACCCCTTGAAACTTGAATGCCAGTTGCAAGCCATTCTCTTGTATACGTCTAGTTGACTCCTTGCCCTGAGATAGGCACCGGTCTACCCTTGTGTAGTAGTTATGATCCAAAACCCCCTTTGTCTTGCATCCAAAACACAAATCCATTTCATTATTCCAACTTGTTAGTTTGTAGGAGTAGGATTAGGACCCCTGCATACTCTCATTTCTCAACCAATTAGATATGTCCAAGAATGTTGCCAGCCTTGTGATCTATCATGCATATTTTGGTCCAAACATGAGAGTATTATGCCTATTGTTGTAAATCTAAATCTTTGTGTCATTGGGCGAGTCAAGGTTAAATCTTTAGCTATAGGGATACCCCCCTTGGTGCGGTAGAACCAGAAGTGAAGGGGAGGCAGCTCACGCAACCTCCTGTATTAGTTGGCCAAGTCTGCCTATGCATTGGAACTGGCAAACCCTCTGCTGATTCAGAAGAACTCCAACAGATGGCGACTCTACTGGGGAGAATTAATGTCATATCCATAAAGGTATGAGTCTAAAAGATTGAAGAATTAGACCTGGAAGTGCTTTGTTGCAGCAAAAGAAAAAATTTATGTGTGACTCTACTGTGGGAGAACCCAGAAAGAAAAGAAATCAATTTTCAGCTTCAGCTTATTTGAAGCTCATTCCTCTACAAGGAGGTGGCGACTCTGCATATAAGGACCTGATAAAAGACACAAAATGTGTTAGATGTTCTTTCTCTCAATCAGGGAAAGGAATTTGCAGCTGCTACAACATATCCAGGTATTTTCACATGTTTTGGTTTTCAAAAAACATGGCGTGTAAGTTTTAAAGGATTCCCTATTTGGTGAAGTGGCACTGGTTGAAAGGGAAATGTTGGTGATGAGCTTGCATTCTTTTGTAAGAACTTAGTTTGTATTTTCAAAAGAAGTATGCAATGTTATTGAAGGACTCATAAAGAGGACCTTAGGAAATTTGAAACAACAGTTTGCATTTTAAAGGCCTAAAGTCATTGTTGATTGAAAATCTAAGTTGAGAAGAGGGTTGCAAAAACACATAAAGATGTATTGTTAGCCCATGCACCCTTGTGAGGTGTCAAATGCAATAATGTATAATGACCAATCCCAACCATGTAATAAACAGAGTTTCAGCATTGATAGATATAAGCCCATAAATTTCAATGGCATTTCTGGTTATCCAAATGTTCTTCCATCTAAAATCAGAAAGTACTTGCCTAAATTCACTGGTGCAAAGGATGAATCAGCAGAGAGACACTTGCAGTAGTTTAGGAATGTTATAGATGATTTTGACATTGACCATGAAGATGTAGTTATGAGATTATTTGTTCAATCTCTAATTGAAGATGTAAGGGACTGGTTCTCCTATCTTCCAGTTTACTCTGTCAGCTCTTGGCAAGATTTTAAATCTACATTTCTAGAATAGTATGGTGAAAAAATATCAGAACATGCAGTTATCAGTGATTTCATATACATCCATATAGAAAAAGATGAATTAGTTCCAGCCTTTAACCTCAGATTTATGAAGGCATTGAAAAGAATTCCAGAATGCATGAGACCTAATGATGCATTGTGCCTGGTGGTCTATCTGGGAGCATTTGATAGGAAAATGAGCTATAGATTGAGAGATAAGGAGCCCACCACATTGCATCAGGCACATCAGTTTGCAATAGACATTGAAAACAACTGGAGATATGGAATTCAGAAGGGTTATTTCTCTGCAAATTTTTGCTGTCTTGTAGGCCCCAATGTTAGTGAAAGATATAATTTATGTGTTGAAGATGAATGTCAAAGCACTCACACCCCTGTTGTCCCAATTTATGCATCAGTTAAAGGTAATGATGATTTGGCTATAGAGGAGGATGTTCTGATTTGCCCAGCAAATGAAGTTGATTGTGATGATTTTTCAAATAATACTGATATGCTAGTCCTAAGCAAAGAGCCTTCATGTTTAAATGATCCAGTTGTGCAAAGTTGAGTTCATATGGATCAAGAGTCAATTCCAATTTCATCAGGAAGCATTAGAGGGCTGGAAAGTGATATGGATAGTTCAGCTTCAGAGTGTATTGAAGTAGCAGAAATCTTGTATGTGGGGCAATCAGATGATAAATATGATATCCATGATCAGTTCATGGATCAAGTTTGTTCTTCTTATGACTCTAGATTTGGTAATGCTGAAGAGTTGGGTTGTCATGAAGAAGAAATAGAGACCTTTGCAATGAGATTGAATCCCCTTTATGATAAGCTTTTAGATGCATTGAACTTTGTGAGTCATGACTTTCATTGGTGCAGAGTTAACCCTCTTTTTGAAAATGATGATGAATGTCCAGCATCAGTTGTTCCAGATATATGCAACAGTGGGTGTGTGGATCAGGTTTTGTTTTCAATGTCAATAAATGATATAGATGGTATTGATAGTCTCATATATTATGAATGTCTTCAGTTCCTAGATTAGTTGGATGAATGCCTAGTGATGTCCAACAGCAAGGTAGGTAATGAGGATATACTGTCTGAGGAATATAACATACATATGTTGCCTAATGATGAAAGATATTCCAGTATGTATGGTTATATGTCTGATTGTGAAATGCAGAGTGACAGAGGTAACAATGACAGTGGCAAGCTTTCAAAAATGGTGAAGTATTTAATTGACAAGATCAGCTTGTGGGCAGACTTTGTTAATGTTTTCAATTGTGGTTGGGGTCATTTAGATCAAAATCAGGCATTTGACAAGAGGAGGTTATGGTTCTTCATTTTTGTCTGCCCAGGGCCGCCAGAATAATGTTTCAAAAGATGTGATTTGTGAGGCAAGTTGGTGCAGTGTTTGACTTTGTTGCCCAATGGATAAGGGACTGGTCTGCATCGCAGAGGTCTATGGTTCTCGCCATGCCTGCAAGAGGCATGCGTCCCCAAACAAAGCCAATGTTTGTGCCTGCATAAGCATTTGGGCTTTAAGCATTTAAATTTGCAGACACTTTCCAAAAAATATGTTCAATTGGCCTCAAAAGGTGCAAAAAATAGTTGTATGCATATCGGGTTATACATTGCAGGCATATTCTAGGAAAGATTCCTTGCTTGTATGTAAAAGGGTTTGTATGTTCGCATTGTATATTCAACATACAAAGGAAATGTGCAAGGGTCTTATACATTTGCCACATGCAAAGGGTCATCGGTGTAACTTTTGCCTATTAGCGGAGTGTTGTGTGGTCTCAGCGAATGGGTGGTGTCTTCCCGATGGAATTGCTATTGGTGTGATTTGAACCATCAGATGAGCTTTAGGATGTCTGGATGACTGTGGTGGTCTATCTGATGGCGGTTTGTTATTGGCATGAGGGTATGTATCGGCAGCTTACAAATTGTCTCCTCGATGGCTGATGCACACACAATGGAAACATACATTGGCAACATGCAAAAGAAAATGTACAAGGGTGAATGTATCTCCGATATACAAATCATCATGCAAGCATCGACATACAAGAGGAAAGATGCAAAGGTGTTTGCATATACAAGGATTGACATACATTGCCAAGATGCAAGGCAGAATGTACATTGGTGGCAACATACAAAGGAGATATACATTGTCAATGTGCAAAGAAGAAAAACAAAGGGTCAGGCTCACCAGTTGCATACAAAGGTGATTGTATGTTGGCACATGCAATCGAATACGCAAGGCCCGGACCTGAGAAATTATACATTCTGGTTGATACAGGTTTGAGTTCCACATTGTATATTTTGTTTTGCATATCCGCATTGTATATTTGTGATATACAAATCAATGATACGAAGAAAAGAATATACAATCTAGACACAGAAAAATATGTTTTGGCAGATTTCAGGTTGAAGTCCGTGGGTTGCATGTTATGCGTTGTATATATGATATACAACGAAAAGATACAATGAGAAAGATACAATGTGGATTCCAAAGAATGTTCCAATCTTGCAGATAAAGTGTTGAAGTCCACAGCTTGTATGTGTGTGTGCATTGTATATCGTGGATATACAAAGGAGGTAAAAATACAATTTTCGGACCTGATTCAATTTTCAATTTGTTCTATAATGGCTTGAAGTCCGTGTTGTACATTGCATTTGTACAATGCAATATACAAAGAATATGTGCATGGGGGAGATACAAGCCGAACTTGATGGTGAGTTTGAATGTGTTTTATAATGTTTTGGGGTCCGCCTTGTATATGAAGCATTATATCCCGCATATGCAAAAGGAAAAGATACATTGGCTCGTCGGCATAACGTTGCTTATCAGCGGATGCCTCCAGAGTTTCCCCAATGGCCGATGGAGATGAAGATGTCACGATGACAGAGAACCAATCAGGGGCTACCACATGTCCAGACAGTTGCATGTATAGGCATTTTGCATATACAAAGATTTAAGAGGCAATTGAGGCAGAAAAGGCAAAATGAATGTTGCGATGGGAAAAGTCAAATGAGATAAAGCACCTACGTGGCATGATTCTATTGGTCAATGACTTTTCAAGTGATTTGACGCCTTTGATCTTGGCGATAGGGAGGAGATTAACGAACATGATTCAAATCTTTCAGCAAAGGATTTCCTTTGCATATGCAGTTGTGTTTCAGGCAGGAAAATCATAGAGCACGTAGATTGTTGCATTTTCTAAGGCTGCGGGTAGGTTGGCATTAATGGTGAAGTTGCAGAAGCATGGTCAAAGACATGGACAGGCCACCTACCATCTTAAGGGCAAAAATATTGAGTAGCTACATAGTTCCCGATCTCACCTGCTCCATTCCTTCTCTCTGCCTGGAACATTCAATGATTTTGGGCACCATTTTGTGGTACGGTGTATTTGGCAGGAATTTTGAAATGCCTCGTAATTATTGTTGGGTACACAGTCTTGCTATAAAATGCAGACTGTGTTACTCATTTTTGTGGTGGAAGACTTGGGCATTTTGGGGGAAAAAATAATGCAAGACGGAGCATTTTCCTGGCTGTTTTATCTCTGTTGGAGTTTATGAGTTGCATTTGAGTGCACCTTGCACATATGTTCAGTTTCTTGTCATTTTATATGAAAAATGTATTATTACATGTGTTTATCTGTCTATCTCCATGTGTTGGATGCATTCTCTTCTTTTGAATCTGGTTGCTAAGGGTTTCTCAGATTCTAGGGTATAGATTTCTGTATCACATGCTTAATCTTTAACTTGCATTCAAGGAGTGGATTAAATTGTTTTAGGTTGAGTATGGAGAAGATTGTATGTCAGCTGGGATGTATGTAAGTAGAGACAATTAAATACTTATCCTTGGGTGGTGTTTGTAAGGAAAATACTAGTCCTAACCCCTTGAAACTCGAATGCCAGTTGCAAGCCATTCTCTTGTATACGTCTAGTTGACTCCTTGCCCTGAGATAGGCATTGGTCTGCCCTTGTGTAGTAGTTATGATCCAAAACCCCCTTGTCTTGCATCCAAAACACAAATCCATTTCATTATTCCAACCTGTTAGTTTGTAGGAGTAGGATTAGAACCCCTTCATACTCTCATTTCTCGACCAGTTAGATATGTCCAAGAATGTTGCCAGCCTTGCGATCTATCATGCATATTTTGGTCCAAACATGAGAGTATTCTACCTATTGTTGTAAAGCTAAATCTTTGTGTCATTGGGCGAGTCAAGGTTAAATCTTTAGCTATAGGGATACCCCCCTTAGTGCGGCAGAACCAGAAGTGAAGGGGAGGCAACTCACACAACCTCCTGTATTAGTTGGTCGAATCTGCCTATACATTGGAACTGGCAAACCCTCTACTGATTCGGAAGAACTCCAACACAATCTCTAATGCAGACTTAAACAATCATACACAAGTCTTTATATAGGTCAGCCTTAGTCATATGACTACTCAAATTGATTATCCAAACATTACATCTTCTCTGCATAAAGATCTAACATACCAGTCAGCCTGTTCTTTAAGAACATACTTGACAAGTTCATCTGGCACATCACAACTCACACTGCGGACCAAATGGGACCTCACAAATCATATCCAATGTTCATTACTGACCACTTAACATACCTTCAGAACTACAGAGCACAATATTCATTTGCAGAGGAATGCGAACCATTATACTATGCCCTGTTCACTGTCTCTGTCCTACCTCTATTTGTCCAGACTTAGACAATTCCTTCACATGACTTCCAGAGGAAGTCATGACTTGAATACTGGACTGAATCATCATCACATAGCTATGAGTCATCATACCTAATTTGCATTAGGAGGTCTTCTTCTACGGAGGCATACTGATCTACTTTTTATACATTGTTCATACTTAGTCATTTTGGCCTTCTACACTTGTGCCTTGATGCCAGATCAAGTTGGTCAAGTCCGGAGTGATGTCTTCTTTGCCTTGTTGCCATTAATGACAACACTCAATTATTCAACATAGCAGTGTCTCTTTCCAACACACCCTTCTTTAGTTTCAACAGTATAGCAATTGTCCTTCGACAGTTGTTTGCAACTTTGTTTGTGCTTTAGTGGAGTTCTTCATGTTCATCTTATGTTCCTAATCTTTTTGGGACATCTTTTGTGGAGGACTCTCTCTCTCTATTGTAGGGGGTTTATTCTCTCTTTTGGGGAGGAGTTCTTTCCCATGAGGTTTTCTCCTTTTCTTCGTTTGTGAGAGATATTTTGTACATGGGTACCTCATAAGGTCTTGTTGCCGGACCCATCTTTGAATCTTTGCATTTGTTTATTCCTCCCTAAGTTGCACTTAAGTGGGGGTGTTGGTGTGAAAAGGGTTTATTCCCTAACTAGTTCCCTTTTAGGACCTATTCACACTTAGTTGTTTAAGTTTACTTAGGGCATTCACTTATTGTCTCAAGTCATAAGAATAAGACATTTTCCATATTCTTATGTGCTTTAGGTTTTCATCATTGCCTTTATAAACAAGGACTCTCATATCTTCATTTGATATGGAACATATTGAGAACATCTTGTATGCATTATTTTCTTTGGAAATATAGCATTCTTATTTTGTTACTTTTATGGAAGTTTGTTTTTGAGCTTACAGATGATTCTAGGCTTCTTGAGTCTATTGTGTGACTCTTACATGAAATTCAAAATCAAATCTAACCATACAAAAACTCCCACATATTTAGCCAACAATTTAACCATTTTGTCTGATCAACATGTGAGAGGAAGGTTGTGAAATCAAATCCAAAAGGTGGCCTTAATGAACTAGAACTAATCAAGATCAAAAAATGGTTGCCAAGGACTTAATATTAATCCAAATCTACCATGAAACCAAGTTCCATTATGTTAGAGGTCATCCTGTGTCAACTGACATCATCATTTTTCCCCTCCCAGTCAGACCCCTCACCATTGAGGTTTTCATTTTGGCACCTAATCCTTGTAGGCTTATAACGCAATCATTTTTTCTCTTTTTTTCAAGAATTTTGTTTTGATTTGGGTCAGAATTTCACATGCTTGACAATGGTGCAATCAGATTTTGATTTTGGTGCCTGGTTTGTCCAGAAATTATAGATCTCCATTGCTATTGCTAAGCAGTTCTCATTTTTAGAACATTCAGGGCTCCATCTGGGGTCATACGGTAACATTTTTGGGTGAATTTTTTTGAAAGTGTGTAATTTTTTGAGTACTCAGATCTGTAATTAGTTTGATCCAATTTTGCTTCAAAATTTTACTTTTAGTTCTATTACCACATTTTCAAAAAAATTGCCATTTTTGTGTGTCAATGTAATGTTTCCTGTTAGATCTAGGGCATACAACTGAGAGGGGGGGTGAATCAGTTATACAAAAGCTTGCTTTTACTTCAAACACTTGATTCTTCTTTGTTAGTTAATAGCATATCAATTAACCATTCATGAAGGCATAAAACATAAACACCGGAGCAGATAAACATCAACACATTAGACACCAAGATTTTTGACATGGAAAACCTAGTTAAGGGAAAAACCATAGGGTGATTAACCCAAGGATTATTCTCTATTAGAAGAATAAGAAAAATGAATGGCACATGCTAATTAGGGCTCATTACCCGAGCACACTGCTCACAAGGAGGCACACTGCCTACAAGAGACACACTGTCTACAAGATCATAAGTATCACAAACTTGAACTGGAGAATGCCATCTTTACCATGTCTGGATCAGTTCCATTTAAGCCCGAAACATTTATGCTCTGCCTTTCGCTCTTTTGCTATACCACACTCATCCGCTCCATGACACACTTCGAAATGAACTCACAAACCTTTATTTATACAAGGCATCAACTTAGAAACAATCATCTAAGTCGGCAATCAACCACAAGAACATTCGCAAGATGAATAACTCATCCGGTCGGCCAATCTAAACAAGAACAACTTCATCCAGAAGAACTCATCCGGTTGGCCAACAAGAACACCTCCATTCGGAAGAATATCTCCAATTCTAGGCTCTAACACTAATGCAGACCAACAACACAACCTCAACATGATCCAAGAACCTTAACAAGCTTTCCTGAATGGCCAGGTACATCCACACTTCCTCTACTTACTAGAATCTCTTCTCTTCTTCATCCGGAACTTCAAGAACACAGTCTGTCGCCACTGTCACAATCACAAAGGTGCTTCCGGACCTCCAAACCATGAACAAATAGAGATGACACATCACAAGGACATCCCAAACACTCCTTCCAATCCGCAGAATAGGAAAATGCACTTTCGGATCTCACCGGACCTTTTTGTAACACTTTGTCACTCCGAAGCATCTCTCGGAACCGGTTCTACTTGATCGATCACAATTTCTTCATTTCTTCATGCGGACCTTTGAAATCTTAACTGGATCATCTAAAGACTCATATCTATAAACCCTTTAATCCGTATCCTCTGATATTCATCTTATCTTGGCCTTTTACCTTAATGACATCACTGATCTTCACTGTTCCTAATTGAGACTAATTTTCTCAATATCCTCAGCACACAGCTCATCCAATCCTTCTCATCAATGCAATATGAGTATGTTGACATCAATAACAACACTGGTTAACCTCATACTTGCAACAATCTCCCCCTTTGTCATTGATGGCAACATATGATGTGAAAAACCATCAAGACAAGAACTTCTCCTTTCTGCCACAGCTCCCCCTATCAGCAGCAACTCTTCACATGTCTTCTCTTCCTTTACTACTCCCCCTTTGATCATCAACCACTTGTTTTTCACATGTCTTCTCTCCCCCTTTTACATCAATGGAAAAGGGCTCATACTTACAATTCTAACACATCAGAATCATACCAGCTGCTCCCCCTTAGTAGCAACTCCCCATCATCAATCCAGATCACAAGATATGACTGTGATATCCACCGGACTGATGCACATCAGTGCATCCTAGTTCATCTCTGGAGGGGCCATGACCCCTAACTTCTCCCTGAGATACTCAAAAGAGTTCTTGGGAAGAAGTTTAGTAAAGATATCTGCAATCTGATCCTTTGAGGGTACATACTCCAATCTGACTTCATCCTTGTTCACTTGCTCTCTCAGAAAGTGAAACTTGATAGATATGTGCTTGGTCTTAGAATGCAAGACCAGATTCTTAGAACTATTTATTGCGCTTGAATTATCACAGAAAATTGTGATAGGCTCCTCATATTCTACTTTAATGTCTCTTAACATCTACTTCATCCATAAGATTTGAGTACAACTACCTGCTGCTGCAATGTATTCTACTTCAGTTGTAGACAGAGATATTGCATCTTGTTTCTTGCTTAGCCAAGAAACCAACTTTTTTCCCAAAAAGAATGCTCCTCCACTTGTACTCTTCTGGTCATCCACATCTCCTGCCCAATCTACATCTGTATATGCATGAAGAGAGAAATCATGATCTCTAGGGTACCATAAACCATACTCCACTGTCCCTCTTAGATATCTAAAAATTCTCTTGATTGCCATGACATGAGATTCTCTGGGATCAGCCTGGAATCTAGCAACAAGACCAACAGCTTGCATAATATCTGGTCTAGTTTGAGTGAGATACAACAATCCACCAATCATTGATCTATACTTTGTCTGGTCTGCCTTAGGAGAGTCATCATCTTTGCTCAACTTGCATTCGGTTGCCATGGGAGTATTCATTAGCTTTGAATCTTCCATCCCAAATTTTCTCAACAATTCTTTCACATATTTGGTCTGAGAAATGAAGATCCCTTTCTTTGTTTGAGTAATTTGTAGACCCAAGAAGAAATTCATTTCACCAAGCATAGACATCTCAAACTCACTTTTCATCTGATTTGCAAAAGTTTTACACATACTATCTCTTCCTCCAAAAATGATATCATCCACAAACATTTAACAATCAAAATGTTTTCATGATCAATTTTGAAATATAAGTTACTATCAGCAGTACCTCTGTTGAATCCAATCTACACAAGATGCTTATCCAACCTTTCATACCATGCTCTTGGTGCTTGCTTTAGACCATATAGTGCCTTCTTTGATTTGCAGACCATATCACCATGCTCAGATATTTGAAATCCATCCGGTTGTTCAATGTACACTTCCTCTTCCAAATCACCATTTAGGAAGGCAGACTTGACATCCATCTGTAATACTTTGAAATCTTTGAAGGCAACAAATGCAAGAAATAGTCTGACTGCTTCAATTCTTACCACTGGAGCAAAGGTTTCCTCAAAGTCAATCCCTTCTATTTGAGAGTAGCCTTTGCAGACTAATCTGGCCTTATTTCTGATTACTTCACCAACTTCATTTAGTTTGTTCCGGAAGACCCATTCGGTTCCAATCACATTCTTATTTCTAGGTCTAGGAACAAGATCCCAAGTATGATTTTTATCAATTTGCATCAACTCTTCCTCCATTGCTTTGGTCCAATTTTCATCATTGCAAATTTCATTAATTGTCTTAGGTTCAATCTTTGAAATCAGACAGTATTCATTTGAATCTTGAGCAACTCTCCTCCTTGTTTGTACCCCTTTGCTTTTGTCACCTATAATCTGATCTTTAGAATGGTTTAGAGTTACATACCTTGGAACTTTGGGAGTTTCTTGCACTACCGTTTCTTGATCAGGCTCATTTGGACACACCTCTTCTTCCTAATTTACCGAATCAATCTGAATCTAAATTTCAAAGGAGGATTGAGCTCCTTACACCAGGGAATCATTCTGATCATCTTCATCATATTCATAAAACCTTGAGGGCTTCTCAATTCCTTCATCAACCTTCACATTTGTACTTTCTATCATCTTTCTCAATCTCTTATTGTAACACCGGTATGCTTTGCTTTGAGTGGAGTAACCCAAGAAAATTCCTTCATCACTTCTAGCATCAAACTTTCCTAGATCTTCATCTCTTTTGATGTAACACTTGCTACCAAATACTTTGAAATATCTCACAGTGGGAGTTAAACCAAACCAAAGTTCATAGGGAGTCTTATTGGTATTGCTTCTGATTTGAACTCGATTGAGAGTATAGACTGCAGTGCTGACAGCTTCTCTCCAGAACATCTAGGGGACATTTGCTTCCATCATCATTGTCCTGGATGCTTCCTGGATAGTCCAGTTCTTTCTCTCAACAACTCCATTTTGCTGTGGAGTCCTAGGAGCAGACAACTGTCTCTTTATACCATGCTTCTCACAAAAGTCTATGAACTCACCGGATGTGAATTCACCACCTCTATCAGACCTCAGACATTTTAGTTTCAATCCAGTTTGATTCTCTACCATAGCTTTGAAGATTTTGAACTTCTCAAGGGCTTCTAATTTTTCTTTTAGAAAGGTAACCCACATCATTCGGGAATAGTCATCAATTAGTAACATGAAATATCTATCACCTTGCATACTCTTGATTCTTGTCGGACCACAGAGATCAGTATGAACTAATTCCAGTAATCTGGTAGATGACTGATCCTTGCTTTTGAAAGAGACTCTGCTCTGTTTACCTAGCTGACATTCTTTGCATAAACTATTTGTAGGTTTCACCAATTTTGGAAGATCTCTTATAGCCTGAGTATTGCTTATCTTGATGATGTTGTCAAAATTCACATGACACATCCTTCTATGCCATAACCAACTCTGATCAACTTGAACAAACAAACAACTTTTATCAAAACCCACTAGATGAAAGATATTACCTTTTGTTTGAGTACCGGATGCAATTTCAGTTCTAGAACTTTCAAAGATCATGCATCTTCCATTCTTGAACCGGAGATCATAACCTTTGTCTACCAACTAACCAACACTAAGAAGATTGTGCTTCAATCCTTCAACATACAGTACATTACCGGTTTTGCTCTTTCCATCAAAAGAAATAGTTCCCCTACCTCTAATTCTACCAGCAGAATTGTCTCCAAACTTTACCATTCCTCCTTCATACCTTTCCAAATCTAAGAACTTGCTCTTGTCACTTGTCATATGGTGAGAGCATCCACTGTCAATAACCCAATCATCCTTTTCTTCAACTTGGGCGGCTAAAGCTCTTTCTACAACCTTATGATTGATAGATTCAGAGGATATTGGATCTTGTTCCTTGATGGCAATAAACACCTATTCATTTTCAGATCTGTTTCCTATTTCTGATTCATCATCTGTTACACCTTCATTATCATCTTCTTCATGAACATAATAACAGTTCTTTTGGAACCTTTATCTATTAGAATTAGACCTTGTAGATCTTTTCGGACATCTTGAAGCAAAATGACCAATCTTATTGTAGTTGAAGCACTTAAAGGGTAACTTTCCTTCATACTTACTGGATCCTCTTGGCAGTCTCTTTGCAATGAGGGCTTCAAGTTGAGCAGTTTTTGCTTCTTCCTCTTCCATGTCTTTCCTTACTTGATCATACCATGACAGCTTCCTTGAAGAGTTTTCTCCCGGATCAAATCTTTGTTTGCCTTTCACATAGGCTCTGGCTTTGAATGCAGATTCAGTCTTGGGGTGATCATCTCCAAACTCAGTCATTTCAAATGCAGCCAGTTTGCCAGCCAATTGCTCTCTTGTGATAGTTGTATGAGCTCTGAATTCATCAATGGCAGCAACCTTGATTTTGTAGGCAGCAGGAAGGGATCTGAGAATTTGGCAAACAATCTCATTTTCATCCAAAACTCCACCAGCATTCCTGATTCCACACACCAACTCATTTACTCTTGGCATAAAGGTAGTGATATTCTCATCATCTCTCATCTTCAATCTTTCAAATTTCCCTTTGAGACTTTGCAACCTTGCACTCTTAACAAACTCGTCTCCTTCATGTAGAAGTTCTAGTTTAGTCCAGATCTCATAGGCAGTTGGTAGGTCAATGACATTTGAGAGCTTTGAGTCAGTTAGTGCACTTAAAAGAGCTTCTTTTGTCCGCAGATTATTTTCAGCATCTGTGATTTCATTCAGAGTTGTAGGACCACCCTGTGGAGGTACATAAGCTTTTGAGACCATGGTCAAGTATGCTTTTCCCATACAATCCAAGTGACATTTCATGCGACCTTTCCAGAGCGAGAAATTGGTTCCATCGAACTTCGGACTATCCTTCTTGTATGATGACATCCTGGATCTCCTCAAGCGATTAAGCTCCTTTTAGAGGAACTTGGCTCTGATACCAATTGTTAGATCTAGGGCATACAACTGAGAGGGAGGGTGAATTAGTTGTACAAAAACTTGCTTTTACTTCAAACACTTGATTCTTCTTTGTTAGTTAACAGCATATCAATTAACCATTCATGAAGGCATAAAACATAAACACCGGAGCAAATAAACATCAACACATTAGACACCAAGATTTTTGACGTGGAAAACCCGGTTAAGGGAAAAACCACGGGGTGATTAACCCAAGGATTATTCTCTGTTAGAGGAATAAGAAAAATGAATGGCACATGCCAATTAGGGCTCACTGCCTGAGCACACTACTCACAAGGAGGCACACTGCCTACAAGAGACACACTGTCTACAAGATCATAAGTATCACAAACTTGAACTAGAGAATGACATCTTTACCATGTCTGGATCAGTTCCATTTAAGCCTGAAACATTTCTGCTCTGCCTTTCACTCTTTGGCTATACCACACTCATCCACTCCATGACACACTTCGAAATGAACTCACAAACCTTTATTTATATAAGGCATCGACTTAGGAACAATCATCTAAGTCGGCAATCAACCACAAGAACATTTGCAAGATGAATAACTCATCCGGTCGGCCAATCTAAACAAGAACAACTTCATCTGGAAGAACTCATCCGGTCGGCCAGCAAGAACACCTCCATCCGGAAGAATATCTCAAATTTTGGGCTCTAAGACTAATGCAGACCAACAACACAACCTCAACATGATCCAAGAACCTTAACAAGCTTGCCTGAATGGCCAGGTACATCTGTACTTCCTCTACTTACTAGAATCTCTTCTCTTCTTCATCTGAAACTTCAAGAACACAGTCTGTCACCACTGTCACAATCACAAAGGTGCTTCCAGACCTCCAAACCATGAACAAATAGAGATGAAACATCACCAAGACATCCCAAACACTCCTTCCAATCCACAGAATAGGAAAATGTACTTCCAGATCTCACCGGACCTTTTTGTAACACTTTGTCACTCCAGAGCATCTCCCGGAACCGGTTCTACTTGATCGATCACAACTTCTTCATTTCTTCATGCAGACCTCTGAAATCTTAATTGGATCATCTCAAGACTCATATCTATAAACCCTTTAATCTGCATCCTCTAATATTCATCTTATCTTGGCCTTTTACCTTAATGACATCACTGATCTTCACTGTTCCTGATTGAGACTAATTTTCTCAATATCCTCAGCACAAAGCTCATCCAATCCTTCTCATCAATGCAATATGAGTATGTTGACATCAATGACAACACTGGTTAACCTCATACTTGCAACATTTCCTTCCTTAGTCTTTATTCTTCACCCCTTTAAATAAATTTGCAGCCTCTTCTTGAGTGTTTTCCCTTGCAATCAGCAATTTTTATCTTTTCAAAACCTTCATTGGCGGGTTCTAAGTTTTCAAAACTTGTCGATTAGCCAACGCTTCCTCGAGCCATGAGTTAAGTCACCTTCATCAGTCTTGTGTTAGTTCTCAATGTTAAACCTTTCTTGATTGGCAATTCAGAGGTTCTTCGAACTTCCTAACTCCCGACTAGCTCATCCTTACGGTTCGTGAGTTCTGAAAATAATTGACTCCCCGCTTCAACGCCTAGTTCACGTATTTAAAGGCCAACCTTCTATTTATTGTTATGTACGGAGGAAGTGACACCTTACCTTTCATGATAGATACACATTGCCTTGAAAAGCTCACTCGCACATTTTTGATTACAGATTTAAAGTGGCTCATTAATGGAATGTACTACCATACGCGTCGTCACATTCAATGAGATTTATTGAAGTATTTTATAAGAGTTGCCACCCTCATAGACATTTCATTTCACATTGTTGCTAGTATGCTTCAAAGAGTTATGGCGCAGCATCTTCTACAAGTATTATGCATGGGCTCTTATAACCAGGTCAGCTAAATGTATTTCTTTCCAACTGCTCTTTCCTACTGAAAATTTGAATTTCCTTATTCAGTTTAGCGAGAAGAGTATTTATTTTTCATGAGTTCGGATTGCCTATCTTCCCCAAATATTCTAGGGGTTTTCTTGGCACCCTTAGTAGTGATAGAAGCAATCATTTACTAGTTTCTCAAGCTAGTAAGAATGAAGTATAAATACTAGGGTTTTCCAATTGCTTCTATTATTGAGATTGACTTGGCCAAGGTAAAGGACACTGAGTTGGGGCATATAGATTTGAAGGATTTTTGGAGTCAAATGGAGCAAAACCCCAGGTCACCATTGGCGGAGAGAATCTTAACAAACAGGTTAGCTTGTGCTGGGGGTTTCCACTAACTATGCTGTGTCCAAACTTAGTTCTCACATGTGTAAAGAATTATTAGCCAGAGTCTTAGGAAATAAAAGCCTATGATGGCTCTATGATAACAAAAATCAATGCGGAAACTATTTCTTGTGCCCTAAGACTACCCGAAAGGGAAGAGCTCATAGAAATGTTTGTCACTATGGGTTGGAATCATTTTCTAAACATGAAAGATTGGTGTCTAACTTCTATTGCAAAGAACCCACCAATCTAAAAAGAGCACACTTTAAGGAAGAAATATCAGATATGATTACATTGTTACACCGTGTTGTTGGAAATGAAGAGTCAGATTCTTTTGAAAGTGGATGTGTCAGTTTATTCTGGTGGTATGTAGTGAGTCTCAGTATGTTGACTGGGCTAAATTGATAAGTGATCAACTAAATGAACAAATGGCTAATTTTCATCAAAAGATTTCTTTTTTATATGTGCTCATATTTGTTCTATGTACTGGCTAGTAAAGAGGTTGTCTAGGCAGGGTTAAGGACTCAAGGTTCTTTAACGCTAGACACACTTGTGTATGATTTTTTTCCTCAATTGCAAAAGGAAATTGGTGTTAGAGATTATCGCCATGTAAATGATGCTTTTCTAATGTTTAATGCAAGAAGAATTGAAGGCATCCCAGAAGTTAGATTTTCTCCTAAAGTAGCAACATTGGTTATGAGATATGGGAGCTTCTATATCCAATTCGATAGATTTACTTACCTTAGAATTGGTGGGTTTGAAATGCCCTGTTGAAATTACCAAGGCATGCCTGTGATTATTTCATTCTTTTGGAAATCTATCGCCAAATGGCAGCTATGAATAATAAATATCATAGTATGAAGAAAAAGGTGTACACTTTACCTATGTCATCATTTTTCACCTGTAAAACAAATGATAATGCTAGAAATGTAGAGCGGGTTTTGGTTGAATACAATTTTCATCCTCTATCAGTGAGGTCTTTCTTTGACAGCAAGAACTTTGTTAAGAGGAATTTGTATGGAGGAAACCTCTGAGCATCAGCCCCATCTAGAAGATTATTGGGAGGACTATGCAGATCAAAGAGAAGTTCGAAGAAGGGATTGGATGAGATTGACCCTAGACCAAATCCATGCTTTCAATTTGCCTCTATAGATTCCTAGTGGAGTTGATGATAATTCAGACATGATTGATGAGGATTTTCATGTTGTTGCTTCTAAACCTTTGCCTCATATTCAATGGTCAGAGAAAGAGATTATTGATATCAAGACTCAGTCTTCTTTTGTTTTGGATAAGACTGAGAGGTGGCTCAGGGGAAAATTTCATGAGTGCACTGTATCTTCTTCTGCACAGAAGGAACATGTGACAAAGGAGAAGGGGACTTCTCATGCCTCTGGGAATTGAGGACCTTCAACTAGCGTGGAGACAACTTGACCTAGAGTTGGTTCACAGCAAGGCGGAGATGGAGAAGAACCTAAAGATAGTAGGAGATTAAAAAACGCATGTGAACAAGATGGTGAACTTGCAACTGGAGGATCAAGGGTTGAAAAGAAACTTGATGCTTTGTAGCAGCTTCAAGCTGATCATATGACTCCTATGTCACCTATGCTAGGTAATGACTCTTCTAGCTTCCAAAAAATTGGTGAAGATAGTACTTTTCATTCTTTATTTGAAATTCTAGCCTCCCCTGTTATGAATGAAATTCCTGTACATTGTACTCAAAATCAACCAGACAATGTTGTTCTAGATGCTAGTAATAGTGGTGCAGTGTTGCCATCCCCTTCTTGGTTGAAGAAGGTAGTTGAGAAGAAAAGGAGATACACCCCTATGGTAGACATGAATGTTGATACTGTAGCCAAATTTGTACAAACTACACCTAAGCCTAAAAAGGCTAAGAGGATGTCAAGGATGGTGATGGATTCTTCTTTAGGACATTGAATTCTAGAAATTGTAGATCCAATTGGAGACAAGAATGAGCATGATGTTATAGAAGAAGACTGCAATAAGAGAAAAATTGACATGGGCCCTCCCACTGTAGATGGTGATATTTATCATGCTAAGTTTTTTATGGGGGTGTTAGAAAAAAGAGTCAAAGCGGAGCAGTAGGAAAATGTAAAGCTGCAAACTCAGGTGAATGCCATAACATCTTTTATTCAATCTATCTTGAATGCTAATTCTCAGCCCTCCAATATAGCTTCAAGTGTTATTGTTGATGGAGTAGACCCGAGCATGTTACAACAGATTAAGAGATATCAAACTTTGGCCAGAGCTACTAAACAATGGATTGAAAAAGTTACCATTGACAGTTTGTTGTACATTGAAGAGGCTATGAAGTTATATGATCTCATCTCAAATAAAAGGAAAGGGTTAGTTGCAAAGTTGTAGAGTGTCAAAAAGGATGAGAGTGGTTTTCTCATGGTATCCAAAGAAGTGGAAGAAATCATAAAGATTGATACTAACATTCTAGTAGCCGAGAAGGTTCTAAATGACCCTAAAGAGAATGATTATGTTTCTTGGTTAGATGCAATTGAATGGAAGTTGTCTATGTTGGGGAAATTTATCGGTGAAATAAGAGGAATTTTGAATCAGTTCCTCGCTGACCTTGTAGATATCAAGAAAAAATGTACAATTCTAGATGAAAGTGGAGAGAATTTGCTAGACATGAAGAGAGTGAAGCAATGCTTCAGGAAGATGCTCAATGAGGAGATTTTTGGTGCTGATACTGTGAATGGTGATTCATTGGAAAAGCTTAGTAATAGCTCGCAATTTATCTCAGAACTTTCAAAACTGAAGTTGATGATGTCAATAAGAGGCTGGTAGATGTGGAGAAAATGATGAGTAAATGGAGACTTCGAGTACACATTACTCTAAGTCCAAGTGGAAAATTTTTAACTCCCATCATTTCTAGGTACAAGAGCTACAAACTAAGGCTTAGGTCATAGGTAGACTCGACAAATGTTGGAGAACAAGACAAAGGAGGCGAAGCTGTTCAGGAGGACGATCAAAATATTGACACATGATTGGCGATTATTATTTTTATGTTGTTTCTTTAAAAGTGCTCTAAAACTTGTTATTTGAAAAGACTTTATTATTAATTATACTTTAATCAGTTGTCTTCAAGAAGTCATTATATTGTTTTAAAGACAACTATTTTTAAGACAAGGCTATATATATGAGGCATGTCAATGCTATGAGGATATTTTGGCAAACTTTGTGTTGTTAATTGGTCATTTTCTATGCTATTCTATCTTTCAGTTATTTTCAATATACAAAGGAAGTTTGGGAAGTTAAATTCAGATATCGTAAACTTTGTGTTATGGTGAATGAATGTGCATTCTTCTTACATTGAATGTTTATCAGCTTTTTGAATTATAATTTTATATTGGAAAATTTAAGAATCTCTATCAAAGCTCATTGTTGTGGATTGTTTCTCTTTTGATGAATGGTTGCAGTAGTGATTATATTCTAAAAAATTTTAGGTTGTGAACGTTGATGCATGAAGTCTTTATGCTTCTTTATTATTTAGCTATTTTTTAAGATTGATTTCCTTTGTTGCTTTCTGGTTAAAAGCACCACCTTTCTTGCTTCCTGGTTAAAATCACATACATTTTTCCATTCATTTAAAATCTTTA